>OY978029.1:11574360-12042860 GCA_963854515.1 Pandemis heparana | reverse complement strand
CTAACCTAACCTAACCTAACCTAACCTAACCTAACCTAACCTAACCTAACCTAACCTAACCTAACCTAACCTAACCTAACCTAACCTAACCTAACCTAACCTAACCTAACCTAACCTAACCTAACCTAACCTAACCTAACCTAACCTAACCTAACCTAACCTAACCTAACCTAACCTAACCTAACCTAACCTAACCTAACCTAACCTAACCTAACCTAACCTAACCTAACCTAACCTAACCTAACCTAACCTAACCTAACCTAACCTAACCTAACCTAACCTAACCTAACCTAACCTAACCTAACCTAACCTAACCTAACCTAACCTAACCTAACCTAACCTAACCTAACCTAACCTAACCTAACCTAACCTAACCTAACCTAACCTAACCTAACCTAACCTAACCTAACCTAACCTAACCTAACCTAACCTAACCTAACCTAACCTAACCTAACCTAACCTAACCTAACCTAACCTAACCTAACCTAACCTAACCTAACCTAACCTAACCTAACCTAACCTAACCTAACTCCTAACCTAACCTAACCTAACCTAACCTAACCTAACCTAACCTAACCTAACCTAACCTAACCTAACCTAACCTAACCTAACCTAACCTAACCTAACCTAACCTAACCTAACCTAACCTAACCTAACCTAACCTAACCTAACCTAACCTAACCTAACCTAACCTAACCTAACCTAACCTAACCTAACCTAACCTAACCTAACCTAACCTAACCTAACCTAACCTAACCTAACCTAACCTAACCTAACCTAACCTAACCTAACCTAACCTAACCTAACCTAACCTAACCTAACCTAACCTAACCTAACCTAACCTAACCTAACCTAACCTAACCTAACCTAACCTAACCTAACCTAACCTAACCTAACCTAACCTAACCTAACCTAACCTAACCTAACCTAACCTAACCTAACCTAACCTAACCTAACCTAACCTAACCTAACCTAACCTAACCTAACCTAACCTAACCTAACCTAACCTAACCTAACCTAACCTAACCTAACCTAACCTAACCTAACCTAACCTAACCTAACCTAACCTAACCTAACCTAACCTAACCTAACCTAACCTAACCTAACCTAACCTAACCTAACCTAACCTAACCTAACCTAACCTAACCTAACCTAACCTAACCTAACCTAACCTAACCTAACCTAACCTAACCTAACCTAACCTAACCTAACCTAACCTAACCTAACCTAACCTAACCTAACCTAACCTAACCTAACCTAACCTAACCTAACCTAACCTAACCTAACCTAACCTAACCTAACCTAACCTAACCTAACCTAACCTAACCTAACCTAACCTAACCTAACCTAACCTAACCTAACCTAACCTAACCTAACCTAACCTAACCTAACCTAACCTAACCTAACCTAACCTAACCTAACCTAACCTAACCTAACCTAACCTAACCTAACCTAACCTAACCTAACCTAACCTAACCTAACCTAACCTAACCTAACCTAACCTAACCTAACCTAACCTAACCTAACCTAACCTAACCTAACCTAACCTAACCTAACCTAACCTAACCTAACCTAACCTAACCTAACCTAACCTAACCTAACCTAACCTAACCTAACCTAACCTAACCTAACCTAACCTAACCTAACCTAACCTAACCTAACCTAACCTAACCTAACCTAACCTAACCTAACCTAACCTAACCTAACCTAACCTAACCTAACCTAACCTAACCTAACCTAACCTAACCTAACCTAACCTAACCTAACCTAACCTAACCTAACCTAACCTAACCTAACCTAACCTAACCTAACCTAACCTAACCTAACCTAACCTAACCTAACCTAACCTAACCTAACCTAACCTAACCTAACCTAACCTAACCTAACCTAACCTAACCTAACCTAACCTAACCTAACCTAACCTAACCTAACCTAACCTAACCTAACCTAACCTAACCTAACCTAACCTAACCTAACCTAACCTAACCTAACCTAACCTAACCTAACCTAACCTAACCTAACCTAACCTAACCTAACCTAACCTAACCTAACCTAACCTAACCTAACCTAACCTAACCTAACCTAACCTAACCTAACCTAACCTAACCTAACCTAACCTAACCTAACCTAACCTAACCTAACCTAACCTAACCTAACCTAACCTAACCTAACCTAACCTAACCTAACCTAACCTAACCTAACCTAACCTAACCTAACCTAACCTAACCTAACCTAACCTAACCTAACCTAACCTAACCTAACCTAACCTAACCTAACCTAACCTAACCTAACCTAACCTAACCTAACCTAACCTAACCTAACCTAACCTAACCTAACCTAACCTAACCTAACCTAACCTAACCTAACCTAACCTAACCTAACCTAACCTAACCTAACCTAACCTAACCTAACCTAACCTAACCTAACCTAACCTAACCTAACCTAACCTAACCTAACCTAACCTAACCTAACCTAACCTAACCTAACCTAACCTAACCTAACCTAACCTAACCTAACCTAACCTAACCTAACCTAACCTAACCTAACCTAACCTAACCTAACCTAACCTAACCTAACCTAACCTAACCTAACCTAACCTAACCTAACCTAACCTAACCTAACCTAACCTAACCTAACCTAACCTAACCTAACCTAACCTAACCTAACCTAACCTAACCTAACCTAACCTAACCTAACCTAACCTAACCTAACCTAACCTAACCTAACCTAACCTAACCTAACCTAACCTAACCTAACCTAACCTAACCTAACCTAACCTAACCTAACCTAACCTAACCTAACCTAACCTAACCTAACCTAACCTAACCTAACCTAACCTAACCTAACCTAACCTAACCTAACCTAACCTAACCTAACCTAACCTAACCTAACCTAACCTAACCTAACCTAACCTAACCTAACCTAACCTAACCTAACCTAACCTAACCTAACCTAACCTAACCTAACCTAACCTAACCTAACCTAACCTAACCTAACCTAACCTAACCTAACCTAACCTAACCTAACCTAACCTAACCTAACCTAACCTAACCTAACCTAACCTAACCTAACCTAACCTAACCTAACCTAACCTAACCTAACCTAACCTAACCTAACCTAACCTAACCTAACCTAACCTAACCTAACCTAACCTAACCTAACCTAACCTAACCTAACCTAACCTAACCTAACCTAACCTAACCTAACCTAACCTAACCTAACCTAACCTAACCTAACCTAACCTAACCTAACCTAACCTAACCTAACCTAACCTAACCTAACCTAACCTAACCTAACCTAACCTAACCTAACCTAACCTAACCTAACCTAACCTAACCTAACCTAACCTAACCTAACCTAACCTAACCTAACCTAACCTAACCTAACCTAACCTAACCTAACCTAACCTAACCTAACCTAACCTAACCTAACCTAACCTAACCTAACCTAACCTAACCTAACCTAACCTAACCTAACCTAACCTAACCTAACCTAACCTAACCTAACCTAACCTAACCTAACCTAACCTAACCTAACCTAACCTAACCTAACCTAACCTAACCTAACCTAACCTAACCTAACCTAACCTAACCTAACCTAACCTAACCTAACCTAACCTAACCTAACCTAACCTAACCTAACCTAACCTAACCTAACCTAACCTAACCTAACCTAACCTAACCTAACCTAACCTAACCTAACCTAACCTAACCTAACCTAACCTAACCTAACCTAACCTAACCTAACCTAACCTAACCTAACCTAACCTAACCTAACCTAACCTAACCTAACCTAACCTAACCTAACCTAACCTAACCTAACCTAACCTAACCTAACCTAACCTAACCTAACCTAACCTAACCTAACCTAACCTAACCTAACCTAACCTAACCTAACCTAACCTAACCTAACCTAACCTAACCTAACCTAACCTAACCTAACCTAACCTAACCTAACCTAACCTAACCTAACCTAACCTAACCTAACCTAACCTAACCTAACCTAACCTAACCTAACCTAACCTAACCTAACCTAACCTAACCTAACCTAACCTAACCTAACCTAACCTAACCTAACCTAACCTAACCTAACCTAACCTAACCTAACCTAACCTAACCTAACCTAACCTAACCTAACCTAACCTAACCTAACCTAACCTAACCTAACCTAACCTAACCTAACCTAACCTAACCTAACCTAACCTAACCTAACCTAACCTAACCTAACCTAACCTAACCTAACCTAACCTAACCTAACCTAACCTAACCTAACCTAACCTAACCTAACCTAACCTAACCTAACCTAACCTAACCTAACCTAACCTAACCTAACCTAACCTAACCTAACCTAACCTAACCTAACCTAACCTAACCTAACCTAACCTAACCTAACCTAACCTAACCTAACCTAACCTAACCTAACCTAACCTAACCTAACCTAACCTAACCTAACCTAACCTAACCTAACCTAACCTAACCTAACCTAACCTAACCTAACCTAACCTAACCTAACCTAACCTAACCTAACCTAACCTAACCTAACCTAACCTAACCTAACCTAACCTAACCTAACCTAACCTAACCTAACCTAACCTAACCTAACCTAACCTAACCTAACCTAACCTAACCTAACCTAACCTAACCTAACCTAACCTAACCTAACCTAACCTAACCTAACCTAACCTAACCTAACCTAACCTAACCTAACCTAACCTAACCTAACCTAACCTAACCTAACCTAACCTAACCTAACCTAACCTAACCTAACCTAACCTAACCTAACCTAACCTAACCTAACCTAACCTAACCTAACCTAACCTAACCTAACCTAACCTAACCTAACCTAACCTAACCTAACCTAACCTAACCTAACCTAACCTAACCTAACCTAACCTAACCTAACCTAACCTAACCTAACCTAACCTAACCTAACCTAACCTAACCTAACCTAACCTAACCTAACCTAACCTAACCTAACCTAACCTAACCTAACCTAACCTAACCTAACCTAACCTAACCTAACCTAACCTAACCTAACCTAACCTAACCTAACCTAACCTAACCTAACCTAACCTAACCTAACCTAACCTAACCTAACCTAACCTAACCTAACCTAACCTAACCTAACCTAACCTAACCTAACCTAACCTAACCTAACCTAACCTAACCTAACCTAACCTAACCTAACCTAACCTAACCTAACCTAACCTAACCTAACCTAACCTAACCTAACCTAACCTAACCTAACCTAACCTAACCTAACCTAACCTAACCTAACCTAACCTAACCTAACCTAACCTAACCTAACCTAACCTAACCTAACCTAACCTAACCTAACCTAACCTAACCTAACCTAACCTAACCTAACCTAACCTAACCTAACCTAACCTAACCTAACCTAACCTAACCTAACCTAACCTAACCTAACCTAACCTAACCTAACCTAACCTAACCTAACCTAACCTAACCTAACCTAACCTAACCTAACCTAACCTAACCTAACCTAACCTAACCTAACCTAACCTAACCTAACCTAACCTAACCTAACCTAACCTAACCTAACCTAACCTAACCTAACCTAACCTAACCTAACCTAACCTAACCTAACCTAACCTAACCTAACCTAACCTAACCTAACCTAACCTAACCTAACCTAACCTAACCTAACCTAACCTAACCTAACCTAACCTAACCTAACCTAACCTAACCTAACCTAACCTAACCTAACCTAACCTAACCTAACCTAACCTAACCTAACCTAACCTAACCTAACCTAACCTAACCTAACCTAACCTAACCTAACCTAACCTAACCTAACCTAACCTAACCTAACCTAACCTAACCTAACCTAACCTAACCTAACCTAACCTAACCTAACCTAACCTAACCTAACCTAACCTAACCTAACCTAACCTAACCTAACCTAACCTAACCTAACCTAACCTAACCTAACCTAACCTAACCTAACCTAACCTAACCTAACCTAACCTAACCTAACCTAACCTAACCTAACCTAACCTAACCTAACCTAACCTAACCTAACCTAACCTAACCTAACCTAACCTAACCTAACCTAACCTAACCTAACCTAACCTAACCTAACCTAACCTAACCTAACCTAACCTAACCTAACCTAACCTAACCTAACCTAACCTAACCTAACCTAACCTAACCTAACCTAACCTAACCTAACCTAACCTAACCTAACCTAACCTAACCTAACCTAACCTAACCTAACCTAACCTAACCTAACCTAACCTAACCTAACCTAACCTAACCTAACCTAACCTAACCTAACCTAACCTAACCTAACCTAACCTAACCTAACCTAACCTAACCTAACCTAACCTTTTTTTTTTTTTTTTTTTTTTTTTTTTTTTTTTTTTTTTTAACGCAGTGAAAACTCTTTACGAGTACCCCAGGGCCCGGGGGGACCCGGGGGTTATGTGGGACTCTCTCCCCCGACCTCTCTCCCTGCGGAGAGGGGAGAGGGGAGCCTACCCACTAAAAACACTGCGGCATTGTCCGCTTGCCGGGTTTAGGAAGGCGCCGTGGGATCCCGAAGATTCGAGCCGACGACGCCCCCCGGCTGCCCCGGCTTTCGCCAGGGCCACCCGCACCAAGGAGGGAGGAGTCGCAATGCTTCGACTCCCCCCCCAGACGTGTAGGACCGTGCAATGCGAGCGAGGGGCCCCCGCCCCCCGCCCGCTGGTCCCACTAGGGGTTCAGGCGGGCAGCAAACTGCCGCCGCCTTCGCCCCGTTCGTCTGCGCCGGAACGGGGGCGCATGGACGTCCTCCTCGCGCTCCCGTTCCTCGGCCTCCTTTTGGAGCATTATTGCTTCACAAAAGGAGGCCACCTCCTCCCAGGACTCGTCACCCCCAAGCATAGCCTCGACTATGCTGTGGAGCGACAAGTCCGTACGTCCAATGGCCGCCATGAGCTGGCCTCGCTCATAGTCCCAGCAGGGGCATTCCTCCAGCGTGTGCTGGGCCGTGTCGTCCGGGGCGCCACAGTTATAGCACTCCGCAGTGGCCTCCCTGCCAATGCGGTGCAAGTAGTGGCCGAAGCACCCATGGCCTGTTAGGACCTGGACGAGTCGGTAGGAAAGCGACCCGCCCTGTCGGTCCAGCCATGGGTCCAACGAGGGGAGGATTGCCGCTATGGTCCTCGTTCCATAGCGGGAACCCTCCAGCTCGCTTTTCCACCGGTCACGCATTCTTCTCTGGGCCTGTCGGCGGGCGTGCAGCAGCTCCTGCGGGGCCGGCCGTTCCCCTCTCGCCAAGGCAGCCTTCTGCTCCCTATGTGTCTCCGCCATGGTGGAGGCATCTATGTCCCATGGCGGAGTACCGGCTAGTAGGCAGGCAGCCATGTGCGCCACCGTGACATATGCCTTTATGACACGGATGGCGCACACCCTCTGAGGCCGTCGGAGCAGGGCCTTGGTCTTTTCCTTCAGCCGGTCCGCCCATATTGGCGCCCCGTAGAGCGCCATGCTGCGGACGACATTCGTGTAGAGCCTTCTACACAAGGCTCCTGGACCTCCCTCATTTGGCATTAGTTTAGCCAGCGCCGACGCGGTTCCGATCAACTTGGGGCCGAGCCGCACAAAGTGCTCGTGGAAATCCCACTTTCTGTCCAGGACAAGACCAAGATATTTCATGTTGGCCTTGACCTGGACAGATTCACCTCGTATTGGGAGCACTGCTCCAGCCGGAACGCGCCATCTAGGGGCCCCAAACACCATGGCGTCGGTTTTGTGGACGGCCACCTCTAGGCCGAGCGCCCTGATGCGGTCTACAACCAGCTCAGTTGCAACCGTTGCCCGTCGGAGGGTTTCGTCAACTTCTTTTCCACGCACAACCACAAGCGTGTCGTCAGCGTAGCAAATTGTGGCCATGCGGGGAAGCTGGACGCCACGGATCACCCAATCGAACCCCAGGTTCCATAACAAGGGGCCGAGTACGGAACCCTGGGGCACGCCGCAGGCCATGGGCCAGCTCTTGCGCCTGCCTCCTTGATCGCAGAGCACTACCCTCCCCTCAAGGTAGTGCCCTACGATCCTTTGCAAGTACTCCGGTAGGCGGTAGTACCGGAGTGATTCCCTGATTACTGCGTAGGGGAGGGTGCCAAAAGCGTTGGCGATATCGAGAGACACCGCCACCACTCCCTCCCCTTTGCTGGTTGCCAGATCGCAACAGTCTTTCAGGGTCTGCAACGCGTCTATTGTCGACCGGCCAGCCCTGAAGCCGAATTGCCGGTCCGACAATTCTGGGCCCTCTTGCCGCATATGTGCGCGGATTCGGGATGCGATTATCCGCTCCAGAGCCTTCCCGACTTCGTCCAGGAGGACTATGGGTCGGTGACCCGATGGCGAGTCCGGCGAACGTCCGGGCTTCGGTATTAGAACCAGCCGCCCTTCTTTCCACGCTTTGGGGAAGCGCCCCTCCTCCAAACACTCATCGTAGAGGTCTCTGAGGCGCCCCCCCAGATGCTTCAGGGCGACGGCTACAACCCTCGCTGGTACACCGTCTGGCCCTGGGGACTTTTTGCAGACCCTGAGTCGGTCGACGACCATCATCCACTCGTCGTCGTTAACTGGTCTTGGAGCTTCGTGCTCCGTTGACTCCTCCGAAGGGGCCGACATCCTTGGAGGGTCAAAGTCCGGCGCCGCTGGGAACAAGGCCTCCACTACCCTGTTGAGGAGTTCCGGCTCCAAGGAATCCATGGGGGGTGCGCGCTTCATCTTGTTCCGTACCATTTTGTACGGGCGCCCCCAGGGATCCTTGTCGAGAGTGGCCAGGAACTCCTCGTGAGCCACATCCTTGGCCTTGGCTATGGCAATTTGGAGCGCCTCCTTTGCGTCCTTCAAGGCCCTGTGAAGGCGCTCCTCTTCCTCAGCCGTGTGCTGCCGTCTCCGCCTGCAGTGGGTGTAAGCTCGGCGAGCGCGGTTGCTGGTGGCTCGGAGAGCTGCAATCTCATCCGACCACCAGTATACCCTCGGCTTGGCCGGCATTTTCCGGAACCGAGGCATGGCGGCGTCGCAGACCGCAGTGAGCGATTCGCGAAAACGAACCGCCTTCTCATCCACCCCCAAGTTGTTTGCTGGGGGGGCACACCACGTTTCCACCACTGCGGCCTCCTCCGCCATTCCCGCGTCAAAATGGGTGATCACCCACCGCGGGAAGCTCGTCCTCCCACTCGCCGGTGGCTGCGACTGCGGCAGCGACGAGGCGGAGACCCTCATCCGAATGTACAAGTGGTCGGAGAGGGTCTCCACGTCCCCCAGGACGCGCCAGTCCGCAATCCGTGTGGCTAGGGCGGGGGTCGCGAACGTTACGTCCACGATGGACCCCCCCTGCCGACGTACACATGTGTTGGCGTTGCCCTGGTTTAGGACCTCTAGCCCGGCAGCCACCACCCAGTCTCCAAGCGCAGCCCCTTTTAGGTCTGTGACAGGGGAACCCCACGCGGCGCTCTTGGCGTTGAGATCCCCCATCACTATTACCTGCGCCGGGGCAGCCCTTCCGACTACACGTCCTAAATTCTCGAGGAAAGCCTCAAAATCGGACAATGGCTTATTGGGGGAGAAGTACACCCCAACGACGGCCACTCCACCCCATTTCACCACCACATACCCTGGCCCATTCTCCAATAGGGAGAGGGGAGGGAACTGGCCAGCCGTGGGCACCACCACCGCCACTGTTCCGTCTGCGGCCCCAGCCCAATTGGGTTGAGGGGGAGCAAAATAAGGCTCCGCCACCACCGCCATAGCCAGACCCCACTCCGCCATAACCTGCATGAGCAGATCTTGAGCGCGGGCGGAGTGGTTAAGGTTGCCCTGCAGGATGTCTAAATGCTGGTGTACTGGCATTTAGACATCCATGCTTTCCTCCTCATTTGTTTCCCTTTGGGGAGCCGCGGGGCTAGAAGGGGTCTTTTGCCCTTCGTCGCGTCCCTTTGTGGGGGGGGGAGCACATGAGTGCCCTCCCATCACATGACCCGCTGGCTTCTTGGCGTGGTGACACACCGCGCAGAACGGTTCCGCTGTGCAGTCCGCGGCTTTATGTCCAGGCCTCGAGCACCGGAAGCATAGTTCCCCCCTTTCTACCGCTGATGGGCACCTCGCTCTCGTGTGGCCCGTTCCCATGCAGCGGTAACACCTCATGGGTTGGGGCTCAAGGGCCGTTACCTTTGCCGATGACCAGCCCACCAACAGTTTTCCCACTTGAATTAGGCTCTTGGCAGATGTTACCGGGCATCGTACCAGAACCGATCCAGTACCGTTTGCCAAGAATCGGATCGGGCCCACCTTAACTTGATCAGTTGCACAGCTTCCTTTCAGTACAACTGCGGTTCTAACGTCCTCCGAAGTTACCGACTCGTCAAAGCCGGTAACTCGGAGGTCCGCCGTCTTGACTGGCCTGTTGACAGTGGCCACATCGCCTACTATGCTCTCAATCTTTGCAGCAAGGTCATCTGCGATGCGGGCGCTGTCCGCTCCTGGGACTTCAATCAAGCGAGCCCCTGTCGCCGACTTTCGTATCCGCACACTCTCGAGCCCGACATCCGCAAGTCGGAGCGACGCAGTGGCTTTCTGCATTGTCTCCAGGTACGAGACCTTGGCTTCCGGCTTCAGCGTGATAACCACTGCTGAGCTTCTCGGGGCAGTCAGCTTTACACCTCTTGCTGGCTTTTTCCCCGCAGTTTTAGGTTCGGCTTGCGGGGCCTTCTTGGACTTGCGTTTCACTACCTCCGTCCAGGAGTACTGCGTGGTAGTCCTTGGCGCAGTCGCAGAGGTGGAGGGCATCGAATCCTGCTGTTGTGTTGCTCTCGGCTGGGCCTTTGGCTGGGCCTTTTGCTGGGGTTTCGGCTGCGCTTTTGACTGAGCCTTCGAGAGGATCTTGGGCTGAGTCCTTGCTTTCGGCTCATTCACCGTTTGTGCCTGCGGTCTGGGTTCTGGTTGGCTGGCGGAACGGCCACCCCCAGCCTTCTTGCTCTGCTTCCCCTTTGGGGGCTCTTGCGCTCGGCTGGCCCTGTCCGCTGCTAGCAGGGGGCGCATCACAGGCTCCGGCGGCAGACGGCTCTCTACCACCTCCAACCGAGCATTGATCATGTTGCCCAGGCTTATGAACAGCTCCCTCGAATGAACTGCAAGGGCTTCCTGCAGTCCTTCGGGGAGCCCCTGGGCTGAAGAGTGCGAGGCCTCTCTGCGGTCGGAGAAAGCCGTGCGCAAGGCTTTTGTCTCAGCCGTGAGCAAAGCCAGTTGCTCCCTCATCCGCTTGTTGTCAGCCTTCAATTTCCGGATCTCCTCGCTTTCGGTACGGCTCTCGATGTCCTCCATGCATTGGAGAATCTCCCTGCATGCTGCATTTATATTGCCACGCACCACTCCGTTAAGGTTGCCGGACTTGGCAGCCTCGGAGAGCACAAGGCGGGCCGCCTTGCGCGCGCTTTCAACTGCTCCGGCTCCTTCGGACACCGAACAGTCATTTTCCAGAGCCAGGTTGCTCCCTCTAGGTGGTCCAAGATAGTCCTCGTCCTCATCCTCGGACGCATCGGAAACATGAACGGAGCAAATGGGACTCCTATCCTTCTGGGGGACTTTCCTGCTCCCTTGTGAACGGGAGCGCAGCGCTGGGAACTCCAGGCGGTAAGTCTTGACCTTGTCCGCTTGGGATTTGAAGTCCTCATTTTCGTTGTAGGCCCTCAGTTTTGCCTTGGCCGCGGCCAGCCCTGCATATGGTGCCGCCCTTTGGGGAGTGCGTCTTCCTCTCGTCGAAGAGTTGACCTTTGGGGACGTCTTACCATCCCCAAAGATCAATTCCTCAGCAAGCGCCCTCTTCATTGGGTTGGTCACCATCTCCATGGCGTCCGAAAACCCGTCTCCACCGCTTTCTGCCATTTCCACTCTTCCCCCTCAGTGGGAGAGCGGAAAAAACCGTTAAATTAGCTTGCCCCTTGATGGGGCAGGACCCCCGAAAAATTCCAGAAGAAAGAAAGGAATTGAGGCTTTCACCTCAAATTTCCCTCTTCCCAGGAGGTTCAGGACCAAAAAGTGGTTCCAGACGGAAAGGCTAAGTCACCCCTACCGTTTGAGACCACTCTGGGACTTTTCCGAAGAAAATGCAAATTTCCCCCTTTTTCCCCGGCCAAAAATATCAATTTTTGGTCGTGCGAGTTCCCACAAGCCTCCTCTCATATACGCACACTAAGCCGAAAATTTCACCAAAAGGTGTTATTTCGGCGAAACTTAAAAAATTCGTATCTCCGTACACGACGGAGATACCCACCCACAACTCAAGCCGGAAATATTGTGCTCGACGAGCCCTATCTATTGACGCCAAAAACAGAATTTTTGGACGTCAACTGACTGAGTTATGAATTTTCGAAAAGATTGCCCTGACACTTTCTTAGGCGCTATTATGAAGAAAAGTGCAGGCGCAAAGCGTTTTTCAAAAATTCATAACTCGGAAACCGCTTATTGCTAACGATGCTAATTAACAGGGTAATAACTTCAGCCCCAACTCTACCCACCACAAAAATTTGGTGGGGGTAGGTCCACGGGTATGGAAGTTATTAGACGTCAAATAGTAAAAGTTAGCAAAAAGATTGAATTAATTTATTCAAAGTGCAAAATCAGAAATCCGTTAATAACAAAGCCAAATCACAAGTTAGGAAGAAGATCGAGGTAGGGGAAGAAAGCCAAGGTCGTTTACTATCCACTACAATCAAAATATTCCGCAAATCGCAAGGCTAACCGCTAAGTAACATCAACTTTTGCCTTAGTAACATCAACTTTTGCCTTAGTAACATCAACTTTTGCCTTAGTAACATCAACTTTTGCCTTAGTAACATCAACTTTTGCCTTAGTAACATCAACTTTTGCCTTAGTAACATCAACTTTTGCCTTAGTAACATCAACTTTTGCCTTAGTAACATCAACTTTTGCCTTAGTAACATCAACTTTTGCCTTAGTAACATCAACTTTTGCCTTAGTAACATCAACTTTTGCCTTAGTAACATCAACTTTTGCCTTAGTAACATCAACTTTTGCCTTAGTAACATCAACTTTTGCCTTAGTAACATCAACTTTTGCCTTAGTAACATCAACTTTTGCCTTAGTAACATCAACTTTTGCCTTAGTAACATCAACTTTTGCCTTAACCTAACCTAACCTAACCTAACCTAACCTAACCTAACCTAACCTAACCTAACCTAACCTAACCTAACCTAACCTAACCTAACCTAACCTAACCTAACCTAACCTAACCTAACCTAACCTAACCTAACCTAACCTAACCTAACCTAACCTAACCTAACCTAACCTAACCTAACCTAACCTAACCTAACCTAACCTAACCTAACCTAACCTAACCTAACCTAACCTAACCTAACCTAACCTAACCTAACCTAACCTAACCTAACCTAACCTAACCTAACCTAACCTAACCTAACCTAACCTAACCTAACCTAACCTAACCTAACCTAACCTAACCTAACCTAACCTAACCTAACCTAACCTAACCTAACCTAACCTAACCTAACCTAACCTAACCTAACCTAACCTAACCTAACCTAACCTAACCTAACCTAACCTAACCTAACCTAACCTAACCTAACCTAACCACTTTAACACGGGCGGTCAAAGTGATCGAAAGGGTGCCCTTTCCCCTACCACTTTAATATATTCCTGAGGTATAATAAATGGTCCCAGGTGCTAAAAATCGATCCAAAATAAGTGCTCAGTGCTTTTGAGCCGAAATTGTGCTGTGCAGTGCCGCGAAGGTTTTTCACACAGAAAAACAAAAGTGCTTGTTTTTAAACTTAGTGAAACGATACAACGGCCTTGACATTCGGGCTGTTTGGCGGACCCCCAGGCTGTCCAGTGGCCGCGCGGGCCGATCGCCGCGAAATTTCTTCTGGACCGGCGGACATCGCGCCTGCTCCAGTGGACTCTCTGCGGGCCCACAGACCCTGACCTACTCGTCGGCCGTCACATCAAGCCCAGCATCCAGAAGAAAAGGTCAGAAAAATTCAGATTTATACCGGTACTGCACCATAAGTAGTGAAAATTCAGATTTTTAATTATTACGTGGGTAGTTACCGGTGGATTTTCAAACTGATAATTTTAAAGAAACGGCCATTGCTTCCCGGACTTCCTGCCACCATCCGCTGGCTTCTACGGTCCATGCAGACAGCTATATTAATTAAAATATTAAAAGCCCGTGTTAAAGTAACGCAAAGGGTGGCGCAATTTTTTACGAGTAATCACCCGGAAAAAATCGGGTAGATTCCATTCATTATTAGGGTTCGTTTTGGCGGGGTAAAATCCCTAAAAAACAGGATAAACTACTGTAACCACACCATATAAACTTATAGTAAAGGTTCATAAACTGAATTAGGGTTCCGCTTTTGGCGGGGAAAATCCCAAAAAAAAAGGATAAATTGTATAATTAATGTTAAAAATTTCAAATTCACTGACTGTAACGGTTACAATAAATCAAACATTTTAATTAATTTATCACTTATTATTGACCTGTTTGTATTATAATAGTGACCAAATCTGCGCCACTTTCTCTTTCTGTCTTAGTTTTATTTTCTCACCAAACCACCCGGCCGTTTACTTTTAAAATTTATTGATAGAATTGATACTGTAATTTTGAAATCTGTATTTTAGTAATTGGAATTCTTAGATAGCAACATTTGCGCTTTTTGTGATAGTTGACTGGATTTAGTATTTACTTATTATCATTAAGGATCTTAGAATAATTGCATGGTATTATCTATTTTAGTTTAATTTTATCACTATTGACATTTCAATTTAATTGCCATCTTGCACCGGGCTAAGAACTGTATTTAATTTATAATCGTTTTAATCATTCTTATTATTGTATTGACTAATCCATTTTGACATTTTAATTGCCATTTTGCATTAGGTTTAGTTATCGAGTTTAATTGTATAGTTGTATTAATTATTCAAACTGTCGAACGAAATATTAATTAAAATATATATATACAGAACCCGATATCTTGAGTCAGTGTCTGTACCCCCGGGGAAAGTCAAAACAACTGTCTGTACCACCAACTAAAAATACTGAAATCCGGGGGTAGCCGTAAGGAGGCACACCCTTTGGAGTTCTTGACGTCAAGAATAGACTTTGACGGCTGTCACTTCGGTCTTGACGTCTAGAATAGACGTTGACAGCTGTCACTTTGATCTTGACGTCTAGAATAGACTTTGACGGCTGTCAAGTCAAGTGCGTTTAGATATTGACGTCTAGAATAGACCTTGGCGGCTGTCACTGCGGGTGCATTTGAAATTGACGTCTAGAATAGACTCCGACGGCTGTCACTGCGGGTGCGTTCCGGTGCACGCAAAGTCAAGTCTTGTTTAGGGATCGGGTTTTGGAAATCGTCAATTGATATATGTAAATTTATTTTATTTTCCAAAAAATTAAATGTGTAATTCTCCATAATTAATTATTTTATTTTAAATTGAATATATTACTACTGACATTTTAATTTAATTGCCATTTTGCATTAGTTTAATAATTTATTTAATTTAAAATTGTTTAAATCATTGGTTGAATAATTGATTATTTTTACTAGTTTTATCGTAATTAATGCACAAATTTTTATATTCTGCTTCTAGATAAATTTTTTAATTCCCCATAATTAATTATTAAATTTTATATTATATTAAAAATATTAAATACTTGGGTTATTTTCTGCTTTAAAAATTTACTGTTTAATTCTCCATAATTAATTATTTTATTTTATTTTTATTTTAGTTTAAATTGAACAAATCACTATTGACATTTTAATTAATTGCCATATTGCACTAGGTTAGAAATTTTATTTATATTTAATTTATAATTGTTTAAATTATTGGTTGGTCAATTGATTTAATTTAATTTTACTTGTTTTATCGCAATTAATATATAAAATTCTATTTTTCTGCTTCCAAATAAATTGTTTAATTCCCCATATTTAATTATTAATTTTATATTATATTTAAAATTCTTACTTGTGAACTACCGGGAACCCGGGACTTAGAAGAATTCTGACAGCGGCCATAGTAATCCAGAGGGGGTGCGGGGGACTTAGAAAATTTTCATATAATAATAACATATATTCGGAGGGGGGTCCGAACTTGCAAATTTTTCAGGGGATTGATTATAGTCAGTGGGGGGTATCGAATTTAGCCGATTGGGCGGGCTCCGAGACTTTGAGATAGGACAAAATTTTGGATCCAACCCCTGCCCCTCTCTCCCTTGGCCTGGTCCTGTCTCCTGCCTTCCCCCCCCCTCTATTCCGCCTATTTCCTAAATTTTGAGTTTTTCGAAGTCCATTTCCTCGGCCCACAGTTGTCGCAGGAGGTCGGGAGAGGTGTCTCCGGCTTCCTGGTGGGCCGCTCTTGGATTTCGAAAAATTCCGAAAACTCCGAATCCCATTTTCCTGGCCCACGGACGTCGCAGAGACACGAGACAGGTGTCCCCGGGTTCGGCGTGGGCCCCCCCTTCTATCCCCACCCATTCCTAAATTTTGAGTTTTTCGAAGTCCATTTTCTCGGCCCACAGTTGTCGTAGGAGGTCGGGAGAGGTGTCTCCGACTTCCTGGTGGGCCGCTTTCGGATTTCGAAAAATTCCGAAAACTCCGAATCCCATTTTCCCGGCCCACAGACGTCGTAGAGACCCGAGACAGGTGTCTCCGGGTTCGGCGTGGGCCCCCCCTTCTATCCCCACCCATTCCTAAATTCCGAATTTTTCGGAGTCCATTTTCTCGGCCCACAGTTGTCGTAGGAGGTCGGGAGAGGTGTCTCCGGCTTCCTAGTGGGCCGCTCTCGGATTCCGAAAAATTCCGAAAACTCCGAATCCCATTTTCTCGGCCCACAGACGTCGTAGGGACCCGAGACAGGTGTCCCCGGGTTCGGCGTGGGCCCCTCCTTCTATTCCCACACATTCCGAAAATTCCGAATTTTTCGGAGTCCATTTTCTCGGCCCACAGTTGTCGTAGGAGGTCGGGAGAGGTGTCTCCGGCTTCCTAGTGGGCCGCTCTCGGATTCCGAAAAATTCCGAAAACTCCGAATCCCATTTTCTCGGCCCACAGACGTCGTAGGGACCCGAGACAGGTGTCCCCGGGTTCGGCGTGGGCCCCTCCTTCTATTCCCACACATTCCGAAAATTCCGAATTTTTCGGAGTCCATTTTTTCGGCCCACAGTTGACGTAGGTGGTCGGGAGAGGTGTCTCCGGCCTCCTGGTGGGCCGCTCCTGGATTCCGAAAAACTCCGAATTTTTCGAATCCCAATTCCTTGGCCCACAGGCGTCGTAGGGACACGAGAGAGGTGTCCCCGAGTTCGGCGCGGGCCCCTCCTTCTATTCCCTCCAACTCCTAAAATCCCGAAAATTTCGGAATTTTTCGGAGTTCATTTTTTCAACCCGCGGGTGTCGGGGGAGGCCAGGAGAGGTGTCTCTGGCCCCCCGGTGGGCTTTTGGTGAACTCCGAAAAATACCAAACCCTTCTAATCCCATTTCCTCGGCCCACAGGCGTCGTAGGGACACGAGAGAGGTGTCCCTGGGTTCGGCGCGGGCCCCTCCTTCTATTTCCTCCAACTCCGAAAATCCCGAAATTTTTCGGAATTTTTCGGAGTTCATTTTTTCGACCTGCGGGTGTCGGGGGGAGGCCGGGGGAGGTGTCTCTGGCACCCCGGTGGACCTTCGGTGAACTCCGAAAAAAAAAAAAAAAAAAAAAAAATTACCAAATCTTCACATCCCATTTCCTCGGCTCATAGGCGTCGTATAGACCCGAGACTGGGGTCTCCGGGTTCGGCGCGGGCCTGTCCTTCTATTCCCACCCACTCCTAAACTCCCTAAACCTTGGAAATCCTTTCTTCCCAATTTCTCTGACTTGCCGGGTCTTGGGGCCTGGGGTGGGGCCGGGGTGCGGGGGTTCTTTGAGCCGGATCGCCTGTCGGAGGGGTTTTTGGGTTCTATTTGGGTGTCCCGGGGGTCCCCTTCTTATTCAAAAATTTATTAATTAATTGTAAATTCCCCATAATTAATTATTTTATTTGAACTGGACATATCACTATTGACATCTTAATTTTATTGCCATTTTGCACTAGATTAGTAATTTTATTTAATTTGGAATTGTTTTGGATCACTTATCATTATTGACATTTTAATCACTGCCGACAATTTATTCCCCTTTTTTATAGCTTCAAAATTAATTGCTTATATTCTCCTTAACTAATTATTTAATTTAAATTGGACAAACCACTATTGACATCTTAATTTAATTGCCATATTGCACTAGGTTAGTAATTATATTTAATTTGGAACTATCTTAAATCATTTTATCATTATTGACATTTTAATTCCCAATTTTAATAGGTTTGGTTAATTGATTTAATTTTGCGCGTTAATCGTAATAATATATAAATTTATTTCCGTTATCATTAAAGTTTTAAATATCAGGGTATAGTTTGTGTTAACACAATAGCCTGCAGTTGCGCTTTGGCCGCTCGGCCGTGCCGCTTTTCTCCCGGCCCTTGTGATGTCTTCCCAGTCGAGCTCGGGCAGCCAGAAGACCCGCTCGAGGGCCAGGGTCGTCCCGCGGGGGACGGCTGTGCCGACGGGCGGGGGGGCAGGAGCGCGGCCTCGCCCAGGGGCCGGGGGTGGGAGGCGCGCCGGTGCGGTCGCCCCTGCCGGGGCGGGGGTGTCGGTTGCCGGGGCAGCGGGGGGCCATCGGGTGGCATCAGTGGAGGCCGTAGTTGAGCCCCCCCCCATCCAGATAGATGATGATACCCTGGACTCGGTTCCTGAGGATCTCCTGAGGAACGAGCTCCAGGGGGATATGGGATCGCCTCGGGAGGGCGCGGCCGCGGGGGCGCCTTCGGGGCCGGCCCCTGGAATTGGGATCATGGGCCTTTTGGGGTCGCCCGGACCCGGACCTGGATGCGTGTCCACCCCCCTCCACTCGCCTGGGGCGGGGGGGGACAGGAGGCAGCTGGGACCGGCGACCCTTAGGGTCCAGGCGCAGCTCAGGCAGGCGTCGGCTGCGGCGGGGCCCGACGGGCGAGCGGGCCGGTCGGGGGAGGGCACCACCCCCCAGATGGAGGAGGCGTATGACACTGCGAGCGAGGGGGCTTCCGCGGCGGGAGACAAGTCTGCTTACGCGGTGGCTGGAGCGGGTGGGGGCTTCCTGAGCGAAATGCCCAAGAGAGCGAACGACCTCTTCCAGGTTGCCAAGGCCGCGATTGAGGGGTCGGGCAACCTGAGGAGGGACATAAAGGAGAGCACTGTAGCCACTATGCAGATTCTTTATGACTTCATCCTCAGGCTGGCTGACTCCCGCCTCAGACACATGGCCGAACTGGAGAGAGTCAGAGCCGTGTACGAGCGCAGACTGGCGGCGGCTGAAAGAGCGGGAGCCGAGCGTCTCTCGAAGGTGTTGGACGGCCAAGCGGAGGAGAACAAACTGATCAGGGAGGCGATCGCCTCGGTCTACAGAGACACCGGAGCCCTCAGGTCCTTCTTGACCGAGGAGGTAGTGGAGAGTCTGGCCGGAATAAAGACAGCCATTGGAGACGAGGCCAAGACAGCAAAGGCCGGCCTTAAGATGTGCGGCAGACTGTCGGTCGGAATGGAGGAGCTGCGGGAAGAGGTCAGGACTGCGAGCGCAGGTGCGGCCTGCGGGGGACCCTCGGCGCGGGAAGCGGTTCGGGGCGACGGGGCTGACTCTGATCGGGCCGCGCTAGATGAGCTCTTGTTCCTGCGGGGTAGAATCCTGCAAATGGAGGGAGTTCTCACCGGCATAGCGGGCGGGGTCGACCACCTGACTCGCGCCTCTGTTCCCGAAGAGAGGGGGGGGCCTCCTGCGCCTGGAGACACCGTGCAGCTGGAACCCCTGCTCAGGCGCATAGAGGGGACTGCTGATGAGATAAGAACTCGACTGGAGGCCCACCCGGCGCCGCTCACTGAGGAGGCCGCGGCTACACTCCTCACAAGGATGGAGACGACCATCGGAGCGCAGATCAGAACCAGGGGCGGCGACACGATCCGAGCCGTTCATGAGGCCAGAGACGAGCTGTTGGCTATGGCCCCGGGCCCTGCCCTTTCCCAAACTGTAAGAGAGGAGCTGGTAGCGCAGGAAATTGGAGCCCTCAGGAAGGAACTGGAGGAGGTTTTCCGAAACCAGACCAATCAGGAGGAGAGGGCCCGGACCGCCCGAGCCTCTCGGGGGCATACGCCTGAGGAGGAGTCTGAGGAGGGCTGGAGCAGGGTCGAGTCAAGGGCGGAGGCGCGCAGAAGAAGGCGTTCGGCCCAGTACGACGGGACGGCAATGGGAAGGGTACGCCCTGGTACGACTGGAGGGAAGCCAAGAGCTGCCCCTCAGGACGCGGCGTACCCACTCATAATTGAGTCCAAGGACCCGAAACAGACCAGCGCCACCCTTATAAAAATGATCAAGGAGAAGGTGAATGTGGCTGGGATGGGCGTCGGGGTGGAGTACGTCAGGGGGCTCAGGAAGCAGAGAGCGGCTTTCGGCGTCTCCACGGAGGCGGGGCGGGAGACAATGCAGAGGGCCATCAGAGAGGAGTGCCCTGACCTTTCGGCGACCGCTCCCAGCCTCAGGAGACCTCAGCTTCGCCTTCGAGGGGTCGCCAGGGACCTTGGAGATTCCCAGATACCCGGGGCCTTAAGGAGCCAGAACGGGGGGCTTCTGGAAGAGCTGCCCGAGGCCAGAGACGGCATAAAGGTGCTGAGGAGGACCAAAGGGAGGACGGCGGAGACCTGCAACATCATCTTGGAGGTGGCCCCAGCCATATGGTCCCGCCTTCTGAACCAAAAGGTCAGGCTGGGTTACCAGAGGGTCTTTGTCTCCGACCAGTCCCCTGTGGTCCAGTGTTACAACTGCCTGCGCTTCGGGCACTTCGCCAGGGACTGCCAGTCGGAGGCGGTCTGTGGGCACTGTGGACAGGGCCATGACACGAGGACCTGCGGACCCCGAACTGGGCCCCCGGAATGCGCAAACTGTAAGGCGGCAGGCCGCGAGCCTTTGATGGCGGGACACAGAGCCTTCGACTCTGAGTGCCCGGAATGGAGTAAGTGGGACCGGATTGCCAGATCCCACATCCAGTATTGCTGAAGGCACCCAGGCGTGTAACACCGGACCTGGAGGACGCAACGGGGGCGCTCCCCTCCGCTTCATGCAGGCTAACCTAGGTAGAGGCCATGCGGCAACCAAGGAATGCCTGCGCGAGGCGGAGAGGAGAGGAACCCAGTTCCTCTTCCTCCAGGAACCCTACGTGGGCTCGGGGTCAGTGGTGAGGTGTGGCCACAGGACAGTGCAGGACACGGTAAACCTGGGTCCTGTCAAATCGGCCATTGTCGTCCTGGACCCGAACGCGACGCTTGTAGTGGACCCGGACCTAACAACCAAAAACATCGCGGTTGCGAAGGTCACCCTGGGGGGATGCCGCCTGGTTCTGGTGGGGGTCTATCTGGAGGGCACGAGGGACATAGCCGACCAAATTGGGGATCTGCAGGCGACTTTCAGCAGGATGGGCGGTCAGGACGTCATTCTGGCGGGAGACGTGAACGCGGCCAGCCACTGGTGGGGCTGCGCTAACGAGGATAGGCGGGGAGCTGAGCTGGTGGATTTTATGTCCCAGCATGATCTCCATGTCCTGAACCGAGGCAATGTTCCCACATTCTTCACCTACAGGGGTGACAGAGAGTACACAAGTATCGTGGACATCACGGCTTGCTCGGGATCACTACTGGGGGACGCCGGAGACTGGCGCGTGGACGTCGACTCCCCGGGGCTGTCGGATCACAGGAGAATTTTCTTCACAGTTGGGCGCTCGGCGACTGGCGAGGGGGCAAATAGGAAGGGCACTAGAAAGTTCGCCACGGAAAAGGCGGACTGGCTGGCGTTTGCCCGAGCCCTCCCAGGAGCCTTCACTGCAAGAGCGTTTACTTTGGAAAACATAGCGAATGCGGACTCGGCAGACGGGCTGGAGGCTTTGGCGGAGGGCATGACGACGGCGATTTCGGACGCCTGTGCTGAGGCCATGCCGGAGCTTCCCCCGACCATCAAGCCTAGGCGAAGCAACTGGTGGACGAGGGAGCTTGAGGCCTCCAAGCGGAGAGTTGCCACGCTGAGAAGGCGCATTAGGTGGGCGAACCCGCTACGCAAGCCCTATGTGGTGGCGGAATACAAGGAGGCCCAGGCTCGCCTTAAGGAGGAAATCGAGACCGCACTCACCACCAGTTGGAGGGAATTCTGCACTCAACAAAAGTTGGAGGACATTTGGAAGTCTTCGTACAAGGTCTTGAAGAAGTGCGGTGGCGTGCGATCTGGAGATGAGCAGCTCCTGAGGTCTCCCACGACCGGGACTATTTTGAGCGAGGGCGACTCGGCCGCTCTCCTGGTGGAGACCTTTTACCCCCGTGACGACGCGGCAGTGGACACTGACGAGCAGAGAAGGACCAGGGAGGAGGCGGAGGCCATTAGGGCGGCCTTTAGGGCCGGGCGGAGGCCATCACTGCCTCCGCGGGGGCCCTCACCCCACATACCTTTTACCACCCAGGAGGTGGACGAGGTCTTCCGCCACATGGACCCCAAGAAGTCCCCAGGGGAGGACGGTTTGACCGCCGACATCTGCAGACGGGCGCACGAGAGCAGCCCGCTGGTCCTGGCCTTCCTCAACAGGTGCTTTGAGGTGGGATACTTCCCCCGGATATGGAAAAGGGCGACCATCAAAATCATCCCCAAGCCAGGCAAGGACGACTACACGGCACCCAAGTCTTATAGGCCGATAGGACTCCTGTCGGTGATGGGCAAAGTGTATGAAAAGCTGCTGGTGAACAGGCTCACCTGGCAGGTCTGCGGCCAGGGCCTCCTGAGCCAGCGCCAGTACGGGTTCTTGCCCCAAAGGAGTACCGAGGACGCCCTGTATGACATCGTCACCAGAATTAAGCAGGGTCTCTTCGGGAAAAACATTGTGGCGCTGGTCTCACTCGACATAGAGGGGGCTTTTGACAACGCCTGGTGGCCAGCAATTATCACAGAACTTCATAAAAGACAGGTCGACCCATCCATACTGGGGGTGTTCCTAAGTTACCTGAAGCACAGAGAGGTGTCCCTCACCTACCTCGGCGAGACGGTCGTTCGCGGGACTGACAGGGGCTGCGTACAGGGGTCTATAGGGGGCCCACTGCTGTGGAATATCCAGCTAGACCCCTTACTCCGGGAATCGGAGTCAGCTGCGGCCCACGTCCAGGCTTTTGCGGACGACATTATTTTGATCGCCGAGGCAGCCTCTGGGGAAGCCCTACAGGAAAAGGTCAACAGTACCTTGGAGCTGATCCAGGCCTGGGCCACCAGACACAAGATGAGGCTGGCCCCTCACAAGACCCAGGCCATGATAATCACGAAAAAGCTCAAGTACGTCACCCCTGTCTTCACGCTTGCCGGGGAGGACCTCAGACTGGGGGAAACGCTGAAGGTGCTTGGCTTGACCATTGACCGGGGCATGAGCTTCCTGCCGCATCTCGACGCCCTGGCCGGGAAGGCGGCAGGCATCTACAAGATGGTTGCGAAGGCGGCCAGAGCCCAGTGGGGGCTCAACTCGGAAATCCTGCGCACCCTATACATAGCCGTGGTCGAACCGACTATCCTTTACGCGGCGGGCGCTTGGGGGCAGGTCGCTAACAGAGTATACGCCAAAAAGAGGCTGGACCGCATAACTCGAGATTACGCCATCAAGATAGCAAAGGCCCACTGCACCTCGTCGCTGGTCGCTGCGGCCCTCTTGGCGGGCATACTCCCCCTGGACATTAGGCTGCGGGAGCAGTTCGACTTATATGAAATTAAGAGGGGTAAGGAGATGGAGGGCCTGCCCGGCCGCTCGCTGCAGACGCGGTTGCACCCATCCCAGCTGCCGCACCCGGCTGACAGACCCGCAATTGGCTTCGGCCTAGTCGCCACCCAGGAGGAGGCGGACGAGCTGCACGATGGGGGGGGAGTGGTCTGCTACACGGACGGGAGTAAAATAGAGGGGAGGGTTGGGGCCGCCCTGACCTTTTGGCGAAACACCACGGAACTTAGAACTGCCAGCTTCGGCCTGGCAAGCTACTGCTCCGTCTACCAAGCGGAGATGGTAGCACTGGTCAGGGCGACCGAGCTCTCCCTGAAGCTGAACTCCCCGACCGCATTACTCAGCGACTCGCGCTCCTCCCTGGAGGCTATCTCCGACCCCGGAAGCCTTAACCCCCTGGCCGCCGAGGTCAGACGCAATGTCACCCTGGCTGCCGGCCTCGGAAACCCCATCACCCTTTATTGGGTCAAGGCCCACGTGGGCATCACGGGGAACGAAAGAGCGGACGAGCTGGCCAAGGGAGCGGCCCTTAGAAACAAGCGAGCGCCCGCCTACGACAAGGTCCCGCTGTCCCACATAAAACGCACCATTCGGGGCCGCAGCATAGGGGAGTGGCAGAGCCGCTACGAGCTGGCGGGGACCGGGTCTGGCGTCAAGCTTTTCTTCGGGAGTGTCCGGGAGGCACACAAAATTCTGGCGGAGCACAGACCGTTCGGGAACCTGATGGCTCAGCTCTTTACGGGTCACGGGGGTTTCCGCCAGTACCTCCACAGGTTTGGCCTGGCTGACTCCCCATTCTGCGTCTGCGATGACGAATCGGTCGAGTCTGTCGCACACATCCTGTGCAAATGCCCCAGGTTTGCGGGGGACAGACAAGACTGCGAATTCAGGATGGGGACAGATATTGACGAGACCGGCCTGACCAGCCTGATGGGTGATAAGAGGCTGAGGAAGCACTTCCTGCCCTATGCCCTGGATGTGGTCCGGAGGGCGGCTAGGTCGAACGGCTCCAGGGTGTGACGGCTCGTGCTTTGCACCATCTTGATGTTAGGATCGTTTTTTAGGATAGGATATTGCTTGCCCCCCTTTTTACCCTTACTTGTTACTTGTATCTTATTTTGCTACTCCATAATATATTTTGACATTTGAAAATTGCTTTACTCCATATTATATATATTATCAATTCTTGTTATTAATTACACCGAACTGGTCTTGGAATGATTTACATTGAGATGAATTTTAAATAATTTTTGAATTTTGAATTTTATTTGGATTATTTAACCCATTGACATACAATTCGTACAGGATAATTGTTTTACACCATTTTTCAGTTTTAATTATTTAATCTATTATGACTTGACATTTATTAATTGATGGTTTCCAATATGACTGGGTTTACAAATTACTGTGCTGCGCCGGGACGAACTTAGGAAGCTCATCATTGTAAAACATAGTTTGGCCGGGTGGGGCCCTAGTGGCCATGTATTGTTCTTTAGTTAGTAAGGTTATAGATTGTTTAGGTTAAGTTAGGCTAAGCATTGATGACGCAAGCATCTCCCTCTCCCTAATCCCTCCCAAATTATTAGTGATAGAAAAAGGAGCGGACAGAGAAAAGATGGTAACCCCAGGAGACAGGGGAAATAAAAGAAATCACCAAAGATAAACCACACCACAAAAGATGGTATCAAAGGCCACATAAAGGGACCAAAAAAGATCTCCGTCCCGCCTGTCCGCTCCTGGCGGAAAACGCCACATGCTTGCGTCATCAACTCCTTTTATCTCCCCTCCCTTAGTAAGTAAGTATTTTGTTAACTTCCTTCCTTTCCCATCCTTCCCCTTTAGTTAGAGTATTGAATTCACATAGTCTCATAGTTAACTTAGTTTTAAACTCGGGATCCCAAAGCCTGAGATAATTAAACTCTAAAAAAAAAAAAAAAAAAAAAAAAAAAAAAAACCTAACCTAACCTAACCTAACCTAACCTAACCTAACCTAACCTAACCTAACCTAACCTAACCTAACCTAACCTAACCTAACCTAACCTAACCTAACCTAACCTAACCTAACCTAACCTAACCTAACCTAACCTAACCTAACCTAACCTAACCTAACCTAACCTAACCTAACCTAACCTAACCTAACCTAACCTAACCTAACCTAACCTAACCTAACCTAACCTAACCTAACCTAACCTAACCTAACCTAACCTAACCTTTTTTTTTTTTTTTTTTTTTTTTTTTTTTTTTTTTTTTTTTTTTTTTTTTTTGGCCTGGGGAAAATCCTTTATGGATACCACCGGCTTGGGGATGCCGGTGGTTATGTGGGAGTCCCGCCCCAGAAGGGGGCGGTTTACCCACTAAAAACCCCAGGGTGTTCCACATCTCCGCCGTATTGCTTCCGGGGCTGTGGGAACTCTACGCATCCATGGCCCCGGTAGCACGGCAGTTCGCCCTATGTGAGGGCCCGGCCTCAGGAGACAAGTGTCTCCTGTATCCTACGCTGTAGACGCACCGGAACACTTGGTGCGTCTACCAGCTCGAGGACTCATTGGCGGGGACGGGCATCTCCATGCCCGTCACCCGCAGTCCTCATCCGGGCGGAATTTGGCGCTCGTGAATGAGCCGCCTTCGCCCGACTCGCCTGCGGCGCTGGGGTTGGGAGGACGGGTCGTCCTCTCTCTCCCGCTCCGCACCCTCCTTGGCCGTCATGACCTCCTCGCAGAAGGAGGTCATCGCGTCCCACGACCTTTCGCTGCCGGTCATGGCTTTGATCACGGCCGGCAGCGAGAGGTCGCTACCAACAATCGCCGTGAGGCGAGTTCTCTGCTCGGCGAACGCGGGACACGTCTGCAGCGTATGCTGCGCCGTGTCCTCCGCGTTCCCGCAGTGGTGACACCGTGACGCTGTTTCCCTCCTTGCGACCTTGCACAGGTACTTGCCGAAGCAACCATGCCCCGACAGTACCTGCGCTAGGTGGAAAGAAACAGCGCCCCAGCCTCTCTCGACCCAGTCCTTCAGGACTGGTCGGACTCCCGATATGGTCCAGTGGCCGGCGCTTGGCCGCTCAAGAGCCTCCTGCCACTTCCGGAAGAGAGTTTGGCGAGAGATTTCTCTCCAGCGCCTTATCTCTTCCGGACAGGGCTGTTCCCCTCTAGAGCGCGCCTCGGCTACTCGTCGGTACACCTGGGCCAGCACCTCGGCATCCAACTCCCAAGGTGGGGTACCTGCCATCACGCAGGCCGCCTCGAACGAGGTGGTGCGGTACGCCCTCACTGCCCTCACCGCCATGACCCTTTGCGGTTGCCGCAGGTGGGTCCTGTTTCGGGCGGAGAGGGCATCCACCCAGATGGGCGCCCCGTAGAGGGCCATCGACCGCACCACACCCGTGTACAGTCGGCGGCAGCCTGCTTTCGGCCCACCCACGTTCGGGAGAAGCCGGCTCAGTGCCGACGCAGTCCCAACCAGTTTCGGAGCCAGGCGCCGGAAATGCTCCTCGAAGTTCCATCGGCTGTCGAGGACGAGCCCGAGGTATTTCAGGGTCCTCCCGACGCCGATGGAGACTCCACCCACTACGATGCAGGAGTTTTCTGGGGGTGCCCTCCGAGGCCCATGGAAGCAGATGGCCTCGGATTTGTGCAGGGCAACCTCCAGGCCCAGCTTCCTGATCCTGTCCACCGTGAGGGCATCTAACTAATATTATAAATGCGAAAGTATGGATGGATGGATGGATGGATGGATGGATGTATGGATGTATGGATGGATGTTTGTTTGTTACTCAATCACGCCAGAACGGCCCAACGGATCTGGATGAAATCTGGCACATAGATAGAGAAAAGTCTGGAATAGCACATAGGCTACTTTTTATCCTGGAAAATTGCGTAGTTCCCGCGGGATAGCGATAAACAAATTCTTTGCAGACGAAGTCGCTGGCAACAGCTAGTAATATAAACACTAAACTAAACTTACCAAATGAATAAAAAATCCCTATCTGGGACCAGTTTTGTTAACCGAACTTGAATTATTCCGTACCTACTAAGATAAGTTAAGTTCCTACATTTTTGAAATCTTGTTGTTAATTCCTGAAGCCTACTACCGTACGAGTATATTCTTGTTGAACAATATCTTGAGAAGCAAATAAATATTTTGCCTCTTAAATATTTAACGATCATTATTCAGCAGAATCGTTTGATCTGACTAGAGTGGCAGGTTCTCCCAACCTTGGGCAATTTTGAACAGATTTTATCTTACAACTTAACCTTTCTTTAGAAGTCAAGTAAGCAGAAGCTGAGAACATCTTGACTCAAGTGCCAATTACAATAATATAGTTATTAATAGGATTCTATTATAAAAATAAACTGTATGGAACACTTGAGAGGCACAATGTTAAAATAGAAAAAGTTCAATAACTATGAAAGTTCTGATACATTTTGCGTAAAAACAAGAAAAAAAAATGTAACACATGTACATACATAGAGCTCTTATGCCTTACGTGGTAAACTGCGATTAAGGTATTAACCAAAATTAGGCTTTAATTCACAGATTTTGAAGCTTGGAAATTATAATAAAACTAGCTGTTGCCCGCGACTTCGTCTGCAAAGAATTTGTTTATCGCTATCCCTCGGGAATTTTCCAGGACAAAAAGTAGTCTATGTGCTATTCCAGACTTTTCTCTATCTATGTGCCGAATTTCATCCAGATTCGATGGGCCGTTCTGGCGTGATTGAGTAACAAACAAACAGCCATCTATGCATCCAAACTTTTCGCATTTATAATATAAGTTACATAGAATTTTGACAACCCATCATGTCAAGACAGTGTTATCTAACTAATATTATAAATGCGAAAGTATGGATGGATGGATGGATGGATGTTTGTTTGTTACTCAATCACGCCAGAACGGCCCAACGGATCTGGATGAAATTCGGCACATAGATAGAGAAAAGTCTGGAATAGCACATAGGCTACTTTGTATGCCGGAAAATTGCGTAGTTCCCGCGGGATAGCGATAAACGAATTCTTTGCAGACGAAGTCGCTGGCAACAGCTAGTTGTTACATAAATCTAACACAATCATTACGTCGTAATAATCTTCTTTTCGTGAGCTTTAACAAGCCACATACATCAATAACTCCGCAGACCTTGAGCAGATGGATAAAGAACACTTTACAAGGCTGCGGCATTGACACATCTCTTTTTACTGCACACAGTACTAGACATGCTGCCACATCCAGGGCTCACAGATTAGGAGTCAGCTTGGAAACTATTCGCAAAACTGCAGGATGGAGCGATAGCTCCAACACTTTCGCACGATTCTATAATAGAACTTTAAGCTGTGTAAACGATGATCATTTCGCAAGAAGCGTGTTAGCCGATTCATTGAATAGTGAATAAGTAGGTATGATAAGACCTTATTGATTTAATAATGTTACAGAATGAACGTACTGACTTATTTTGATATAATAATAATAAACAAAATTGGTTGATTATGCAAGTGCTTTATTAACTATTACTATTACTTTGGGTTCTCACGAGGCCGGCTACTGGCTGCACGCCTACCCGTCGTCAAACACGGGCACATTTCTCAAGCCTGACACACTCCGAATTGCAACCTGTCTGCGGCTCGGGGTCACGGTCTGCGCTCCACACAAGTGCCCCTGCGGCAGTGACGTCGACCAGCTAGGACATCACGGACTTGCTTGCCAAAAAAGTGCTGGCCGCTTTTCAAGACATGCTGCACTCAATGACATCATACGCCGGTCCCTTACCACTGTCAACGTGCCATCCTTACTGGAGCCCACGGGTATTGCGAGGGACGATGGTAAGAGACCTGATGGTATGAGTCTGATTCCATGGAAGATGGGTCGCGTGCTTGTGTGGGATGCCACTTGTTCTGACACGCTAGCGGCTTGCCATCTCCATGGTACATGTAGCAGAGCCGGTGCAGCATCAGAAGCGGCTGAAAAGGCTAAATATATCAAATATAGGGGTCTAGGCGCCGAATACGATTTTGTCCCATTCGGTGTCGAGACCCTTGGTCCGTGGGGTCCTAGCGCTTTGAAACTCCACAAAGAAATTTCGAAGAGGTTGGTCGACGTCACAGGGGACCGAAGAGCTGGCAGCTTCCTCGGACAAAGAATTAGCATTGCAATTCAAAGAGGGAACGCTGCTAGCATCTTCGGAACCTTGCCTAAGGGGTCTGGTTTGAATTTGTATCCTTAGTTTTCATTATTTTTATTATTAAGTATTTGTATTATTAGTGGTATTTTTTTTTATAATAGGTATTTTAAGTTTAGGCTAGTCTTATTTTTAAATAATTTAGATTTAGAATAGTTTATATCTATGTAGGGAAGTGCTTCTTACTATAAATTTTATATGTCACTATAATAAACTTTACTACTTTACTATTATAATCTCTCAACATCTACATGTATTGTGATCTCTGCTAATCTCGAGGACAAAGCTTGAAGTATAATTAATGATTAAACGAACTTACCTGTAAGTGAAGTTCTATCATAATTATACGATAGCGTTGTCCGAAGAGATTAATAATAATAATATTAAAGTTATTTATTCAGACAACAAAGATCCAATTATTGTTAGTAATCACTTATGACTATGTTAGTATTCATATTGGACAAGAGACATTGTATTTTTAATTAAATGTTGCATTATTGGAGCACTCATTTCTTACGGCTATCGTCTTCAGAAGGCTGTTATTGCTGCCACGAATTCTTGTCAAAAGCGATGCCATTTTTTTGCGCAGTACAGCATTGAAACTGTCCACGCGGGCTTCGGCAAACATGGCAGACGCACTGCAGAACCGCGGCAGCCCTAACAGCGCCCTGAAGGCGTTGTTGTATTGGACGCGCAGGGAGCTGAGGGAGCGTTGCGAACATCAGGGGTGGGTTGGATTAGCATCCCACCCACCCCTGGACATGCCCCGAATTAAAATATAAGTATGTATACGTTCAAAATATACCTATACAAATATAGCTAGGTAGGTATGCCCCTATATTTGTGCTAAGGTATTCATGTAGGTATCTATACTATGTATTCATATTCATACAGGTTGGGAACACTCTGAACTAAATGATGATATTAAACAGGGTAGAAAACACGAGAGCTCGGTATCCACATAAAATAATAATAAAAAAAAATAAAAAAAAGAATTGCTGTTCATACAGCCTCTCAAATAAAGTGCATGATGGCGACACCATATGTGTTACTACATGTGATCTCTGCTAATCTCGAGGACAAAGCTTGAAGTATAATATCAGTATTTTCAATCATATGTTTTTATATATTAAGCTCAATAATTTGCTTTGTGTAGCTTCACTTCCAATCAAATCCTTTACATATCACGACATAGTTCTCTCATCCAATCACAAGCATCTAACACGTATACGTCACACATTCCTTTCACTCCACACGTACACAAAACTAACTTGCCTTCCATCCTCCATTCGCTCGACAATTGATTTGTAACAACTAAATTACAATTAATTAAAAGTTGTTTACCTAAAATCGGATTTTTAATGAAAAAATCTTCTTCTTGTTCCCATACGGAACACTCACGCTTGACGTTTTTTTTCTCAAAAAATTCTCAGCATACCCACAACCAAAATTGCAATAGTTAGGCTTAAATTTGTTAGGTTCAACTTTGTTAGGTTCAAGTATACTAGGTTTAAATTACTTAGGTTGAAATCGATTAGGTTTACATTTTTGTTAGTTTGAAATCGTTTAGGTTCAAATTAGTTAGGCTTAAATTTGTTAGGTTCAAGTATACTAGATTTAAATTAGTTAGGTTAGAATCGATTAGGTTTAAATTTGTTAGTTTTAAATCGATTGGGTTCAAATTAGTTAGGCTTAAATTTGTTAGGTTCATGTAATTATACTAGATTTAAATTAGTTAGGTTGAAATCGATTAGGTTTAAATTTGTTAGTTTGAAATCGATTAGGTTCAAATTAGTTAGGCTTAAATTTGTTAGGTTCAAGTATACAAGGTTTAAATTAGTTAGGTTGAAATCGATTAGGTTTAAATTTGTTAGTTTGAAATAGATTAGGTTCAATATGGTTAGGCTTTAACAATTTGGTTCAAGTTGGTTAGGTTACAAATGGTTTCCTTTTAATTTGGTAGATAAGATTATTTAGGTTTAATTTTATTACTTGAATGACAAAAAAAAAACTGAAATTAATTTATTTTATTACTTTTTCGGTGTAAATTGTTTCTTTAAATCACATATTCGTAATGCTACGTCAATTCCGCATCTTTTCCAATTTATGCAATTGCGAAAATCGCGAAAAAAATTTGCCCGCCACTCCCACCCACCAGTCAAACGCTTGGCTACATCACCTCGGTCGATAGGTATTTATGCAGTTTTTTTAAATAGTGACCAAATTTCTTGCTTTTTGAGGCGTAAATCGTACCAAAACGTTAAAGGCGCTGATTCTTTATACTTTGTCGTAAGTTAAAGTCGCATAAATTAATGTAATCTTTAGTTATTCGACTTTCTATCTATTTTTGACACAAAAAATGGTAAAATTTCTTCCTTACTTTACGGCTACGAGGTCTATTTGAGCGATTTTGAGAGTGTAGATACAAACTACTATTGGCTACTCTGTTAATGATTCGATTCCATCCTCAAACGTTGATTTTGCTTGTTTTTCCTGGTTTTTTGTTGTTGCACTTTGGACGGATTTAATTCAAACATTAGTAAAACTTTTACTACCTATTTGGATAGTTATAGCGGCTATACCCGTTATCCAAACTTCACCAAATGTTGTGAACGAGTAGTGTTTGGCCAGCACTACATTTTGTGAGAATTTGTAATTTTTATATCGAGCGGTTTCCCGGAAATTAACTTTCGAATTTGTCTTTACGCCTGATGAAAATCTCATTTAGTCTCCTGAAATTTTAAAATAGCAATTTTGAAATTGATTCGCAGGGATTCAGAGGCGTGAGTAAAAACTCCATTTTTGATATCAAAAGTAAGAGCTCACCAAGCGCTATACTTCCGTTTGAATTTTAGGGGGATATCGCCCCCTTCGCTTGAATAAGAAATCTTCTAATTTTTAGTGAATACTCACTTAAAAGAGTGAATCCGGGTGGCAACATTCACGATTGACGGTTTTGTTGGTGAATTTCGTAGTATGGACGCAGGTGTATTGAGTCTCCCCTCTCTCCTGACTCAGCTCCACTCGATACGCTCACTTCGTATTGTCTAGACTGGTTTTTGCGGTTTTAGACTTCGCGTTCCGGGCGATACTAATTCAAACATTAGTAAAACTCATAGGAAAATTTCACAACTTCTGAGGTCTCCCAAAGACAATTTTCCCCTGGAAAAACCTGGTGTGTATAAGGTTGATTGCAGTTGTGGTAGTTCGTACATAGGGCAGACCAAACGTACGATCGCCTGTAGAATTAAAGAGCACATCACTGCAGTCAAAAATAATGACACGCGCAAATCCGCTATTGCTGAACATCTTATTGAGTCGGGAACAAATCACTGGATTGAGCTGCACAGCCCTAAGATCATTTCGACAGAACGCCACTATATACCGAGACTGGTGAGGGAAGCGGTTGAAATCCATAAACATAAAAATTTTAATCGTGAGGATGGGTTTAAATTGTCGAATATCTGGAATCCGGTGATTTCCTTATATAATTCTCGTCCAAAATCAATTTCGGGTGGGCGAAGTGACACTGTGAGTGTAGTGTGTTTGAATCGAGTTTCGAGTGAGAACGGTTCCAGTGGTAACGAGAGTGCACGCAGTCGACGCGCAAGAATGAGGGTAGACAGAGCTCGGTCTACCCAACAATAACATCCACCCGCAATTTCTTCAGTCTACCCGTGATCATGATACATGCAACTGTATCGAAATATCGGGAGCTCAATAAAGGTAATCGCGGTACACATACCGTTTATAATATTTCGAATTAGTAAAACTTTTATTATTTGGGTCGTCGTAGTATCTACACCCGTCCATACCAAGCTGCTTCCAAGAGCTGGGACAGTTTTAATTACCCGATAGTTTGCAGTTTTACTATTGAGCGGTTCCTAGACAGTTAAATTTCTAAATCGGTTCTGCGTTGAACGAAAATTTCATTCTATCGCCTGAATTGTTTTCAACTATCTTAAAATTGACTTCCAGAAATTCGGAGGATTCAAAACTCAGTTTCTCTAGGGAATGAAACTCGGAACCCATGGAGTTATTACTTATTTATTTATTTTTCTTATATTGTTTATTTCAACAATCATCTTTTAAGCATTTCCAATTGTAATTACTAATCCATCAAAGAGCTACCAGTTTCCCCCCCGAGTTTGATATAAAGTAATTATCATTTACCAACCAAATAAAATGTAAGTACCTATACAATCTTTCTAGAATCAGCGAATGTAAATGAAACTTTCGTTACGTTATGTTCGTGACGTCATCAATGTGTGACCCGCGCTCACGAAGTCACTTAGTATTTTATGTTTCATAATTATGTTGAACCGTATCAATATCCCGATAAGGGACAGTCTCCAGGGCACGAGCGGGTCCTACGATCTTGTAACATTACATTACACGCAATCAGGGATCACAAACACGAGCCCGAGGAGGTGCTCGAGACGGGCATTACCGGCGGACGCGGGACGCATTGTGTCGCGCGGCTTTGCGCGGGAGTGGAGCCGCCGCGCCGCTAAAAGGCAGCTCGCTTCACGAGAATTATCTCGATTGTAACATTTGCGTCCATTATCGGTTGCTCGAGTGAGTAAGTGGTCGATTTTCTTAAATGTGGCAGCAATCAAACCATTTATTGGGAATGGATCCAGCGCTCCGTGAAACAATAAGACGCATTAGCCTCTGGCCCTCGCCTCTCCTCCGCCTCCCCCCTCCCCGCCTCCCCCGCAGGCTGCGCGGGCGCGGATCAAACGGCACAATACGCCCTTGAGCCGAGAGTCCCCCCCCCGCCCCGCCACTCCAGTAATTGTTTGCTAATGGCTGCGCGATTGGAAACAGGTTGAGAGGTGACTGCTGTGTATTGGGAAAAAGGTTTAGTGCATTAAAATGCTCGTACCGACCGAATGCGACTCGGATTCGCGCATCGAGGGTTCTGTTCTGTGCACATTCAAAGGTTAGCAAAAATAAGTTTGTATTTCGTAGCATTTTTAGGGTTCCTTAGGTACCCAAAAGGTAAAGTAAAGACACCACTGTCCGTCTGTCTGTTTGTCACAGGCTGTAAGTATATCAGGAACTGTGACAGCTAGATAGTTAAATTTTTCACAAACGTTATGTTGTCTTTCTGTTGCAGCTATAACAACAAATAGGTAGTTACCTACTAAAAAAAAACAGAATATTTTTATGTTTGTCTATGTAAGTAACCAATATAAAATGACCTCGGACTGCCTATATTTTGCTTAGGAGGCAGGGCTCAGCTAACACTGGATTATATTATACTAGCTGTTGCCAGCGACTTCGTCTGCAAAGAATTCGTTTATCGCTATCCCGCGGGAACTACGCAATTTTTTGGGATAAAAGTAGCCTATGTGCTATTCCAGACTTTTCTCTGTCTATGTGCCGAATTTCATCCAGATCCGTTGGGCCGTTCTGGCGTGATTGAGTAACAAACAAACATCCATCCATCCATACTTTCGCATTTATTATATTAGTCAGATTCACATGCCGAACTTTACCGGTTATTATGTAAGGGTGCGACCACACCGCCGCGTATACGCAGTGATATGTCGTATGCGTCACGTTTTCTCACCGTTCCTTCATACGTTTTGTTGCGATTCCGTAACGTCACCGTTTTTAAGCGGCGGTGTGGTCGCACCCTAAAACTAAGAGCAATGGAGCATTTAAATTTTGAAATTACCGATATCTGCCAAAACGTCACCTGCAGCCAGCTGGTAGCCAATCGCGTCAGTTGTCGTCGACATCAAACCAATCACTAGGCGCAGGCGGCTGAAGGCAGCGCACACAGCTACAAAACAATTCCCGATGACACTGTTTAAGACACTCGTAATTAGCAGCACTCAGCGCGGGCGCGGGTTCCGCCGCCGCCGCTCAAAGCGCGTCGCTAATGGCCGCAAACAATTACCGCTCGTTGCGCGGGGCGGGGCGGCGGGGGGGGGGGGGGGGGTATGCTCCTCGACGGAGAGAGCTCTAATTTGGCGGCTTCCTTCCTTCCGGCGGGCGCGGGGGGGACGGGGACGGGGACGGAAGCGCGCTGATCTAATCGCGACTTTCCTGCTTGTTGCGAGCTCTTTCATCTGCGCCTCGGTGGTCGCAGTACAGCCGCACGACGATGCTGTGTGGCCGTGTGGCTACATCCATAGTCCATAGGTGACCGACTTGGTGTGCGGCCGTGGAGGGGACTAACAGTGACACGGTCATTACAATCGCATTGGTCAAGGCACGACGACACCCGCGACGAGTCTAATTGCTAAAACTACTCCCTCCGGTATTTTTGACGTGCAGTCAAGGCATTTCAATCCTGACCCATCGAGCAACCTCTTTACATGAATCGTCACTTAGCAAAGAAAATCGTTACTAGATACGCTTAGGTACTATGGTGGGTCATGTCGTCACCAGAGACTACGGATTTTTAACATACATCACGTCTTTATCATCTACGGGGTAGACAGAGTCTAAGGTAACAAGACCTAAAGGTTACGTTTAGCATAATTATTGGCGTACAGGTGGAAAGGGGAATCAAAATAGTGATGGATTTGCTAGCCGCGTCGCCTGTCATCGCCATGATTCCAAACCCTCGCATTACTTGCTTTATAAAACAGGTTACTATTGAACGCAATCTGCGTTTCATACCTATTTATGTAAAAAAATGGCTTCAATGCAGTCATGTAGGCTACAGTATATAGGTACAGTAACAAAATTATAGGCAATCACATTGCATTAAGAAGCTGTCAGAAGTATAGTGTGAAGATTTGTAGAGCCGATGGCAGATGCAGCACACTGCTTCGCGCCTCACCGGTGCAGAGACAGGCGCTGCCCCAGCAGGAGCGCTCGCCGGAGACTAGGACCGCTTTGATGCAGAAGGGGGGGGGTCGTGTTACGCGTCGCGGGCAATGAGGCGCGCGTCGCGGAGCGCACAAACGTCACTTCATTTCCGACGATTAGCGACCGCCCTGTGAGCGGCAGCGGCTGGGGAGGAGATAATGGCCGCTATTATTTTATGTTCCGGCGGGAGGAGCGGCGGGGCGGTAGAGGGGGGGGGGAAGGTGCGGATACAATTGGCTTAATTCCCGGCGAAGAGCGACGGCGGCGCGCGATGATCGAGTTAATTGGCTGGAAGAGGCGCCGCCGGCGGAAGCCGCGTCGAGCGCGGGGCCGCAGCGGCCGATACGCTGAACCCTCGGCCTCGAAGGACCAGGCGCAGTTCTTGGAAACGAATGGATTTACGCGTCAACAACACTACAAAGCCGCATTTAGGTCGTCGCTTAAAGGAGCCGTGATTGTTCTTTAAGAAGCTTTTGTCACTTTAGATAAGCCGTCTGTTAGCCCTTGATACAATAGAGTGAATGAGTAACGCAACGAAGGGGTTTGTCCCGCGCGCCAACCACGGCAGGGCTCGCCGCAGCCGCCGTGACTGGCGAGACGCCCCGGCCGCCGCCGGACGGCAGACGGAGAGTCGCCGCCAGTCGAGGCCAGGACACCGGACGCAGTGGATTGTGTCCCATAATGATGTATAAGATCAGGTAATACATCATTATGGGACACATTCCAATTTGTTCTTTGTTTCTGTATTGTTTTGTACTGATTTGTGGTGTTCAATAAAGAGTATTTGTATTGTATTGTAATACCTATCGTTCCGCTCCCGCTGATCCAACATCCTGAACAAAGTTTGTTAACGTGTGTTGCTTAAAATTTTTGTGGTCAAGGACTACTTTCAGAATGTCAAAAAGCCTAGCAAAGAAATAAAAGCCTATTGTTGAAAAGTCTCTAAGTGAATATGTTAAAGGTTAACTGTGTTGCTGCGGAACCCTGGCACACATCTTACTGACCCCTAAGGGGTTCGTGGACCCCACTTTAAGAAACCCTGTTGTAGACCTAACAATAAGAAAAAAAAAAAAAATTATTTTCTCAAAGTTACATTTTACGCAGGAGTTCAAAGTCTTGGACCGACATCTTTAGGAAACTCAGCTTTAAATCCGGACTCTACTTCGAGATCACGAAAACCTCTGACTACCTAAGTTTATGTTGTGCGCTGTCCTATAACTGTCACATCAGGGTAGAAGTGCTGGTCACAAGTTGGTCAGAGTGCGATCGGCACAGCACGTGCGGCGGCGGCGGCGGCCGGCGCGCGAGTCCCGCAGCGCCGCGGCGGCAACCCCCACCCCCGCGCCCGCCAATCAGCGGCGAGGGGCGGAGCCAAGGGTGAGACGGGGAGATCGGGTGCGGCGTGCGAACGAGCGAGGCGGCGGCGAGCCCGCGCGGCCGGCGAGCGCCAGTGACACGCGGCGCCCCGGCCAGGCCACTCGGGCAGCATTCGGTGCCCCCGGTTCGGTATTCGGTCACAGTGCGATCTGTCAGTTGTTGTTTAGATGGTCGAAGTGTTGTAAAGTTGGTGGAGCGTTGTGTGGTGCAGTCGGGGGCGATGTCGTCGCCGCGGCGCGCCGTGTACAGCATCGACCACATCCTGGGCCGCCGCCCGCGCGGTACGACACACAGCATGACTCCCAGCTAGCCGTGTTACCTACTGGTAGTAGCTGCAGAGCAATCTACCAGCAGTATGGTTCTAACCAGACGATCTGCTTCGACCGCGCCAAGAGCATAAAGCTAAGGGTCCATAATCAACATCCTTATTGCAGCTGATTGTTTACGGAGCTCTATTAGTGTTATTAGTGTTAGTGGCGCGATGCGAGACCGACTTTAGGTAGACGCAAGTTAAGCTAACAGCTACTATGGTATTGAACAAACAGTACAGAGAGTAAAAAAAAATCTAGGCACCGAAAACGGGGTGAGTAGGGACAAAAACAAAATTGAAGTTCAAACCTCGATAGAAAATATGTTCATATTTATGACTGTGGCAAGTTGATTTTTATGTTCCGGTGGTAGGTACATAATTATGAATTTTAGTTTGTTAATGATTATTTGTAGTTTAGTTTCGTAGTTTAAACAATAAACACTAAAAAATAGGCAAATTCCAGCTCACCCCGTAGTGGGGTCAGAAAGGATAAAGAACAGATAAAACAAATGCGCTAAATTACCTACCAGAAAAATAAGGAGATTATATCTTATACCTAATATATGTCTAAAAACATAATACAATTTATACTTTAAAGCAAACCGAGCCAGAAATTTTAAGTAGCAAAAAGTGAAAATACAATACATATTCTAAGTTCTATTTCTAAGCCCTTCTCACCCCGCTTTACGGCACGACACCTAACCTAATTAGTGGTGGTGACGAGACCATAATAAGAAACATACCTACAAAAAGAAAGAAAGAAAGAAATAGTTTACATACATACCTACATACATACATACATACATACTCATACGATACTACGCTACGGTTTGCTGAAAAGAAAAACAGAAACAATTTGCAACGATAACCGGCCAAGTGTGTGTCGCGCACCGAGACAGGCGAGGGATTCAATGTATGCGTAGTGGGGGCTGAGAAATTTAAACCACGTTATTTTAAATATGAAAATTTCTAAGTAATGTTCATCATCATTATCTACAGTCAGAACAGGCCTCCTCTCAGAACGAAAGGGCTTGGGTGTAGATTGTGAACTACACACACACCATTGAATTGCTTTGCAGGTGTGTGCAGGTGACATCACCATGTTTTCTTTCACACACATGTTTTCTTTCAAGCACACACATTCATATTTACATTAAAAAATCGGGCAGTCGCTTCTCCCTACAAAAGCACCTAAATATTCCCCTGTTTCCTCACTGAATAATCACACGATTTATAACTATCTAGATGACCCAGACATGGGTCTATGTTTTTTTTTTTCCTACTTTCATTAATTAAAAAAAGTAGACACTTTCAAAAATTACCTACAAGAATTGCTAAATTTCGATGCCATATTCAAACATTCATAAGCAATGATATTGCATATAAACATGAAATATCATTGTTCATAAGATAATTTTAACGAATAAAATAAACAAAAGGAAACCGTTGAAAGAAGCATAGCTAAAGTCTGTGCTACAATTATATCTCTGAAAATAAATAGAAATATAATAAATTAAAAATAAATTACTTATTACTTTTAAAAAATTACTTATAAAAAAACTGGAAATACCTAGGTAGGTAACTGTAACCCAGTTATGTAGGTAATTATGTATATTGTATTTATGTATGTGTGTAAACTCTTTATTGTGCGAAACAAACATAAAACAAATAAAGATTGATAAACATTGAGATACATGCACAAAGGCGGACTTTTCCCTTTACTTATCTCTCCCAGTCAACCTATGAGTGGATGAGAGGAGTATTATGTATATTATGGACGGAGTAAATTGAAAAATTAAAGTGAATTATTTTGACTCGAACAATGAAACAATAATTCTGTAGTACCTATTTGTGGTGGTCGCTGCTCGCCAACACCTTATTTGATTCCAGACACGGTGATGACTATCGCAGTTTGCCATTATTACAAATCTATTGACACCTCAGTCGTTAAAATTGGTTCCGTACTTTAGGCGCTATGGTGGAACATACATACATAGACTGCCAAAATCATTACCCTTCCTTTTGGCTTCTCCGTAGTCGAGTAAAAATAATCAAAATCGGATCAGTTTTGAAAGAGGAAACAAGGAAAGTTTTCATAAATTTGTTGTAGGTGGGTAAGATCGGTTGCAGTTGTCTCTCCCATGCTGTTTCCGGAGGGATTAGAATCATGTAATCATTAGACGGAGGGGGCGGCCGATGGCCACGCGTTGTTCAGATACCAGGTACTAGGTAAGGACTTTTAAAAAGTTTAGTTTCGGAGTTGTTCAGGAAACCTCAGAGCTGCGAGCCCGGTTACGGACGCACGGTCATTTTGCTTGAGAGGCCATCAGTAAATTTAAACTACTCCCGTTCTACCTCAAAAGTATTTTTGTTTTACAAAAACCTCTTGTTAAGATACGAGTATACACAACAAAAACTCTTTCTATGACAATGTCACGCGTTTAGCGCATGCGGCATGTTGCAGAGCTTTTATGTATAATTTTCAATTTCCCTGCAATAGAATAGTGACCTATAAATTCATGACGTGTACTTCATCTACGTTACAATACAAGCCCGTGGTTGGGTTCCATACATTGCGCATGTATGTGTACCAAATTCTAACTTATTTGTTTCAGTAAATTTGGGGAAAAGTGCATTCGACAGACGGACACACAAATGATCCTATATAGAAGGGTTACATTTCCTTAAGAACTTGGTCCTTCAAGTCGTAGGTAGTTGTCTGGTCGCGCGTCGCGTCGCAGCCTCTATTCGACCGCACGTTTTTTGGAGTGTCGTTATCTAGACGAGACAATGAACTAAGCTCAACTCACAAAAAGCCACTTTTCATACAAAACATAAAGCCAGAAACTGGTTACTTTAAATTTAACGTTGTGATATGAGACTTAACTATGAATGACAAAAAGTTTGCCATCAATTCAAAACAGTTCGTTGAAAACCAACTAAACAAAATGTGGCTAGAAACTTATACCTTGAGAATTCTACGCCCAGCGGCCCGGTTTTTGAAAGCATAATTTTATTATCCCACCAAAAACATAAATGTAAAAACCGGCCAAGTGCGAGTCGGACTCGCGCACTGAGGGTTCCGTACAAATTCGCTAAGTTATTATAAATTCCAGTGAGCAAAATGTAGGCAGTGTGAGGTCACTTTATATTGGTTATTTATATAGACAGACAAATATTAAATAAAAATAAACTACTTATTAGATCTCGTTCAAACCAATTTTGGGTGGAAGTTTGTATAGTAATGTACATCATATATTTTTTTAGTTTTATCATTCTATGACTTTGGAAGTGTCTCTCGCGCAAACTATTCAGTTTAGAAAAAAATGATATTAGAAACCTCCATATCATTTTTGAAGACCTATCCATAGATACCCCACACGTATGGGTTTGATGAAAAAAAAAAACCGTTTCAGTTCTAAGTATGGGGAACCCTCAAAATTTATTGCTTTTTTTATTTTTGTGTGAAAATCTTAATGCGGTTTACAGAATACATCTACTTACCAAGTTTCAACAGAATAGCTCTTATACTTTCGGAGAAAAGTGGCTGTGATGTGACATACGGACGGACAGACGGACAGACAGACAGACAGACAGACAGACATGACGAATCTATAAGGGTTCCGTTTTTTGCCATTTGGCTACGGAACCCTAAAAAGGAGAGCCATGTTCAATACAAAAATTATGTCTCCATTCTTTTTGCGGCGAAGCCCACAGCCAAGCATAATTTTTGTATTGGACATGGCTCTCCTTTTTAGGGTTCCGTAGCCAAATGGCAAAAAACGGAACCCTTATAGATTCGTCATGTCTGTCTGTCTGTCTGTCAAACCTATTACATTCTATTATTAGGTAGTGAGTGACACGTCTAATTCTTCTCTGCATATTCCTGGTCATTATTATACGATTTAAGGCTGACATTTGTATATCTTCTAGTATAGCAAATTAAAGATAGACCTACACTACTAACACCTTTTTTCGCGATTGTTTTTCCTTTATCTCCTACTTGGAATAAAGTCGTTTACGTTTTTAGAATTTTGAATAGGTAACACTACATAAACCTGCGGCCTTTTGACCGGCCAATGAACGTGCAGCATCGCCCCACAGGCTTCCCGATTTTTTTAAACATAATTGGATGATATTTGCACTGTATTTAGTATTCTAGTATTGCTCTATCTATGGTGAAGTAAATATCGACGTTAGAAAACGATAAGGGCGTAACCCTGAAAAACCCAACTTTACACCAGAGCCAAAAAACCGAAGAAAAAACGGAAAAAAAATCATAAACTTGTAACGGCATGTCGTATAGACGTAATTTTTAGACCACAACTATAAAATACAAATGGGTATCTAATCGTTTACAGAACATGAATTTCCTATTGACAGAAACAGAGTTATTCGAGATACGACCATTGCCTACAAAAATTACAGACCTCAAAAATGTCGTACCTTGACATGGTGTTTGTACTGAAGCATAAGCTTATGAAAAAATTGGTGACCTTAAAAAGGGTGTAACTGCTTTATTTTGAAAAGCCCTGTTAAGAACGGGGCGTAAGCACGTACGTAATGAAAACAATGGCTAGAAAATTTGGTCGTATCTTAAACCGCTAGATATCCAAAAACCTTTTAAAATGTCGTTAGTTTTTCTGTGTATAAATTTATTGAACTTGTAAAACTTACACGTGGCAAAATTGTATTTTGACTCAGCAAATACTTGCTCAATAAATATTTTTACTCAAAAAAATACTTTTGTCACAATTTGATGAAAATAGATGGTAAGTATTAAGAAGGTAGGTTATTAATTAACAACAAAACAGATCAGTATAATAATGATAATTTATGGGTCAACTGAAAATACTGAAATAATCGACAAAAACACCACAATATTTGGCTACTATTAGTAGCTCGAGATCTACTATTCACTAGAGATTTGTTTACCAATAATTGGTGTCTAACAAAAAATCTTCGTTTTTTATTGTGATCACGCAAATACCTAGTTAGTTGTTAGGGAGGTAAAAATTCTGAGTACAATTGTATGACTGTCTCAATTCTATCTACTTAGAATTGAGACAGTCATACAATTGTACTCTGAATTTTTACTTACTTTAGGTAGGTACTTTGATAATTATTTACGTTTATTTATAAGTTTGTTATCCGTAATTGTTAAAATGTTTATACATATATAGAAGCCAAGTCCAAATACAAGAAACAGGTACAGAAGTACTAACACGTGGCGCAAATTCTGCAGCAGCATAGAGACCTGCGTACAGGCCAACAGGGTAAGAAAACTTCTATCCAACCAATCCAACCAGGTTGGAGTTTTCCTTAAAAAGCCAGATAACACCTTCACCAGCACACCTGAGGAAGCGTGTATTGATAGAGACACACTTCTATGGCTGCCATATTATAGAAAAAAAGAAAGAAAGAAGACATTTATTCATTTTGCAAGACACACAAATATAAGAGCATGTACACACAATTTTATAAAAAAAAAAACAACAATAAAAAAACCAGACATGAAAATTTGATCATCAGCGTTGTGTGTGTCTTCGCAAAAGTGAAACGGTTATAGAACCGGTCAACTGGAATGAATAAGAGATAGACGCTACAGAGGAGCACTGGAGACTGGCACTCGAGGTAGTAAACACACTCAAAATAAAATGGGCCATCAACAGCTTCAAATCCTTCAAATATCCCGGGCTGGACGGCGTCTTCTCAGCACTGCTTAAGTGGGGTGGAGACGGACTGATCCGGAGGCTCAACGCCGTTTTTACAGCATGCCTAGCATATAGGTATGTGCCAAAACGGTGGAGGGGAGTTAAAGTAATGTTCATTCCGAAACCAGGCAAAAGCGACTACTCGGAACCAGAATTTCACAGACCGATCAGCCTCACCTCGTTCCTGTTGAAAGCCCTGGATAAACTGTGCGATAGAGATCTGAGAACAAACGCCCTCGACAAAGTACGCCTGCACCCATACCAACATGCGTACAGTCGAGGTAAGTCAACAGAGTCAGCTCTACATCCAGTGGTCTGCAAAATAGAAGAGGCCATTGAGAGCAAATCGATGTGCCTCGGCACCTTCATAGACATTGAAGGAGCCTTTGACAAGACCAACTTCAACAGTATCACGTCAGCACTGGTAAGATACGGGGTAAACTCGGTCATGGTTGACTGGATAGGCAACATGCTCAGTAAAAGAGTGATTAAATTCAACTCGACTGAGACACAACAAGCACTGGTAGCCAGAGGATGTCCGCAGGGAGGAGTGCTGTCGCCGCTCTTGTGGAACATGGTGGTAAACGAACTCATTACCAAGCTAAACAGGCCCCACTACTACGCGATTGGCTACGCTGATGACATCGCCATACTGATAAGTGGTAGAGTAAGCAGCACAGTGTGCGATGAAACACAGCAGGCGCTGAGAATCTTGGAGCGTCTGTGCACCGAAAACGAACTAACTGTCAACCCTAACAAAACGGAACAGGTAATGTTCACAAACAAACGGATTCTAGGCAATTACACAACCCTCCTAGGCTGTTCAACACGGAGCTGCAGTTTGGTTCTGAGGTAAAGTATCTAGGAGTAAAACTGGACAGTAAATTGAACTGGAGCAACCACATCAACAACAAAATCGACAAAGCCATGGTGGCTTTCTGGCAGTGTCGCAGAATGTTAAGTAAACAATGGGGATTGACCCCAAAAATCACCTTATGGCTATATCAGGCAGTCATCAGACCAATTATCATCTATGGCGCGGTGGTGTGGTGGCCACGCACCAAACTCATCACCGTAGAGGCTAAGCTGCAACGACTCCAAAGACTAGCTTGCAAGGCGATGCATGAGGACTACTCCAACTGCGGCCCTGGAAGCTAGTAAATAATAAAAAAAAACACTGTGCCGGCAGAAGTGAAAACTCACACGCACACTCGCGCAAAAAGAAAAAAAACCTACACGAGACTTGAACTACGGTCACCTGAGAGAACACACTGTTATTCCACATCTTATACCACTAGACCAAAGGCACATACGTTAAAGCGACGAAATCAACGTACACTTCAAAAATCGAACGCGACTCTAGCTTCATTCGTATTTCAAAATAAGCTCTTAGACTCTTAAGACTTAGAGGATTCTGATATCCTGGTACGTTCGTCCTCCGTCTTACGCCTGACGCGAGATTAACATTTTTTACTCATCCCAAAAAGCGCTCAACGCCGCTAAAGAAGTTTACATTTCAAAAATTTCACGTTATTTATTGAAGGAAAACGAGACATAACCTTTCCTCATGGCGTCCGCGCAGCGACACGGCAGCTTGCCTGAGGCGCAAGCGGGGAAAAACTGGAATGTTTTACAGATGACGAGACCTATGATTGGTCTTAACTATAGGTAGTTCAAAATATTGATTCTGTTAATATTGTCTTAACATGGTTTGAATTGATTTTAGTCTCCCACTAAATTGCAGTATCTAAGAGGTTATTCGTTGTCTTTAGAAAAATACGAACCGTAAAAATGTCGTAAGTCATACAGTTTAAAAAATGCATCCCGCAAAAAGGTCGTAACAGCTATTGTGCTTATAAACAGGAACAGGCGTATCTATTTTTTTATGAAAAACATAAACTTCGACTCGACGTATCTCTAAAAAGTTCAAATTCGTTGTTTTATGGGCAGTTACGACCAAAAAATTACTAAAACTTTCCAAAATATTGCCCGATTTTCAGATTTCATGTCATCGTAGAGAAACGAGACCCGGACCAATCGACGCAGAAAAAAAAGCTGATTATAGCCTTATACTCAGACTAGTTACACCCTTTTAACGAGTTACGCCCTTATTGATTTCTAGCGTCGATATAATTATTTACTGGCAATGACGAGTCTCGCCCCCGCCTGCGCGACGCATTGCTCTGCGCGCGCGGCAGGCGCAGGCGCCGGCCGTTCGCTCAACTTTGCTCACACTTTAGTAGGTACCTGTCTACACATTAAATTTACACACGCTTTACTGGTCAAATGTGGATCTCTAAAAAGCGGGCCAAGAGCCAGTCGGACTCGCGCACTGTACGTCAAGAAAAGTTATAATTCGACTTTTAAAATAGTTTTACCACACGCAAAATAACTTTGTTTTAAATGGAAATCAAAGGTGAATCAGTGTTAATTACAACAAACCGGATAACTCACGTATAAAAAGCCGAAAGAATGCTCCGACAATTGTTTCGAACTATTCCGTAAGGCTTTTTATACGTGAGTTATCCGGTTTGTTGTAATTATGTGTGTCTCACGGTTTCATGTTGAAAGTGAATCAGAGTTGTTTGAATTTTCCCCTTTTGTGATGTTGACGTGGTGAGCCGTTATTTTTGCCAAATTTGTTAATTTTATGTTAATTTAATTGCCGCGGGTTTTCTTTTGTATGAACAAAAACTTCTTTCAAAAGGTTCTTTCTATCTTATGATTACCTACGTGAACTTATTTTATCATTTTTTTGGTCAGTTGTGTTTTTTTCTTTGTTTTTGAATAATTTATTAAATCTGGCGCTAAGTTGCGGAGGTCCATTTCAATGTACAAAAATCATTTACCTACCTTGCTACTTCGCCACTTCACTTTGTTTTGTACAATAATGAATTTACTTACATACCTCCCATCATTAGTAGGTAATTTCATTTTCTTAGCATTACAAGTTTTAAGTTTCAAGTAAATATTTTTCAATTTGATACTTCTACAAATTTTTGCGAGAAACGGTTTTAACCAACAGACTACTTATGATAATGAGTTCCTATTTTCCATTTGACGTACGGAACTTTTATTTTCCGCAAGATGACAGGTCATCGTTATCGCTCAAAAGCCATCTCGGCAAATAACGCATCACTTGCGGGCGAGAACGTGACAGCATAATTATTATTATTTATATTGCACGAACTGCAATTGCCTTGCAAGAAACTCATTCCGCCGAGGCATTATTTTTTATTAAAGTCGAAACCAGATTGTGTTTTATTTTACGGATAAAATCAGTAGAAGAGGTAGATAGGATGTTTCCGACCGGTATTAGGAATGAGATCTGTGTGATCGCGCAGGACGGCTCCAGTGTGTATCGAGCGCGTGTAAGCTGGTTGCATTGCAAATAGCAAAGCCATTATGATTGGGCGATTTGCGAAATCCGGCGCGCGGCGCGCCGTAACGAGCCGGGCCGAGGGCGGCAGCCGCTCGCAGGGCTCAGGGCTACAACAAGAGCATGCAGTGCCTGTAAAGAGCTTAAACTAATAAAAAACCGTACCTACTTGAAGTCTACCCAGACTTAGACCGAGACTTTGGGCGATGTCAAAAAAGGTTTTTACGAAACAATATTTCGAAAATAAAGTGGAACAGGGGCGAAGCCGCGAGCTGCATCAGCCAATACTATTATAATTATCATTTTCGTTTTGTTTTACCTGTATTGATCGCTTGAATCTATTTTCATCTGCGTATTTAAGTCTATCTGCATTCAGTATTAATTTAGTTGACAAATTATGTCAGTGTTACATAAAATCTGGGCGTACCTAGCTATCGGCTACAGCTACAGTATCGGGTACGAGATGCTAGCCAAGATTCTCAGTAACGTTTCCAATCGTTTCAATCCACTTAGCGATGAGAGAATATTACTATTTCCGCGCGTGCCGGCGCCCAGCAGCAGCCGCCTCGAGCTGCGCTAACTGACGACATTACGTGGAAGTTAGAAGTAATTAAATAACATATTAGCGCGACATCAGACGCGCTCCGCCGCTCCGTGCGCGCACAAAGCCGCTATTTGTAATAAAGAGTTCATAATCCACGTGTATCTGTGTTGTAAGTTTAACCTGTTCAACTGGACCCGACAACATTTACAACCATCGTTCTAATAAAGACTAACAGCCTTATTCTATTAATATTTATTTATTTTATTTATTTATTATTCAATTTGTTTACACGGCATTACAGCGAACCAATACCCGACCAATATTGACGACCGGATGGCCTAGTGGTTAGAGAACCTGACTATGAAGCTTGAGGTCCCGGGTTCGATCCCCGGTCGGGGCAGATATTTGTATGAAAAATACGAATGTTTGTTCTCGAGTCTTGGATGTTTAACGTGTATTTAAGTATTTATATTTATCTATATAAGTATGTTTATCCGTTGTCTAGCGCCCATATCACAAGCTTTGCTTAGTTTGGGGCTAGGTCAATTGGTGTCAATTGTCCCAAGCCATTTATTTATTTATTTAATACGCCTAAAAACCAGATTCCTTAATTAACAACAACACAATTACATAATTAACAACAACAAGAAAAATATGAGATAAAAATAAATTAAGAAATAAAAACAAAAAATAAAAACATATCAAAAATAATTACCTAAACTTATAAATGACTCACTTTATACATATATTATACAGTGGTCTGCCTATTGTCCATCGTCTCACAGAACCTCAAACATTCCCGGCACACAGCTATCTACCCATTTCCACGCAAACACGGTAGTGGGCAGCAGCGCTCTCTGTTGCCGACTGCGAACTTCAAATTCCAGGGCCTCTATTCAGCACGTGCCGGCACTCCATTGCTAACACTATGCTATCACTCTTCTGTCATTCGTCTGCGAACACTAGGCAAACTCTCTGCCTTGTTTCGGCAAGCGCTATTCTTTCCCATCGGTCTTGGATTTCCGAGTTGCCTGCCGAATAAAATTGTACTTATCCCCTAAACTAAAGGCTATTGACAACATCACTACATAGTCTAAAACAAAGTCGCTTTTTCTGTCCCTATGTCATTATGTCCCTATGTCCCTTTGTATGCTTAAATCTTTTAAACTACACAAAGGATTTTGATGCGGTTTTTTAGAGTTTAGAGTGAATCAAGAGGAAGGTTTATATGTATAATACATGCATAATATACCGTGCGAAGCCGGGGCGGGTCGCTAGTTGAAGTGTGGAAAGCAGGAAAACAAGCACACCTTGTTCCCAAGAAAGTCGTCATGAAAGCTATCCTTGAGCGACCGCGACCTCTTTGTCAAGAGTAAAGCGAGTTAGAAGAGAATCAGTCTGTCATACATAGGAAGCATCTTGCGAATGTTAATTCTACAACCACTTGCGAACACCTGGAAGAGAAAATGTGTTGCGTATTGTATTGGATTGCGAGTGCGGGCGACGTCGCGGACGGGAGCGGGGCTCGTGCTCACGACTGGCTCGAGAGAGGCCGCCGCTCCGAGTATAGATGTATGTATGTGCGCGTAATTTGGCGCGCTCGGCGCAATGCCCTCGCGTTAATCGCTTGATATAAATTGATATTAATTATGTTCTCGTGAACCGCGCAACAATGCCCGCTCGAGCCGTGACAATCAGCGCGCACTCCAATTAATTATTCTAATTAACCTTGTTTGAAATTAGAGTGTTATCAAATACCTAGCGAGAAAGGGGGGGTGGGGGGAATTAGTGCCAGGTAACCAACCGTCACGTCAAGGGGGGTGCCTCTTTAGTCGCTGTAATGTTATAAACCGAAGCAAACACTTTTGCATTCGTGGCTTGCTGCGAGGAACATGGTTAATAGGGGAATAGGGTATATTACACTAATCTCAAAATAATAAAATTGACAACATTTCACATTTCTTAGCCTATAATTTTAATGGTTCTCTGTTTTTTGTTTGAAAAGATGAACATGCTGGCAGTTAAATTTTTTCGCTAGGGTTTGTATTTAATTTATAATTAATTTATTAATTTTTGCTTATTCTAAAAGGGCGTAACTCCGATACTATCACAGAATAGACACTTATCCTTTTGTCTTTTCTGTATAGAAAAAAAAACTGACGTCAATTTCGGGTCTCTATCGTTTGCCCGAATTTCATATGGCATAAATGTATTGCTTGCCATAATGATCATTTGCCATAACTCTTTTTTCTCTTTATTTGTTAATTATTCCGGATTGTTATGAAACAAACCTAACCTAACCTATAGAGTTCTACAGGATTGCTATTGCAATTCTCCTGAAAAAATTACGGTTTCAGAGAAAAAAAGGGTTATGGCAAATGATCATTATGGCAAACATTACATTATGGCATATGAAATTCGGGCAAAAGAGGGGCTCCGGTCAATTTCAAATTGACAATGTCAGGCCTTATTCTCCGATATTCGATTTTCGAGGTTCACTTCGTGCTGTTCCGCTCATACTAATATAGTCATTAACTTGAGAGTGAGAGAGAAGGTATGCAACGAACTTCAAAAATAGAATTACAGAGTTGCCCCCCTTGTACTTTGAAGTTGTCAAATACAAAATTATGGTCGCTTACTTTTTCTCGTGAAAAAGGTAAAGGCATTTCACCTATCCTGTGGTAGAATTGGTAAAATTAAGACATGTTTTTAATTAATTTTTATTTTCTATAATAAGCAATATTAAAATTATATAAACATATTGCAGTGATCAAGAGGCAAAATGCTTTCGAACCATATATACATTTTCAGCTGTTATAAAAATGAAATGTTGTCAATTGTGCTATTTATTTTTTAGCACTTTTAGATATGCCACATTTGTTTAAGTAATACTCCGTCAAACTAACTTTTACCGGTCGTAGAAAGAACGGCGTCGTGTCTTTAAGATAATAATTATGTCAAATATATTTTTATTAATATGTATTAGCCTGGATATCATACAAATACGATTGAGTTGTAAAGGCGACGTTCTTGTTATGCATCGTGATTCGTGTCGTGCGCTGTGCGCCGCGCGTCGTGCCCGCGCTACGCGGCCGGGACCAGGAGCGCCGGCGCAACCCCGCGCGCTTTGTGCCGCTAATCTCGCAACAATCGTCCAAAGCTGCTGCAAAAATAGACTTACGATAAATAAATACAACGCGCACCATCAAGTGAAGTGAAGTGATTTGTAAAAAGAGTGTTTAGTTCAGCTCGACTGCGCGGGCGCGGGGCCGCCGCGCCACTCGACTCTGAGCTTTCCCCCGTGCGCCTAGGACGCAGTTTCGGGTGTGGAGGGATGTAATTAGTCTGGTAGTGGAGTGTCTCGGGGATGTAATGCGCCCTCGTCCGCGGCCGCCGCGCCGCAACTACAGCACGTCACATGCCCATTCCTATAAGTCACATTTGATCTGCACTAGACAAGATAGATAGGTACAGAAAGAAGACGTTTATTCTCTTTTGAAAGATACACAAATCTTCCAAATCAAACAAATTTCAAAATTTTCTTCTCTTTCAAATCTTTCTTTCTTTCTTTCTAAATAAATAGATCATAACACACGATTTCACAAAAATGAAATATAGAATACAGACAATATGAAAATATGTAGATTATCAGTGTATTTAATAAACGTACCTAGTCTAACATCACAGACTAAGTATTTCCGTAGGTAGTGTAACATCAGCCTTATTGTCGTACTGTCACTTACGTGCTGATTCACAAAATATTCGTGATTTTGATTCCATGTCAACAAAACGACCCGCCAGCTCTAGACTTGAGGACAGCGTGACGTTTTGATTCAGCTTCCAACCTTTTACCAGCAATTAAAAGCAGAGAGATAGTTTGTGTAGGTTTTGCATACATCCTTGTTTGCTAATAAAACATGTAAAACGTGGCGGGGCTCGGGGCGCCGCGCCGCGTAGTGCAGTGCGCCCACCGGTGGGAACCCTCTGTAGTACTGTTGTTCTGTTGTTCACAACAACGGGGGCTGCTCGGAGCATTAACTCGGCTTATCGCTAAGCCGAACAGATAACTGACATTTAACGTAATGCCGTTACAATTTAATTTATTTACATAGTCCATTGTGCCGCCGAGCGGCAGCGGCGTGCGACTCTACGATCCTCTTGTTGATCTTTTTTTCTCGCAATCGTTAAACAAATAATGAAGTTTAGATACATGTTTAAATCTCAAACGGCGATTCTTCTTGTAAAACCGTTCCCATCTCAAGTAGTAAATGCTGTGAATGGTTTTTTATTATAGTTGACCTCGCGCGAAAGTTAAGACACATGTGAGGCATTTCGTTAAGTATGATAGTTTTAGTCAAACCTAACACCAAACAAGTTAAGTTAAGTTGTAGGTATTCGTGGAATATTTAACTAACCAGACATTTACTCGTGTCAAAGACCGTGTACTCTTGTTCTTTATCAATTCCAATTTTAAACTGCACGAACCTCACTACAAACAAAAAAATCGTTACTGGAAGCAGCATCATCAACTTAATGTCTTATTGCCGCAGATCACGTGGAGCTTAAGAGCGAGAGCGGCGCGCACTCGCCGTCGGACTCCGAGCACGAGCAGGAGCACGAGCACGAGCACGAGCATGAGAGGGAGCACGAGCAGGAGCAGGAGGCGGCGCGCGAGCCACTGGACGCGCTAGACGCGCTGGACGGGCTGGACGGGCTGGACGCCGGCCGCCCCAGAAAGGTAACTTGCTACGAACGCTGCGTTGCAATCACTTTCGCCTTTTATAATACATACCAGCGATTTGGACCATATTTTTTCGACGGAAAGAGGGAGACAAACGAGCAAATGGGCCATCTGATGGTAAGCGATCACCGCCACCCATTGGATCCGTCAACCCCAGGATAGTTCCAGGTCCGTTGCCGGCCTTTAAGGAAACAGTATACTCTTTTTTATAAGCTTTTATTTAACTTACCTGGTTTGTTTTTTGGGTCAAGTCTTGCGAGTAAAATTGAACTCAATTCGATTTTTATTAGTTGGATTAAAATTTTGTATAAATTAATGTGGGATAGACTGCAATTCAAATACAGTCAACAGCCAGCCAATTTTTGATAGAATATCCTAGGCAGGAAAATGTCTTCGTTTAAGTTAGGTATACCGTATATCTATCGTAGACAATCCTCCTAAATAAGTAAACTTATACTGTTGTTGGCGGTGTGGCGTGTGGTGTTGTGGCGGGAAGTGTATGTGACGTTGTGTGTCAAGCAGGTGCGCCGCAGCCGGACCACGTTCACGACGTACCAGCTGCACGAGCTGGAGCGCGCGTTCGACGCCACGCAGTACCCCGACGTGTTCACGCGCGAGGAGCTGGCGCTGCGGCTGGAGCTGAGCGAGGCGCGCGTGCAGGTACACACACACACACACACAGACACCTTCCATAGTCGGCTGCCTTGCAGCTCATCGCACTTGCTGCAGCTGCTAATTTTTGCAGCACACGAGGCGACGGCGACTCGCGCCAGCCGCTGCTCGTATTAGCAGGGCAACGGCCTTTGTATTCGGATTTTAGATTACGAAATTAATCGACTGTATGCATACGCATATGTGGTGCCAGTTCATTATGTAATTGTATAATAGTTAGCTTGCTTGCCTGTGAGCAGCCTCGAAAGTGCTCAAATTTTTGGAAATGATAGCAAGAAAGGTGACGTCTTCGGTCCCTGTACGAGTATGTCTGGGATGAAGGGACTGCTTTAACTGAGCAGATTGCGAGGAGGCCGCGGGTAGTCGCAGGCGTCGGTAACCGCGTTAATGCCGCCTCATTACGCCCCCGCGTCGCCGCGTTCATTACGCGCCATTTCCCGGCCGCGAGCGCGGATTAACATTTAGCCGACGCATTGTGCAGCGCCGGCCAATGACTGCGGAGAATGGACCGGATGCTCCGCGAGGCGCTGCGCCGCGGCAAGAGGCAATAATTATGTTTGAGTCGCGGGTGCGGGTGGCTCAATTTAGTAAAGAACTACAATTTGCTTCTTAACTATGGCTAGTTCCGCGAGCTTCGTGCCGCGGAGTGACTCTCAACACAACGACTCGTAATGGCTTCAGAAAGGTTTTAATACGGTTCATTACAATGGGCTAAGTACAGTCATACGTAGCTCAGTTCTCTTCCAACTCGCGGCTAAATTCCAGGTAGGCACACTGAATCAGTGGTGTGGCGCACTTGCACACTCGAGTGCCGCGGCCCTTGAGGCGAGGGCTCAGTGCGGCGGGGACTTACTTTTAATCTGTAAATGGCTCTCCCCGCGAGAGCGCGCTGATCCCGCGCGAGTGCCGCCATCTGTCGCCGCTCGTTAGCGCGTTTGTCTCATCATAATCACTCTAATCACTACGTGCTGTTACGAGACGAGGTCTCCAGATAAGTCTTTAATCGTCAGCGTCTTTGATTTCGCTGCGAAACTCGGGTGGGCTGTGTGGAGTTGTCGCTATTTACCTACCATACTACTCCGAGACCTGATTGCATTAGCAGCCGCAAACCGGGCCGGTTAATGGGCGGTCAGGCCGCAAGTTGCCGACACAAATTGCTCTAATCCACTCGATCGGGGCCGCCCACGCCGGCTTAGGAGCGGCCGACGCGAATAGCGCTTTAGGGCGACGCCACAAGGTGTCGTTTACAGCGCGGGGACGGCGGAGAAGATTTAGTATTTAGAGGCTCGCGAATGGGTTTGAAGTGGCGTGGAGTGGGCGCGAGTGGAGTGAGGAGCGACGGTGCGGCGTGGCGTCGCGTGGCGTCGCGTGGCGTGGCCTCTAATTGCGCTCGCGTCGAGAGCGCGGTGATTGATTCTAGTTTCCGCGTCAGTGCTCCACCGATTGAGCGATACATTTCATTTGAAGCACTTTTCAATAAAGCACGAACTGCCCCCGCTTTTGTTAGGCAATGCCATTGTTTGAAATCCGATCTACCGCTGTCGGCAAAACAAATTAAATTTTGGAGCAGAGCGGAATGTCGACGCTAGAGACGTGACATATAAAAGTACCGTAAATTGCATAGCCGAGTCGGTAATGCACACTGTAACGTTGTGAGCAAATGAGTTTGAGTTTGAGCAGCCGAGTGCCGAGCGGCGAGCGCGCGGCCCGCGTCGCGCCGCGCCGCGCCGCTAATCGCCGCCATTATTCGCGGGAATTATGAAATTACACCACTTTTTCTCACAATGTCTTTTATTAGCGCAATGCGGCTCGACTGGCTCAATTTGTTTCTATTCTCATGTTGGCGCCGAACGAAACTGCACCTTGCGACGCGGGGACACGGTCAGTAACGAGTCGCAGGAGTGCCGGTGTGGAAACCACGTATGCGTAATTGCTTTTCATTACGGGTCCATTGTAGTCGCGGGGGCTGTAGGAGGGGAGGGTAGGGGGGACGGGGGGAGATTGCCAATTGCCGACAGTTACACAATAAAAGAATTAAAAAGTGAGCCGCGAGCATTGTCCACGATGCAGATTGCGCGATTCAGGACTTGCGCTCGTTTTGCGCTGAATTGTTTCGCGGCGCTTGGGTGCCTTCGAGTCCAGCGCCGAGTTCGGTCGCGCCGGTGACACTGGCGGTAATTAGTAAATACAACAATGCATGGTACCATCATCACACCATCAGATTGCTTTGATTGAAAATCCTTTGCTAGTCATAAAGGTTAATGCCGATAAGACTTTGGCTATCAACTTAAAAGTTCGACTTTAACGTCATTTTCATTTGATAGGTTTGTTATATCTGACAATTATTGTGTAAAATAAATAAATATTCTATCCTATTCTATTCTATTCCATAGGAAGTTGGATGAAAAGTGATAGATCTTGGACATACCACTTAGGTATATATATTTGACCGACCGTACCTACATACATACCATCAACTATCACATAGGTAGGTATATCTAAAATAAGACACTGATGGAAACATTTATCTACATTATATAATAATGTTTATCCGTAGCTGTACCCAAATAGTACAAGCTTTGCTTAGTTTGAAACAGGGTCAATATAGGTGTAATTTGTCCCATGATATTTATTTATTATTTATTTATTTTATTTAAAATAGTTTTGGCATCTGAAAATGAACTACCTACGTAATAAGACTTGGTAATCACTGTGCGTTGCAATAATTGTTGGAACAAATTTTACTGAGCTCTTAGTGTAACTTCGTTGTAAGTAGCGTCTATAACGCGTTACCGTTAAAGTTCCTACTGTAGAACAATTTTGTTGCCGAAACGATCCTCTAGAGGAGCTGTCAATTTGCCCAAAGAAGTAGAAATTTCCAGTAAAATTGCTGGTCGCGGCGCAACGTGTTGTCGCGCGTTGCAAGCTGTCTTACGGGTAGCTACAGCGAGTGTGTGTTGCAGGTGTGGTTCCAGAACCGACGCGCAAAGTGGCGTAAGCGCGAGAAGGCGCTCGGCCGCGAGCACGCGCCCTTCCTGCACCACGAGCACGGTGAGCACTACACATACTGCTACACCTACTGTTACACCTACTGTTAGACTGTTACACACACTGTTACACCTACTGTTACACCTACTGTTACATACACTGTTACACCTACTGTTAATACTACTCAGCCAACAGACGAGCAAATTCTTCGATGTTTGATAAGAATATGTCTAGCAGTTTAAAAAGTGTCAGCTCTGCTCGTTTCCAAAATAATATAAGGCAAATTGGCATAAAATTGAATCATAATATTTTTATTTATGTATGATTACTTGGTAAATTGCGTGGGGGTTTTTATTTGTTTTTATAAATTATACCTACTTCGTGACAAATATTTTATTATCTTATCCTTAACGAAATGTGTAGCGTCGTGTCGCTTCGCGTCTCGGTCGATTCGGACCAAGACAAATAGACCAACTGTATTAAACGCAACAGAGGTTTCCGCATCTGCTTTGTTACAGTATGTGAAGTTACAAATGCTCCAAGCCACTTTGTGAAAACTCCTAGTTGTATAAAGAGTGACCCTCTATTATGCCAACTAAATGGAAAAATGTTTCACATCAAAACTAGAACTAGGCCTAGACACGCGGCAGCGTGTCCGGCCAAGTTCAAAGAAAAAGGTACCTACTGGTGGTGATGGTGACGCAGAAGCTGTGGTTAATTATTTAGCAGTAACACGGCATAATACGAAACTATAAGAAAAACGAAATATCAATAATACTTTCAAGTTAAAACAATTTCTAGTAGGTAACATTCAAATTTCATCAAACCCAACACCTGCTTGTTTGTCACCCCCTGTGGCGCTGTTATTACGCTCTGCCATATAATTAGAGCAACTATAAACATATTTATTCGTAACACATTCATACTTAATTATTGTTTATGCGTTCCATTTTCACCTAAATGTTTGATTCGATATCAGTTGTCGTGTAGTGATTGTCCGGCGGCCGCGGCGGACACGCGCGGCGAGTCGTTAGTGCTTCGTGGCGCGGGGGGGGGGGGGGGGGCACCTCCGTCAGCGCGCAATTACAGCGCGCGCGCTCCCTGATCGCCGATAGCCGGTAAACGGCATTTAATGGGCGCGCCGGTTATTGCCGGTTAGGCTGCCGCTGCCATTACCGCTCACACCTCATATTGTATTCAATTTTAACTAGCTTATTGCGCGTAATTATATATCGTCACCGTGTCCAAGGAAAACGATAAATCAGGACTTTGTTTGTCGGAGTCAGCTCGAATCGAGTTACTATTATACACATTACGACAGGGATGCCATCCGGTACCAGCAGGTTTTGCTCCAAGTTATCTGCTTCGAGTACATAATTGGACTTTAGAAAGAAGTCATTTTTTTTTGTAACAGTTATAAAAAAAATTAAATGTGTAAGAGTTTTCAATGATTCACGGTTAAGTTCAATCGCGATTCGCGGGGTAATCGCGGTTCATATCCCGTTTATAATATTAATAATTAAAGATGTATTCAATTTGTTTAATCTAACTAATCTAACTAATATTATAAATGCGAAGGTATGGATGGATGGATGGATGGATGGATGGATGGATGTTTGTTTGTTTGTTACTCAATCACGCCAGAACGGCCCAACGGATCTGGATGAAACTTGGCACATAGATAGAAAAAAGTCTGGAATAGCACATAGGCTACATTTTATCCCGGAAAATTGCGTAGTTCCCACGGGATAGCGATAGACGAATTCTCTGCAGACGAAGTCGCTGGCAACAGCTAGTATTATAAATGCGAAAGTATGGATGGATGGATGGATGGATGGATGTTTGTTTGTTTGTTACTCAATCACGCCAGAACGGCCCAGCGGATCTGGATGAAATTTGGCACATAGATAGAGAAAAGTCTGGAATAGCACACAGGCTACTTTTTAACCCGGAAAATTGCGTAGTTCCCGCGGGATAGCGATAACCGAATTCTTTGCAGACGAAGTCGCTGGCAACAGCTAGTAGTTTTATAATAAGTATGTTCTTGTAAACAAATTTAGGCATTCATTTGCGCCTCAATTCTTTTTCTCAGCGAAGTCGACATTGCAATCAGGCGTATATTCTCAATATCGAACTTGGCTCCCATTCAAATTTAGGTTTTTGATGATACGAGTAAATGTATCTATATTCTATACGATCGATTGATCGAAAATCACGATTTTCAGATGAAGCAAATGTACGAATAAAACGTAAAATTCAAGTTACAGCCTTTGATTCGGTGTCGCTTATTTGAAGCGCCCTCCAAAATTAGAACGAGCCTAATAGCTCCGACCCTACCACATTGTTATTGTGTCGATACGCAAATGACGTTTCATTATCACAAATATATCATTACCAAGCTTCATTACCGCGCGTTAGTTGTGTCTCGGGCGGCGTGCATTGCGCGGCGGGCAGGAGACGCGGTGGCGGGCGTGGGAGCGCAAGCGGCGGTGTAGCCGCGCGCGGGCGTGCGCTCGCGGCGGCGCGCGGCGCGGCGCGGGCACTAATGCGCGTATAATGGCGCGGTAACGAGGCGCGAGGTGCGAGGCGCGGCAACTGCCGTGAATGCCGTGATCGATGCCGCGCCGGTGGACATGCTCACTTCTACGAATAATTTAACAAACGATGCCAATATACAAGGTGACTTCTAATTATTCTGGAATATTGCTGCGGGCGGCGGGTTGCTTTTATGGAACACTCCTATGAAGGTTCTCATCGTAATTGTTGATTCAAAATTAGTCACCCTTTTGACGCCGTGCACTGCACTTTGAACATCGACTAAATTATGGAAACATTAGCCAACCACAAATTATCAATCCCGAAAAATATACCTATGCAGGGATGTTCGGTTTGTTTGGCTGCCTGGTGAAGTATTCCGATTAAGGGTGCGACCACATCGCCGCTTAAAAAACGGTGACGGTACGGAATCGCAACAAAATGTATGAAGAAACGGTGAGAAAACGTGACGCTTACGACACGTCACTGCGTATACGCGGCGGTTTGGTCGCACCCTAAGTTTAAGACGCTGTGTACCTTATTTGGGGTTTTGAAAATGTCGCGGTGCGTGAGTCTAGCTGCAGGTAGCGCTAGTAGACTTTTTTACAATTCATCATCATCATCTCCAGCCTATATATACGTCCCACTGCTGGGTACAGGCGTCCTCTCAGAATGAGAGGGCGTGGACTATAGTTCCCACGCGGGCCCAGTGCGGATTGGGATTTTTGTACTAATTACTGTAGACCTAGGTATTTTAAGGGATAGACTATCTGATTTAATTGAGTAAGTACCGATACAAAATGACATACATCGGGGTTTTGGGCGACATAAAGACATTGCAGCGGCCGCGGTCACGAGTAGACTGTCTGGCCAAAAAGTTTAAAACGTTCTATATCGTTAAAATTATGCCTGTGCTGTGCATTACATACAAAAATAGCAAAATTTTGTGAGACTCAAAATATGACGAGTCGTAGAAATCTTCAGCTCTAATTCATATTGTCAGTAGGTGCATAGTTGTACAGTTAATTCAAGTGGCTAATATGCATAAGTAATTTTGAACCATAAGTAGACAGATTAAAATTCTGCCGGAAATTCCGAGTTTCCATTACATTAAACCGGAAGCGTTAATCATATTTGACTGAAACATACCTACTTAAATAAAGCGTTTATATATTATACGTATATCTTTCTGAATAGAAGTGTCTCGTGTACCGGCGTGTCCCCCCCCCCCCGCCCCCACCCCGCGGGGCCATAAGCTCCGCGACCCGGCACCGCTCAATTCGCGCGACATATCATTTGCCACGTAACGTAAGCCTAATAAGTCGCCAGAACGCAAAGAAAATATGACAGGCTTTATTCTTTGTTATTTTATAAGCGCCCCGGGAGTGGGCGGGGATATGATTTGGTTTTTGATACGATTTGCGTCAGAAATTGTCGGCGCGAGGAACCGTTCGTTTGTGTTTAACAGAATGCGTTACGGTGAGTCGGAGCCGATAACGTAACCGGCTCAAAAACAAGCCCCTTGTTGTGTTCGTGGCGCGACAGGTGGCGCCGCGGCCGCCGCGCGGTGCTGGGGGATTCCTTTGTCGAACCTTGTCCGTGAGGTGATCGTTGCGCTCAGAAGACGAGCATCACTCGTAGGCATTATAAGGACTCGATTGTGTCGTTGTCAACGCTAACCCACGTCGAGACACCTGGCGGCAGATAATGCCTACTAGAGCACGGGTCATGTCATGGTTGTTTCCGCGGGCGTCAGCTGGCAGCTTATCAGTGCGCGTCGGTGCGCGCTATCGGCAGCGTCGCGTGAACTTTCTCTATCGATACTTTGTGCGAACGCGCAGCTTTCAATCCAGCTGTCTGTCTGTCAACAGTGTCTGATTCAGTAAATAAACGCCCTATCTTTACCTGACGTACCATGTTTTTACTGAACCTGACGCGAACTGCGAGTATTATCAAGTTACTAGCTGTTGCCAGCGACTTCGTCTGCAAAGAATTCGTTTATCGCTATCCCGCGGGAACTACGCAATTTTCCGGGATAAAAAGTAGCCCATGTGCTATTCCAGACTTTTCTTTATCTATGTGCCGAATTTCATCCAGATCCGTTGGGCTGTTCTGGCGTGATTGAGTAACAAACAAACATCCATCCATACTTTCGCATTTATAATATTAGTTAGATATTAGGTACTTACCTTTCCTGTTTTGGTGTTCCAAAGTCACAATTAGATAATGCAAGAGTAAAGACATTATTTTGTTTGTTTGTTTGCAGCAGTAAGCGACTGGAGCGGCGTGGGTGTGGGCGTGGGCGGCGTAGGCGTGGGCAGCGTGGGCGTGGGCGTGGGCGGCGAGTGGTGGGCGCTGGGGCTGGGCGCGCTGGGCGTGCCGCCGCTGTGGCCGGCCGAACCGGGCGCCTTCCGCGCGCTGCTGCACAGGTACTCCCCTGGGTAAACATCTTCCCGTCGCCAGCCACCGACCAACTCTGTGACTTCCTAAACGTTCGACATCCGTGAAACTATCAAGATAAGAGACCTGTTCGTTAGTAGGTATACTCTTATACCTACATCAACAGAGGCGTACAAGACAGGCGTCTTTAGCCGCCAACCGCCATGGGACTCCGGCGTGGACGGGGGGTGCCGCCAGGGTGCTCAACGCGTATATATTGTGTTGCATCACCTCACAGGCCCTAGCGACCCCACACTATTTCCTGACTCTGTAGCAAGTTACCTGCTAGCGAAGCACGGTCAAGCAGGTGATAACTTCGTGGTTGAGGTTCATTTAGGAGTCTAAATGTTCGCGAAACAATTTGCGACCTAAGGGTGGTAGAATACTTAGTACGCATGCAGCTCGTATGAAGTATTGCGCTCTGATGCGAGGTATGATGTGTTGATGTCAGAATGGAAGTAATGCCGAACTTTTAAACAAATGCACTTTAAAAATATCCGTCAGCTTTTGGAATATTGGACACATTAGAACAATGTTGCAAAACTTGCAAATGAACTAGACGTATTTTTACGAGCTTTTGATGGATTGACGTGAAAAATTTGACATTTTTACGCTTGTGTCAAAAATTTGTCATGACTCCGGAGGACGGAACTCTTCAACGGTTGGCCCGATTGACTTGAAATTTGGTACTCATAGGCGGAATAGATGACAATGCGAGTACAGTTAACAATAAATGCTTGTACCTACTAAAAATGAATCTTTTGGTTTGCTTTACTTCCTTAGCAATCGTGATGTGATGGTTTAGACAGTGGCGTATTTTGTAACGTCTGGGTCCGTGGCAAATTCATCAGACCGGGGTTCTTCCTCACTATAAAGAAGCGCACCATCGTCCCATATGTGCTCTAGTCTTTAGGCCAAGCCAGTCGAGCCCCGTATCACTGTGCCAGCCCTGCCGCCCTACACTCCCTACAGTGACCCCTGCCCGCAGGTACGTGCTGTCTCTGCCGCCGGCGCTGCCGCGCGCGTCGCCGGCGCCGCGCTCGCCGTCGCCCCCCCGCGCGGCGCCGCCCCTCCCCCTGCCAGCCCCCGCCCCGCGAGCGCCGACCGACCCGCGCCTGCGCCTGGAGCTGCCTGCCTCTAGCAAGGTGCACACGTAACGCCCCCCCCCCCTGCCCCCCGCTGGGCCCCGCTGTGTGCCCCCAAGAGTCGATTCGATTGATGTTATAAATTAATTTTAACCATATAAATTGACCTCATGAGGGCGAAACCGGTATCTCAGCAAGAGCGAAGTTGCGTAAATAATAATAACAGTAGGTAGTCTTTTTATTTTACATAATATTTGGCCTTTTTTTACCTTCTGCGTGAGATTTGGGTTCGGAACCCGAGCAGGTGGTTGGATCGGTTTGACTGAACACCCTGTAAATATTTTTCAGGATTTCGTAATTGTGGTTAACAAAGTGTCTGGCGTCAAACAGATGATTTCATGTGGAATCCAAAATAGTAGTAAAATCCTTAACAGCAATCAAACCAACTAAAGCACCTACTGAAAAATTCCTTTTAAGACATCTGGTACATACAATCAAGATTTTCTTTAAATGTAATTATCCGTTGGCCCAAAAATCGAAAAGATACCGCTTTTGCGCTCAGCACGGCAGTACCCTTATAATGTTGTTTTTTAAATGTACTTAGTATTCTTAAGATTACTTGTATAAGTTTGTTACCGTAAGGCCTTGTAATGTTGATCTCAGCGCACTCGAGAAGTGTTTCTAGTCGTGAGCGAGCGAGTTCTCTGTGTGTGTACAGTAGCCGTTAGTGTGTGTGTGGACAAGCCGCGTGCCTTACATGTGTGCGTCGCTGACGCCGCGGAGACAACCGGTCTCCCGCCAGACAAAATCATCCACGAAGAAGTTAGTCTAAAACTAAGTCACGATCAGAATGATTTCGATGTTGTGTTCTTTGAAAGCAAATATGCACGTTGTTAGAATGTATGAACATTTAAGTTAAACATGACATTCCAGGACTTGACTCCGCACATTCCTCGAGATCTCATTCTCTTACGTATAAAAATGTTAAATGTCATTAATTTATGTAAAGTATTTTGTAACGAGTGAGTGGTTACGCTAGTGTTCGCCAGCCGTGAGGGACCTAAATGTAAATCATTTGATAAAGAGTATATTAAATCGGTTTGTTTGGATGCTAAGCAGAGATATAAGTGTATATAAATGATAGCTGTACATAATGTAAAGCGTAGCGCGTAGACTAAGGTAGCGTTAGCGGTAGCGGTAGCGAGTTGCAATAATGTGGTTTGTGTAGTCGGTACAATATATCACGTGAGGACTGCACGCCTTGTTTTATTACGTTACCCTCATATTGCTGAAAGGACCTTAGAAATGAAGTGACTTTCGTCTTCCAAAACATACCCGTCTCTGTACAATCTCCCCGCCCGCGGCCGCGGGCCGATAACGCACCTGTGATTCCCCACGTCTTGCAGGTGTCCCTGGGCGATGGTTTCCTTGCTGATTTCCATTAGGGAACCCGTCTGCTCGTCTTCCCTCTCTTATATATATATATATACCCCTATCACACCCTTCCCTGTCAAAAGCTTGGACACACCAACCAACCAACCAACCAAGATTTGACGTGGCCAAAACAGTACCAAAAAGCATTTAGTTACTAACACAGCACATTGTTGGTAGAACAAAACAATACATCTTTGCATATTTGGCACAGGATTGTGACAATTACTGATAACTATTTCACAAATGTGACAGGCGACAAGTGACTGGCAATTAGAAAATCATTAGGTATGTACTGCCCTGAGAAGTTACGCGCTAAGCCGGGTTTCATAATTGACTACGAAACGTAGATCGCAGTAACAATAATGTCCTGTCGCCTTTCACGATATGAAATAGGGGAGACCACTGACACCAGCTACTAGATACACTTACACTGGGTCTGTCCAATTTTTTAACTTGTAGAATTTAGGTCATCAACGGCGTTTGAATGCTTAAAAATAACGTGAAACGTTAATACCAATAAAATACTGTGATTATCAAAGATCGAAGCCGCAGAAGCCGCGGAGAGCATCCTCCGCTGGCTTAATGTGCTGTAGCTTCAACACTTATTTCCGTATACCTCAGATATTGAACCATGTGTAATACTATTGTGCTCCGCTTAACGGACGCGTCTGCAAATCCAAAATCGATGGTCTTTGCCCCGCGCGGCTTACGGCGATACGGCAACAAAAGGCCTCTGAGTGTTTGAACACAGATTAATTTGGCAAAAATTCGGGAACGCCGGCGCGTGATTTAATAACTTTCGGCGGAACCTGTTTGCGGAGCGTTCTGTAATTAAGTTTGGAACCACACGAGGTTGCTCGAGCAAGGAGCTTTACTCGATCAGTGCGACTCGCATTTCGCAAAAGTGTGATGCGTTCTATAACGTTGCTGTTGGAATATTGTCTACCTACTATAGAACTATATCTAGCAGACAGATGGTTGAGCGGCTACCACCCGTGTGTTAAGTAGCTTGCTTACACTGGATCGCTTTTCAAACATCTATTTTCGAATGCATGATGCCCTGGTGTACAGAGCACCACCAAAAGATAAGCAAACTATGTTTCGGCCACGAAGGCAGGTAGGCATCGGAGCGAGCCGTCTTAGTAACCAAGTGCCTGCTCGCGGCGGCCGCTAAGCTCGTTGGCTAACTTATCCCGCCTTATCTATTATCCGCCGAACAAAAGCCGGCGACTCCCGGGGAGCGACCCGCGGTTTAATTTTTAAATATGAAGTGGAAGCGGCCCTTGTTTGCGCGCCACTCGGCGCCGGCAAATTTGATTCCTACTGAACTGTTTGGCCACTCGACATTAATACTGCGCGGGATTCAATCGCGAAGGGAATTGGTTTCGTAAGTATCGCATGCTGTGCTGGGTGGATGTGGAAGACTTAGAGCGTCACGGAAACTCTCTGTCGCCTGAGTTACGATCGCGTACTTTTTTCATGATGGTTACAGTTTTATGGTTTAAGAACTTTATTCTCATAAAGAATTATAACATAAATTCACTTACATGAAAACAATAATTTAAGTATATTATAGAAAAAAAGAAACGAGCATTCAGCACCTAACAAATATTGACTTAATAATAAACAAAAGCGGGTAGGTACATTCAGTTCTGTTAAACGTTGGAAGGTAGGACTGGCGATGCGACTCGCCCGCCGCTAGATGTACATGCTATCTAGTGATTTGGATGCGGTAATTTCAACAGATGAGTCTTACGGTTAGTTAAAATTAAATACACTTTTTATACAAATCCAAAATAATGCATAAATGTAATTTGGTAAACTAAGGACTAACAGTTTTATTAATTTAGATGAATACTAATTAATTATAGTGCAAATGTGGGTTTGTTTGTTTGTTACGCTTTCATGTTTAAACCACTCAACCGATTATCTAGTGACAAAAACTATGGCATGGACACAGTTTGAGACCCTGGGAAGGACATAAAATAGTCACTATACCGAAAAGTGTGCGCGTCGTGTTATATAATTATATATTTATGTATAAACCCATTTGATATGTTAGATTTTGAGTTTGTTCATTTAGTATGTGACGTTTTAAACATTTTTTAAAGTTAGCCATTGATTTTAATTCTTTAATATCCCATGGTAATTTGTTATAGGAAATTTAATTTGTATAAGTGCCAAGTTCGAAAATAAATTATCTGACTACTACTTACAAACGTCACACAATTAGGTATGCGAGTTGGGCTGGATTGCATCATGTTACAGTAACCAACGATTCTTGAAATAATTACGTCAAAGTTGTCGGTTTAGTAGTATTTGTTAAAGTAACTTGATGTAACTAACACGAGGTAAGTAGGTAGGTATATGCAAAACACAACCTGACTCTGGGCAAAGGGTGCGTTCTAAGCATTTGATTTGAAATGCAGGTAGGTACTATCCGCTTTGAAACTGCAATTCGAGAGATGTTATTGTTTCGTCAAACAAAGAAGGATAGGGTTGGCAATGTAGCCTCAGCTTCTAAGTAGCTAAAATTGATCAGCACTCCTTTTAGCGATATAGACATCCTAATTTAATATCTCGGTACCCATATCAGAGATAAATGATAATCCTAGTGTCTGCTTGGGGGCCGGCAGCCATTGCGCTAAGCAGCGCGGCAAGACGCGGGGCGGGGCGCGCGCGGCCACGCCCACCCGCGCCGCGCGCTAATTGGCCGCCGCGGACACCTGACTCACGCGTGATGACACCAACTGCGGACAGTCGCCACGCGCTGCCCGCGCTGTCTTGTGATTAACATAGGTAACTTCTTCCTCCATACTTTGAATGTGGTGCGATGCATCGACCGATGATTAAATAGTCCGGATAGCCTAGTGGTTAGAAAACCTGACTATGAAGCTTGAGGTAAGTAGGTAGTACCAAGTTAGTTGACCAGGATTTTTTTTTAACTAGCCGATTATGGTGTCCTACAACTGGGCACCCCTTGATTCAAGATTAACAATATATTACTTAAAACTCAAACAAAGAACATTACATTCCAATTATTTTTTAAGACCCAAAACTGGTCCTCCCTCGTGGTCCTCTCATCCACTCAAAAGTTCGATGGAAGAGATCTCTTAAAGGAATAAGTCCGCCTTTGTGCATGTATCTCAGTGTTTATCAATTGTATTTGTTTTATGTTCATGTTGCACAATAAAGAGTACATGCTACTGATATTATAAATGCGAAAGTTTGTGAGGATGTATGGATGTTTGTTACTCTTTCACGCCAGAACGGCTAAACGGATCTGGATGAAATTTGGAACTAAGATAGATTTATGGTCTGCCCGGCTAGCACGACAGCGCACAAGAGTCGCGTCGCGCGCGAGATAGATTACCCGTCTCTTTCTAGAACGAACAGTAAGAAAAAGACGGGCAATCTATCTCGCGCGCGACGCGACTATTGTGTGCTGTCGTGCTAGACGTGCTGGCATAACACATAGGCTACTATTTATCCCGGAAAATGCGTAGTTCCCGCGGGACGGCGATAAACGAATTCTTTGCAGACGAAGTCGCGGGCAACAGCTATAGTACCTACACAGGTACAATACACATGGTTTCATATTCTTAAACTTACCTTACGCAACATCAATGTTTATACTACCTTCAAGTTTACTGTCACATCAAGGGTTGTCTCGTCATGGGAGTGACAATACCTTGAGAATTGAGAGATAGTACTTAGATTTTGTTTCCAGAGCCTCTAGTGTAAGTTTTCACACGAACAAACGTCTCGAAAGCGTTCACGTAAACCTCTCAATTACTATGGAATAATTGGCAGCGCCACTTGCGGATCGAAACGGCAACAAACTGTTCTCATAGTATTTGACATTTTAACGCAAACGCTTTCGAGACGGTATTCTTTGACCGAAAACTTACACTAAGCATACAGTAGGCTTATTGTCTAACTCGCTCGCAATCGCCATCGTATTCATTTTGACAGTTCATGTATGGGCTGACAATTGGCATCGGAATCAGCTAGCTGTCACATTATACAAGAACTGTCAAAATGATCACGATGGTGATTGCGAGCGAGTTAGACAATAAGGGTGCGACCAAACCGCCGCGTATACGCAGTGACGTGTCGTATGCGTCGCGTTTTCTCACCGTTTCTTCATACATTTTGTTGCGATTCCGTAACGTCACCGTTTTTAAGCGGCGGTGTGGTCGCACCTTAAGCCAGTAGGCCGCCTATAGATTGCCGCGCTGAGCTAGAGCTAGAGTGCTGACGGAAGCTGCGACACTGCGGCACGCTGCGACACGACACGCACCACAGCTGAATGAGACTCAGATAAATTAAATCTTGCAAATAAATCACAAATAAGGATTCCTACGGAAAACATTTCTCGCTTTATGACTATTAGACAATAGACAGTTTGAATAGAGTCAAAATGAAAAGATAGTAAAACCCACTGTCGTTTTGGCCTATCCAGGTAAGTACCTTAAGGTCCTAGAAAATTAGATGCGGATATTTTCAGGGTATGTACCAAATTAATAACAAGCAAGATGGAATACACAATTCACTCTGAATCACGCAATAATAAAAAAAATTATTAACCTAAGAATCGAAAAAAAAAACCGGCTAAGTGCGAGTCGGACTCGCGCACCGAGAGATCCGTACCATTATCTATAAAATACCTATAAACCAGTGTAAGCAGAGCCCTGCTCAAAAGCAAAATGTACGCAGTGTGGGGTCACTTTATATTGGTCACTGATATAAATATCCTCCTGGTTCCTGAAGGTATCGATTTGGCCGAAACTGATATTTCTTTACAAAAATCGACTTAATAGGTTTCCTTTAATATCGGAAAATTAGTAAAAAAAATCATGGTGTTTTCCCCTGGATTTTTCCTTATGTCCTCGGACGAGTACATGAGGACATTGTCCTCACTCGAGACAGTATCAAATAAAATGAAATACTATAATGAATGAACTTTATTTCCATACCTATATTCTTACAAATGTTATTTATTTGTACATATTATAGCACAGGCTTATACATTCAGTATCATAATAAAAAAAATAACGTCAGTAACAAAACGAAACTCCTCTGAAATAAACTATCTACAAGTAAAAATGGAATAATAGTGCGTACGTACGTATTTTACGTATTAAAGTTAGTCCAAAAGATTTATTTGTTTCAGAATGGCAGTCCAATTTGTTCCTAAAATATTTTTTTTGCAGAAAACTGTCATCAATTATAATTAACAATCTTTAAAATCAGATATACCGGGGCCATTTATGTACCATTCAAGATTATTTTTGACATAGGCATCATTGCCCTCGGAAAAATCGTCGGATTGGTCGAAACTGAAGCACTCCTCTATTTCATAGTCCTTTAAGCCAGAAAATCGCAAGAAAAACATAGTTAACTTTCATATAATATCAAAATATCTTACATCGTTAAGACCGCTTGTAATCGTACGAGAACATAAACTACAATGTTATAACCGCTTGTACGAGTACATAAACTTCAGACCTACATAGAGCTAAAGATTTAAGATTTTCTGGAGGAAATTAACTTACTAATATGCGAAATATACCAAAAATTTACTAATCAAAACAAAACAAAAATATATAATTAGACTTTCAGTGAGATAAATCTGGATTTACTTACCGCGGGGCATGGTGTGGCCGGCGGTATCACATGTAAAGCGGCTCTGATCGCTAATTGGCCATCTATGACTTGGTCCTTATTTTTTTTAGGTTGACAGTTTCGTTTGGAAACGTTCAATGCGTATTAATTTTTTAAGCGGGTTTGACATTTAGCTGTAGATTTTTTTGAAATGTTATGTCCTCAAGTGAGGACCGGGGGATCCAGGAGGTTTAATAGACATAAATAGGTACATATTTACGGTTTTCGCAATTATTCCTTAGTCTGTGCTGTAAGACCTACCTTCAAACCAAATTTCAAGATTCTGCGTTCACGGGAAGTACCCTGTAGGTTTTGATTCCCTTGAGAGTCGAAAATTTGCGGAAATTTGCGGCATAAACGGCTGTATCTTTTGATTGCGTTGGCTTAGAAGTTTGATTTTTTCACAGCTCCAAGGGGCAGTAGACCTGAGTATTCGATATAAATTTCAGTTTGATACCTTCACGCGTTCCTGAGAAAAAGGGTCTTGACAGACGGATGGACGGACAACAAAGTGATCCTATAAGGGTTCCGTATTTTCCTTTTGAGGTACGGAACCCTAAAAACATAAATTATTTAATTATTGTGTGGTATTTATTTTTGTTTCATACAAAAATAATAATTACCATTACCTGTCCAAAGAAAATCATTCTGGCATTAGATACTGTAATTCGCATTCATACGATTCGAATGTTCGGTTCCCTACGATTGTATTTTTAACCTTGTTATGAGGAATAAAGAGTTTATGTGCCGCTCTTGCGCTTGATTGAACCGACTGTTTTGTTCAAATCCAGACGCTGCGCTGAACGGCGAACATTATAGTTATTCGATTGGCAAACATAAAGGTATTGCCTTTATAGCATCCACAATTAAAACAACATGCAATACTTTCTTAAAGCGCATCCAAGTTTCACTAACTCAAAATAAATCGCCTACTTTCCCACACCGATGTTTTTATGCAAATGAACTCGAGTCGTTCAGCAGGCCGCGGCCGCCGTGAGAGCGCCGCAACAGCATTGCGGCATAATTGAGTGGATGCACAAATTGAGACGCGGCGAGACGAGGGGGGAGGGGGGGGGGGGCTAATCATCGCAGTATTGTTCCAATTATAATTTATGGGAACACAGCATTCGATTACCAGTAGGAATGCGCTAGGTGCATGTTACAGTAAGTTTGATAAAGAAAATGAAGGTCTCTTAAAAATATTTTGGAATGATTCAGCAATAATGTTTGGTAAATCACCCCCTTGAATATGGATCATTTTTTCAACCACATTAAAGCTGAAGCACATGTATCCAAGGTTGATTCAGTTAACTAACTCACCCGCATGCTGAAGTATCCTGGATTCATTTTTAGATTTTTAGACATATATAGTCTGTAAATCCCCGAAAATAAGAAAATAAGACGTTTCAGAAATTTTGGTTCTCACATGTATGCAATACGAGTAGGTATAGGTAACTTTGTATGGAGACTGGGCCAAACTTTGTACCGCTGAGTAAACCTATCCATGACTGTTACTCGACAGCAATTTGTAATGCTGACCGAGACAGTTCCAATGCTTGCGTGCCGACCTATAATGCCTAATAAGCTATATCCAAGCTCAGGTGACAAACGCAAACGGTTATGTCACAACCATACATTCCGCTCCCCAGCATCTCCCTCCCCCCACTGTAATCCCCGCCGCCGGCGCCGACGCCGCAATTCAAAAATTCCAATAAATGTTTTATTACGAGTTAATATAAAGGAATGACACAAGATTAAAACATCAACAAACAGCGGCGCGGCTGAGGGCACAAATCGCTGGATAAACTTAATATCGCGCGCCCGCGGCCGCTGCGGGGGCGGCGGTCGCGGGGGTCGCGGGGTCGCGCGGGCGGGGCCGGGGTCGCGGGGGCACGCCGTGTGCTCGGCGGGAAGTAATGGCTTCACATAATGTATCTATTGCTTAAGTAAAGAACTTTACGTGGGTGGGTCAGTTTTGGTAGTCTCCAAGATTTCGATTGTTTATTCTCGCACACAAATAGTTTGATGCATGCGCCGAACACCCCATCATCGGTTTAGCGGACTTTCAAAGTAATGAGTCGACGATTATCAAGTGCGCATTATCAAGGGCTTATTTTTGACGCCGTCACTATTGTTTTTGTCTTAACAAAAATAATAACATTCGCTTAAGAATTGATAATTGAATTAAGAGCCTAATATTTACCAATCCTATGATGGTTTCGGTAATCTATCTAACGAGCGCCAAACATCAGCCTTACCGCTGGAAAGCGGTGCCTGCCTTTATTACGGACTATTATCAACTTTAATAATTCGTACAGAACAAAAGGGTAATACGATCGCGAGTTGTCATTCAACCCTTTATTGCTTCCGACGCCATTGATAAACAATAGACAATGACGCGGCCGCGGCCGGGGGCGCCTCGCCGCGCAAATAAATACAGTAATAGCTCTCTCAATATTTTGCAAATATATTATACTCCCGAACTCGAACCTGTTACTTTCCCTGTCCCACTGACTGAACATATAGGTCTGTGGGAAATGTTAGCGTGCCCCCATTTACTTTGTAAGTACCTGACGTTTTCAGTCACAGAAAACATTATAGTTACTTACATGCTTAAATAACCTGATTTCATATTTTCTTAGCCATGTGTGCTGAGAAAATGCGGCGTAAGGTAAGTACTTACTTAAATAAAAAAGTATATATCTACAAATCGTAATTTATATAATTGAGGTTTTGAATCTAAACTATACTACAAAACTACTGCTCAACTTTAATTATATTCGTACTTAGTCCGAGATAACTATGTAGATAACTATGTAGTTCCGTCCTTTCTTGCTACTTGAACGCGACGTATAAAGACACCATAAACAAAAAACAGCACCTGTCAATACTAATCACATATGTCATCTGTCATTTCGCGCTCGAGCGCAATGGAACAAAAAATGTTTTTTCTTTCGGGAAAAATACTTTTTACTGTATCAGTTATCGAAATATTATACTGCACCATGCCAAAAAGAAAGAGAGATGTCGAGGAAAAATACTGCAATTAGAGAAAAGGCTGGATAGAGATAGGAAAAAGTACGACGCAATTTCTACAGAACTTCGGCTTCTCCAAAGGGTAAGTGATTAGGAATAATATAATACAGGGGGTTTAGGCAAAGAAATATACAGCTCTCTTCGTTATAATTATAAGTTTATTACATCACGGGAAAGCTTTTCCCAAAAAATAGTTACGAAGATATGAGAACGTACGTACTTCCGTGGGAAGCTATGTACCTACACGTCTCACTGTATGGAGACTTGAGTATGATTAACTCTTTTTAAAAAGCATTATCGTGTGACGATTTTGCGATCTATCCGTTGGATAGTATTGGGTCAAACCTTGACATGTTTGTCACATCCCTAACCTAAATTGTTTAGGATAAACAAATTTTTGTTTCAAATTCAGGCTATTACTTTTTGCCTGCATATAATTCAGCTCAAATACCAGAGCTTGACCCAGAAACGGAACCTGAAGCATCAGAATTAGAAACTCAGATTACTTAAATAATAAGCAAATAAATAATTCTGATCAAAGTGACTCAGAAAAAGTGACTGATATTTTGTCGGCACTAGGTGAGTCGAATACTGGTGAGAAACATTATGGAGACAAGGTGTATGATCAGATTTATAACACAATAAAGAATATTATTGTAGAAGGCCTGCCCAAGTAAAACAAAAGAGAAATTTCTCGAGTCATTGCTGGTCCCTATCAACTGTAAATTATTTGATGTCACAAGATAGATCTCCACTCTCCAGGGAGTGTTAAACGATCCCTCTAAGACATGTGATAACTTATTATAATTCATAATTAATTTATTGCATGAAAACGGGTACACGGGTACATGGGTATTATGAGAAAGACAGTTAGAAATGGGCTTGGCAATCTTGGGTCTGTATGAAGTTATTCACAACTTATCGAAGGAGGACTTTGACAATTGGAATATCAATGCATATACCTATGCCTAATGCATAGATAACACTTATAAGAAATATTTAAGGTTCCAATTTAATTCGATTTATATTAATAAAATTGCTTACCATTTGGCATAAGCACCGCACCATTCCATTTCACAAAATTGTTAAAGCCGGTGATAGGATATCTTAAGATAAATGGGCATTCGTTTAAGGGTTTATCTCAATGATCTGATTTGTCTGGGCTCAACTTATGATGAATGTGTCAGTAATGGAAAAATTTTAAAAAAGACATTTACTATGTCTTGATTTTGTCATAAATGGGGAATAGAGTAATTTTACTCCACTTAATATCTGAATTTTTTGGTTTCCAAATAGATTATAAAGGTGACATTAGCCCATACAAATGTAAAATGGGAAAGACTGCGGAGGATAATTTAGAATTATTTAAATTTAGATTACTGCTCAGTTAGGGACTTGGCAAGAATGTTAGGTAGTTTAGTTTCAGTAGGTAGGACAATATCTTAGGGTGTGTAATGTTCGTCATAACAACGATTTTTGCGATTTTTAATTTTTCATAACACAAATATCAGAATTTCAATCTGTCAAAATATTGAGATTATATAATAACAATATGCATTTAAACAAATTGCCGAATTTCTCAAATCATAATATCAACTTTCATATTTAAATAATAATAATAATAAATTAAAAAAAAAAAAAAAAAAACTAACACTGAAGGCTAAGGCGGAAGCTACGCTACGCTTCGCTCCCGCCTTAGCCTTCTGAACCTAACCTATCCCGAGTCGCTTCTGCTCCGAACCGTCTTGCTCGCTCGCTTCGCTCGCTCGCACAATGCAATTGTTTTATGCATTCGGCACCAGCCAAATTTAAATATGCGACAAGAGATGGTTCGCTTACTTACTAAACATATTTTGCATGATGTTATACCCTCTAATCATTGTTCTAAATGTCGTTATGGATTTTAATCATTATATTGAATAATCGAATATTCAAATGAATTTATTGCAATCGTTGTTATGACTAATGAATGTTATATTGCTTGAAGCTTATGCTCGGTAAAAATATGATTTTTGAAAATAGTATAATGAAATTATGCTAATGAAACGAAACTAGTATGATGATTGAACGGCACCCAATAATATCTATTGGTTTTGTGTAGTGTTACAATACATTTTGAAGCAGCAAAATTTAGGACTTTGGAATGGTTGGGGGTAGTTATGATAACATTATTACCATTGGCCAGAAGGCCAAAAAAGATCTCACGTGGTGGAAAAATAATATTAGGACTAGACCACATAAAGCAGGATAATTTTGCTTTAGAGATTTTCTCAAATGCATCTTTATTAGATGGGGTACAGAATGTAATGGGAAGAGTGCTAAGGGAAGTTGGCCAATAGAGGAAAATAAAAATGTCATTAATTATCTGGAGTTATTAGCGTTATATTTTGCTTTACGATGCTTTGCAGATCAGATTTTATTACGAATTGACAATACTACTGCCATTTCCTATATAAATAGGATGGGTTCTATTCAATTTCCACTGTTAAATAACCTTGCAAGTCAAATTTGGAAATGTTGCGAAGCAAGACATCTATGGATTCTTGCATCATAATATATTAATTCTAAAGATAACTTTCTGAGACAGATTATGAATCTCAGAGTTCAAATCAGGATACAGAATGGGAATTATCACAAGAATTATTTCAAACAATAGTTGACTCAATAGGGTATCTATCTATTGATCTGTTTGCTTCTCGTTTTAATGAAAAATGTGTTAAATACATTTCCTAGCACAGGGATCCATTTGCATGGAACATTGACGCCTTTACAGTCGAATGGAGGGGGTTATTTTATACATTCCCTCCATTCTCGTTAATCTTAAAAGTATTGCGTAAAATTAAGACCGATAGAACAACAGGAATATTAATATTTCCAGTATGGCCCAACCAAGCCTGGTATCCATTGTTCAAATCTCTCATAGTCTCAGAAGTATGGTCACCACATCCCTTACATCTTCAACTTACCCTGGGGGCCTGTATATTATCAGGGAATCAATGAAGAGAAGAATGATACCTAATGATGCAATTGATGTTATGGTAGTATCTCTAGCCAAGAATAGCTTTAAGCAGTATGATTCATGTTTACGACAGTGGTGGCAATTCTGTAAAACTCATAATGAAGATGTAGTAGGCGTTGTTGTACCCAAGATTATATCATATTTAATGTTAGTATTTCAAAAAGAAGCCAAACTTTGAATTGCTAACGGTTAACTTGGTCTTTAATCTTAGATAGCCATATAGATCTGATAATGACGATAGAATAAAACGCTGGTGTAGGGAGTTTATAAACTACTCCCAGGTATACCTAATACTCAAGTAATCAAGTACCTGGGACCCAGCCACTGTTCTGTCTTACCTCAAATACTGGTATCCTTTAGAAACTTTAAATTTAAAAGAACTCACTTTAAAGTCTAATGTTATTAGTTTTGACTACAGGACAGAGGGTCGAAATGCGTTCGCTAATTAATTACAGTAGATTAAAATTTTATCAGATATCCAAAAAACCTCAGCTTCAAGACGGTTTATGAATAAATTATCTCTACCATGTTTCAGTAATAATCCAGACATCTGCCCAGTATAGACCCTGTTAGAATATTTGAAAAAGAACTAATGACTTAAGACAGATAGTGACTGCATTAAATTATTTCTGACTGTAAAGGACTTCACAAACCAGCTTCAACACAAACAATAAGTAGATGGCTCAAATTAGTGATGAAAGACAGTAGTATAGATGTCAATAAGTTTTCTTCACATTCAACTAGGCACGCAGCATCGTCGCCAACATACCGTACAGGTCTCACAACAGACAGTATTTTAAAAACTGTTGGGTGGTCTAGCAGGTGCGAGACATTATAACAGACATCTAATCATTGAGTGTAATGCACAAAATGTATTTGCCCAATCTGTGGCATTGCCTAATTATTCATTAAAATAACGTTAAGATTTTAAATTTAAATGAAAAATGAAAATTACCAAAGGCTGATTTTCTTAGGATTTCCTGTTTTTAAAATTATAAGAAGTAATGTTACTGATTTTTGTTGTTTTAAATAATTATGTTCATTTTGTTTTATTATTAAGAAAATAAATATTGAAGTTTAGTTTTGGATGTTTATATGTTTATTTTTGCTCTAAACATCTACATAGTTATCTCGGACTAAGTACGAATATAATGATAGGATTAAACGAACTTACCTGAAGTGAAGTTCGATCCTGATTATATGAAGTACTTAGTCCGAGATAAGGGAGCCTCCCGCCCTCCTCACGGATAGTCACTTTCTTACTATCCCCCTAGGCCTTATTATGACGACTCTAAACGTAATGACATATGTGATTAGTATTGACAGGTGCTGTTTTTTGTTTATGGTGTCTTTATACGTCGCGTTCAAGTAGCAAGAAAGGACGGAACTACATAGTTATCTACATAGTTATCTCGGACTAAGTACTTCATATAATCAGGATCGAACTTCACTTCAGGTAAGTTCGTTTAATCCTATCATTTTCGTCTGGTCGACATGATTAATTAGAGCTGGGTACCTATATATCCAATACGAGCAGATATTTAAGTGGTGATACTTACATTTATTTGAAATTCATTACAATTTATCAACTTTCCAATGGTATTTCCGCTTTCAAAAATCGTGCATCTGATCCTAACCGCGTCATTTCGTCTATCCGTCTGTCATCCCGACTTCACCCAAACTAGCACAAAACTAAACCGATTCATTCCAATTCCAATCTTAACCAGCTTTAATGACGTATAAAACAAATAGCTTGTTTGTCGCGGCGGCCGGCGCGGGCGTGCCCGGGACAAGCATTGTGCGCCCCGGCCCCGCGCGGGCGCAGGCCGCGACTCTTTGTTTACGACCGCTTGATTGCATCCTCACTTTACAAGCTTTTGTTTCGTCGACTTAATTAGGGGCTTCTTTTATTGCAAGCTTGTCAGCTGCATGTTTGCTAATGGGGCCTTGTGATTGAAGAGATAATTATTACTTTAAGCGAGGTGGCTACAGACGTCAGCATGATTTTAAAACTGAAAATGATATCTACATAATACCGAGCAAACAGATACTCGTATCTTTACGTGCGTGGTCACCTTGAATATGCATGCGTAGACACCGCAAGTGGAAGGAACCCGAAGTCTCCATGTGCTCTGACGTTGGCTGTAAACTAAGAGCGTCCTCAGTTATACTAAACGCAACACTCGCGGCAGCATCGGTGTCACTATCGTCGTCACCGACATTTATTATTGGACCCATATTGGATGCACATCTGTGCATCGCTGACTCACGCGTGTTTCATTTGACAGTCCAGTTTTGCCCGTTCACATCTATGATGACCCGGACTTCCGCGAGTCTTTGCGTTTAGTATTGTTTAGTAGACATAATTTTTATCTTAGCCGTCTGGACTTGCAAAGGATCCGCAATGCTCCTGTGTGCAATGTCCATGATTGCTTTCCATCAGAGAAATTTCTTGCTCATTATGTCTTCTTTAAAAAAAACCGGCCAAGTGCGAGTCGGACTCGCGCACCGAGGATTCCGTACCATTATCTATAAATATCAATAAACCAGTGTAAGCAGAGCCCTGCTCCAAAGCAAAACGAACGCAGTGTGGGGTCACTTTAAATTGGTCACTGATATATATGTCTGTATATTATACAGACATACATACATATTTACGATTTTCGCAATTTTTGCTTAATCTTTGCTATGAGACGTTGCTTCGTACCAAATTTCTGAGTTCACGGGAAGTACCCTGTAGGTTTTGATTCCCTTGCGAGTTTCGAAAATTTGCGGCGTAAACGGCTGTATCTTTTGATTGCGTAGGCTTAAAAGCTTGATCTTTGCACAGCTCCAAGGGACAGTAGACCCAAGTTTTCCAACGGAAGACCAGCGCTGGCTGCAAGGCCAGCAAATGCTGAGTTGGGACCATTTTGTGACTATTTATTTATTTATCTGCTGTATTATGTGTTTTTTTTTATTTTGATGTTTTGTTTGTCATGAATAAACTTTTTTCTTCTTCTTCTTCTTCTTCTATTTGATATAAATTTCAGCTTGATACCTTTACGCGTTCCTGAGCAAAAGGGTCTTGGCAGACGGACGGACGGACGGACGGACAACAAAGTGATCCTATAAGGGTTCCGTTTTTTCCTTTTGAGGTACGGAACCCTAAAAACGATATTGAAACGGCACGTTGTGCTGGATGAGGTGTAATTGCTGTCGTATTAGTGGCACTCGAGCCATTCATCAATGTAAGTGATTACCGGCATTAGCGCTATCACAGCTGTCCGGCGCGCCGGTACTCCGGTACGGTCGCCGGCAGCACGCGAGTGCCCGGCAGGGACACCAGATGCGGGTCAAACTTGGGTTCTCCAGGGTAGGATGCTTCCTTACATTACAGCGTTGGCTGATCTTAACCAGGTTGTCGGCCAATTCACTTCAAGGAACCAAACCAAAGGTTTTCAAGACAATTTAGCAAAATTTTTATTCGTCAAATTTTTTGCAAAGTGGTAAGCAGTAATAAACGTATCTCCGTAGAAGGTCTGAATCTACGACGAGGTCTGACGAGGGTTGTCACTGTAAATGGAAAGCAATTCTAATCTGAAGCCACTAAGGTGGGTTGCCTTACTTGCCTACAATTATATCGCTGTTCCATAATGCCCTCTGGTCAAGACATACATGTCGCCAACGATGAATCATGGCACATGCCGGCTTCTTTCGCCTTCTATCACCATCTTCTCCAGCCCTTTATTTGTTTTTTTTCTATTCAAGAAGGAAAGAAAACGAGTAAGTGGGTCAAGCAGTATCAAGTGAGCAGTATTAAAGCCATGAACATTCCCAAGACTAGAAGATTGCAGACGTGTTGTCAGCCTAGGGGGCTGAGACAGAATACATCATATTTTGCATCTTTTTCCTTTTGTATTTACTGTGGGGCATATTATATTCCGCTGCGGGTGCGCCGTTGACTACAACACCCATCAGCCAAATACGTGGTCTGTCCTGTCACCCTAAGTTTGAAAATCTTTTGCACGTTATAAAAATGAAATGTCAAAGAAACGTGATAATATCAAAGGAACGTATTAATTTCATACTAAGTTGGATGAAAAGTGAGACTACTTGCTCGGCCGACCGTACCGTGATAAGCGCCCGCGCAATTGATACTCGTTTAATGATCGACTGGCGCGAGATTACGCGCGTTAATGAAAGTGTTTTCATGTATCGATAGCGCTCATGTCGCATCATAATAATAATATAATGGATTACTTATTTTTTTGGCACGTTTTTAATAAAGGCTGCGGTTCCCATATCGCTGTAATATAATTTTTGTTAGCCTTTCCAATGATAGGTATTATTTGATGTTACAATTATTATAGCGAGTAGAGTAGTGCAAATCTAGCCAGAGTAAAAGTCAACCAAGCAGTGAGACACCATAAGAGGCAGCTAAAAACAATAATACTTTTAGTTATAATTAGATATAATGAATTTGTAAAATATTGTAAGAATGCTCTGAGAAAACCATGTCTCATTCTCATACATAAAAGTTAAATCTCATTTGAAGTTAAGTTTATTCAAAAAATTAATGGACAATGAAGATTATTTATTTGAGAATCAGCGAATTAGGACCAGCATGCTTATTACGTAACTCGCTCGCGATCACCATCGTGTTCATTTTGACAGTTCATGTATGGGCTGACAATTGCCATCGGAATCAGCTAGCTGTCATATTCATACAAGAACTGTCAAAATGAACACGACGGCGATTGCGAGCGAGTTACGTAATAAGCTAGCTGGGCTATCTCCCTGTTCGATATTTCAAGAAATTAGGATCTGCTTAGCAAACTTATTCATTTATTCAATGTCAAGTCATGTACTTACATACATTATAAAGATGTTAACATTCTTATGGCTTTCGCCATCATTTAGTGATTACAATATATATAAACTCGCTCAGCAAACAGTTTGACTAATCGAGCTCTGGAGTGGGCCACGTGCGCGGGAACCCCACAGGTGGGCTCAGTGGGGCCACCAGCACCAACTTGGCGGTGCCGGTGGCAGAAACACGAACTAACGAGTGCTCTTAGTAGCACAATTATATTACGAGGACGGTGGCGCCCCTTTTGAAATGCAGCTGCAAGTTGGCAGTTGGGGTGACACCTGAAATAATAGTCAGGTGTTAATGTTTGCTTGATAGTCAATAAATATTGGAATAAACTATCAGATAAAAATGAATTGATTTTATTCATATGGTTTTTATGCTAAAAGATTCCTGTTTGACATTGATTATAGATTGACGCAGACCGTTGGAACAAGAACTAAAAAACCGGCCAAGTGCGAGTCGGACTCACGCACTGAGGGTTCCTTACAAATTCGCCATTCGCCAAGTTATTATAAAATCCAGTGTTACCAGAGCCCTGCTCTTAAGCAAAATGTAGGCAGTGTGAGGTTATTTTATATTGGTTACTTATATAGACAGACAAATATTAAATAAAAAAAAACTACTTACTATATCTCGTTCAAACCAATTTTGGGTGGAAGTTTGGATGGTAAATGTACATTGTATTTTTTTTAGTTTTATCATTCTCTTATTTTAGAAGTTACGGGGGGGGGGGGGCACTTTGGAAGTGTCTCTCGCGCAAACTATTCAGTGTCATACGGACGGATAGACAGACAGACAGACATGACGAATCTATAAGGGGTTTTGCCATTTGGCTACGGAACCCTAAAAAGAGATTATGAAAGGAAAGAAATGCTGAGTCGACGCCTTTTCGCGTCTGTACCACTACAATTACAATTTCATTGTTAAGTAAAATGTACTTACAGTATTTGTTTGTCTTAGGTACCTACTTGTAATGTTTTGTTTGATTGCCGAATAAAGTTAACCGAATCAAATTATCTATCTAAGAATAGGTACAGTTTATGAGTTTTAACGTTTACTTTATGGTTCACCGTTACAAAGAGCACATTTGTCTACATTTGCACCCCAACAAGACTAATCAATAACCATCAACTCAATTTGGTGACAATTGTATCTTGAAGATACTTTAGTTACAAAGTCAGATCAAAGTGTATTTTACCTAACTGGCCTTAAACACGTCTCCCGAGGGTGTCTGTAGCAGCGGTTGCCGCGGCCTACAGCTACGAGTATAGCAGCTGCTTGGAACAGCATTATTTTAATTAAGTGCGTTATTTGTCGATGGAGCCTAATAATGATATTATTACGGCGCGTATAAACGCGGTAATCGCTGATAGCGGCGATAAGCGATATTGGAGGCCTCGCCGCCGCGCCTCATCACTTACACAGACTGCCGTGCCGTTAACTTACATAGGTATTCATAAATCATGTATTTTTCCCTCACGGGGTACACATAGCCTAAGGTAACAAGACCTAAATGCCACGTTTAGCATGATTGTGGGATATGTGGGCGTACAGGCAAAGGGAATTGCAATAGTGATGAGTTGCTAGCCGCCTACTATGTTTTTTCTTTGCTCCCAGACCAGCATGAAAGGACTAACTTATATAAACAAACATGCATTAATAGCGTCTTCTTTGCTCTATTTCACTCTATCTGTGAAATTTTCATCTATTAGTAAAATATTATGACCAAACATGAAACACAATTTGTTAGGAATGCTAACAAAGACATCCAGTAAATTTCAAAAAGACGATACGCGAAAACTGCGTATTAATTTATAATAATTGTCAGCTATCTCTAAATAAGTAAGTATACTGTTGTAATACCAAAAACCTTTAAATCATTGCAGTGTACTGACGTGTGTTGTATTAACCTACGAGCCCTACTCGACCCAAAGCGCACCGCTTCGTGCACTACTAGCTCACAAGCACCACACCGCCCTCACCCGGCGTTGTTGCCTCATTAGCGTGTTTACCTGCTCGCTGCGAACATCCGGCTAAGCCAATCCGCGGATAATTGGAACGATCAATTACCCTCTCCCCCCACACTCTCCCCACCTCACCCCAGCCTACCCCGCTGCACGGATTAGCCTCGGTGCAGCGTCCGGCGCGGGACCAGATTGGTTACTTCTAATTGGACGCTAACGAGGCAGATTGGCCGCTCTCTACGGACTAATTTAGCGGCCGAAGCGGTTCATTTTGTTTTTGATTCGGCAACGATCATTTTTTACAAGCTTTTTATTAACTTGCAACGTATGTATGTATGTAAGTATGTATGTTTGTCCGGGTGGAGTCTTGCGACTCAATTTTGAAGCTGATATCTTCAACCGATTGAGCTGTAAGTTTGCACACTGGAGTAAGTTGGATGACAATAGAATAGGTAATTTGGTAAGTAGTGGAGTTCTGGTGATCCAGCCAGGATCGTCTCTACGGGAGGGAACTCTTCAACGGTTGGTCTTATTGACTTCTTTGGTACACGTGTAGGACGGATGACAATGCAAGTACAGTCAGTAAAAAACACTTGTATTAAAAATGTTTTTTTTGACAGAAACTTATTACCTAAGTAGATATGCTGTGACTCTGTGAAATAGGACTTGAGTTGTTTCTATGTTAGAAGCTACTTTTAAAAATCTAATAGCGAACAAATTATCCAGAACATGATCAGTCATCAAACCATCGTTAGTGTCAACATCCATAAGGATAGAGATGAATTTGCAACAACCTTCCCGACATGCACATTTGTTACTTCTGATTTGCAAAAATACTGAATTTATTGGCGACCGACAAAGCAATTAGTGAGATGCCTATAAACGGCGTTGTTAGCAAGCTCGTTAGGGTTATAGTAGTAGTTAGTGTAATTGGCGGGTGGCGGCTAGTCGCAGCGAAGCCGCCGCATTCCGCGATGCTCCGCCTGCTGGCCGCTCTGCCGCTGCTGGCCGCTGTGGCCGCCTACGGGGACGGTAAGTGACACCCCACAATACTGTACTACGAGTATATTTTCCTTTTATACGACAAGGAAGGCAAATCGTGTCATCTGATGGTGTCCACTAGAAGATTGCGGATGGGTCGCCAGCCTAGAGGGCTAAAATAGAATACTTCGTATGCCAGTAATATCACCGGCTGTCTGCATGACTGCACGCCGTAACACAGCAGCGCAAGCACTGCTGCTTAACGGCAGCATTAGGGAGTAAGACGGTGGTAACGATCCGGATGGAACTTGCAAGATGTCAAGCTCTTCCCACAAGTTGTCACAATAGAGAGATCTCTCTCCAGACAAATGTTATGCCTCGGGACCAAGGTTCCACAGGAATAAAGTTGGAAGTTGTATTTATTTATGCATCCGCATTGAGAAACTTCGTGGTAGAACATTTGACGTCATCGGTGCTAGCTACTCGTTTATGTAGTCGATGACTAGGTGGCGCTAGGGTTGCAACAAGTTCATTGGAGTTGAGAAAGGGATCACCTTTTTACAACCATCTTATTTTTGATAGGTATCCTAATCTATTTACAAGGTTCTTGAATTTACTCGTTTTTTTCTGTAAACTTTTGTCCACTGGTTAGGCCGGCCACATACATACGGAATGTTCATACGGTTTCCGTATGGAATGACGTCAGCGAACGGGACATCGCTAAATAACGGAACGGGACAGGGCTACGAATTGACGTCATTCCGTACGGAAACAGTATGAAAATTCCGCATGTATGTGGCCGGCTTTAGTGTGTTGCGTGGTGGTAAAGCGTGTATTTCCCAGACCCGCGCATCTCGCACCTGCGCACGGCGGGCGGGCCGATGCCGGGCACACTGAGCAGCGTGGGCGACGGCGAGCACGTGCCGCCGCTGTACCGGCCCGGCAGCCAGGCCTACGTGGTCTCGCAGTTCGTGAAGCCCAAGCCGCCGCACCAGTACTGGGAGGAGGAGACCTCGCTCACGTTGGTGCCGGAGAACAAGAACTGCCTGCTCTGCGAGACGATGGACACGGGCGCCTGCCGCGCCATGCCGTCCTGCGTGTACTGCGAGCTCACCGTCACCGCGCTGTGCGAGCGCTCCACGCCCTGCCTGCGCTGCGCCGGTACGTACTACCGTCGTCTTCGTCTCCAGCTTATATACGTTCACAGCTGGTCACAGTACCAGGCGAGTTGAGCTTAAGTTCCCACGCAGATCCAATGTGTATTTTGGCTTCATACACACCACTAAAATACTTCGCAGATTCTTTCGATGTTTTTCTTTACCGAAAAGCTCTTGGTGAATATCAATTAAAATTTCGCAAATACATTCTGGAAGGCTCAGAGGTGCAAGCCCTTGTTCAAATCCATGACGCTTGCCATGGTTGAGAGGCCGCAGGGCAAACCACCCAGCTGTTCACTTCTGAACTTGAAAACTTCTACCTATCTTATGGATATTTAATTGTTTTTACTTTCAAACATACAATAAAATTAGTACTCTAGTCTTCTAAGTGAAAGGCAGGTATGACTTTTGTGGCATAGCTGGCACCTATTCCTGTTGCGAGGACTCATCACATTCAATAGACCTGTAGGAGCGCCTGCTGTTATGGCCCTACGAATAAGAGTATCCATCTTGATTTCATGTTTTCCTGTAACAATCTCTTGCCACAAAAAAGCAGCGTTATTGCACCCATGTGTGTTCCTTCGGTGTACCTTAGTGTCATCATGATTTGTGTAGTTATAACTGTTACCTACTTACGCATGTGTTGGTGGTGTACTCATGGACCCGTTATAAATATTTTTTCTTTCTTCTATGGTCTTCCAAGCTTACTGCTTGTGTTGCAGTGATCAAGAACCCGTTCTTCAAGTGCATCCCGGGCGAGAAGTACATGGATGAGTGCGACTCGTGCCGCTGCATCGACGGCCACTCGGGCTGGTGCACCAACCAGTTCTGCGAGTTCCGCGCGCTGCACCTCTACGCGGCCAAGCTCTCCGACGGGGAGTTCTACTAGCCCGGCCACTGCAAGCAGGGCTCATCCGGGAGACACTGTGGAAGACGCTTGAACATTCAATGAATATCTATCTATACATGTCCCAAAATTATTCTGAAATGTTTCAGCGGGTGGTTGAGTTACTTTAATTGAATACTTCTGTGAAGGATTCATGGTAATTTTGGATTCAAAATAAAATCATCACACTCATCATCATCAAAATTGTCGACAACAATGAAGAAATTGTGCTAAAACTAATATACAGAGGTATTTTAGACAGACTGACCCAATCACCTAGCTGCTAATGTATTTGGATTAATTTCAAGACACAGTATTTCTTACGAAGGTTTGGAGAGCTGGGACTTTATCAATGGTCCAGGAAGAAGCGATTGCAATGAGTCCGGAAAAGGTACTATTGTCAAAATTTTAACGTTCAAAAAAAAAAAAACAGTGGAATTAGTAAGATTAGCTCTCAGTCAGTTCAGGCCTCAGTTCTCTTGGATGAATGCTGTTGCTACTGCTTTGAGAAGGCCTTCGTACCAAATAAGTTTATGTTTAAGGGACTTCATAAATTCTCCATTGGTTATTATTTTTTGTATTTTATTGAACCTTGACCGCCTTATGTCGGTGAAAGTATCGACGAACATGTAAAAACCTAGTAGAATTGGGAACCTCCTTATAATTTTGAAGTTAATAAAAAAGTAGTAAATACATTTCCACTTCGCTTGCAATTTTGAAATAACGTATGCGAAAAAACACAAAACAATTCAGATAGAGTTGAATCCCTTAAAGTGCTGCAAATCTCATCAACCTACTCAAACTTGTAGGTCTTCTGAAATGTAATGATACAACTGTAGACGGTATGACGAGTAATTATAAATCATAACTCGTTATCGCGGCATCAGCGGCCACTCTGCAACTGTCGCCGCTCCTCGGGGCTAAGCCGCCATTATGACAACACAAAGCCGCGCAGGCGCGAACAATGAGCTAATTCATACCCGAGGATTATTAATATTATATTTATTTTGATGAACAAAAAAGCATACACGGATTTACGGCTTCCCTCCAATAAGCTCAGTTTTGTATCAGCTAATGTAATATTAATAAATACTTAATTTCGGGGATGCGAAGTATAAGTATTAGCTACAAAGTACTCGTAAACCATGCAGTAATTGTATGTTTCGTGTGACAATCAATGTGTTTATGTTTACAGACCTCCGCGTCGTGGGAACCGTTGGAAATTAAAGTTGCATACATAAATAAGTCATTGTCACCTCCTGTCGGTCAGTTTGCGGAAGCGCGCTCGAGCTCGGCTTTACATTAACTTCCTTATTGTTGGCGCTGCTTCAACCACGCCGACGCGCCGGACACAGCGTTCATACATCGGGTGTACTCTCCCGTGTGTCCGCCTGCCTGCGTCAGTTTTAATTGCTAGCAGTAAGGTTCAGTTTGCAAAGCAGTCGGCTTAAAGATAATTTTCAACTTTTTGCGATGTTTTGAATTCAATCATTTGGTAATCGAATGGGGTATTTGCGTCTTATGGCACCGCATTTAGAGTTAGTAGTGGCTAGTGGCGCGCTTGTTGGGGGTTGAGCGGGAGTCCCGCGCTGGGTGGCCGCAGCGCCCTGGCAGCAGCTTAGCTACCGGCGGCGACAATACCGCATTGACCGCTTTGTCCAGCTCGCAGACATCAGTAGTAATTAGTTTTTAAGTCTGTTAAATTTTACGACTACCTAAATAATATTTTAAGTCAAAAAGGTAGGATTAATTTTCTCGACAAAGACACCTTTAGTTGAGCAATCTTTAATTCTGAGTAAACATTAACAAAAGAATTTAAATGGGTGTATTAAAAAGCTATAAGTCGTCAAAAAAATGTCCCAGTTCTGTGAAATGGAGTTCATGTGTTAGATATTGATATTTCCGTTCGCAATAGAAATGGGTGCGTTGACAAAAACGTATAGATGTGGTGTCCATTACGCGCATAATGTGTGCGCGCACAAAGCGCGGTTTGCGCACATTGTGCGCGGGGGAGTGTATTAGCGGCGGAAGTGAGTGCGCTGTGGGTCGACCTACATGTTGCAGGTATAGTAATTATGTAAGTAACTTCTGTAAATTATAACAAACTAGCTGTTACCAGCGACTTCGTCTGCAAATAATTCGTTTATCGCTATCCCGCGGGAGCTACGCACTTTTCCGGGATAAAAAGTAGCCTATGTGCTATTCCAGAATTTTCTCTATCTATGTGCCGAATTTCATCCAGATCCGTTGGGCCGTTCTGGCGTGATTGAGTAACAAACAAACATCCATCCATCCATCCATCCATCCATCCATCCATCCATCCATCCATCCATCCATCCATCTATCCATCCATTCATACTTTCGCATTTATACATTAGTTAGATGATTCCTAAGAGTTTGAACCACTCTCTGGATGGGCTTTTAGGTACTAAATAGAAATTTATTTTTACCTGCAGACGGCTTAAGATGGCCTTGTGTGGACCAGGGTTATTTAGCTATAAATAACCCCTAATTAACAGGTAACCCAGGATTAAGAGCTAAACGTACATTGGAATTATCAATCCTAATCTCGGTTCAAAAAAATGTTTTTTACCCACAATACATCAAAGTACTGTATCTACTGTCGAAACAATATCTTAATTCAGCATTTACTTACTACCGATGTGCCACATGGGGAAAAATCGGAAACATGAAATAGCAACTTTCAGTTTCCAGAATATTCCAGAGTCCTCCTGATATTTCCGAGAACATTCGTAACTATTTGGAAACCACATCTGTACGAGCGACTAGCGCAGACTGAGAAACAGTATCTGCGTGGGTAATTTGTAACATTTAATTACTTTATATCAACAATGTGTACAGCCTTGTATTAGCCGCGTACTGGGACTTTTTGCGGCGAGTGTGATTACGGCGCAGCGACCGCCCGCCGCGCTGTTGTGTACGCGCCCTTACATGCGCTACCACGAAACTGCTTCATACCAGACGATATTGTCACACGACTTGGATTGCACTCGAGTGAGATTTACTTTGGCGTAATTATTTGCTAAATGAAACCGAACTTTCGTCAGCCTGTAACTTAAAAAAGTGACTATATAATTAAGGCAATATCTTAAAAATTTTTGGGTTATGTTTTGTTCTTTATAGGTAAACCTGTTTGTTAAATCAAATTAACTGTAATAACGCCTTACCAAATTATGGTTATTGATGAAATAGCCGAAGTAGTTTGGTGAAATATTTTTTTCAGTGTAGAGTTCTCCAATATCTATACAGCCGACCGTTCAGAAATATCTAGATAATAAGCTTATTTAGATATTTTTGAACAGTCGGCTGCACTGATATTGGAGAACTTGACTGTACTGTTTTAAAACAAAAGTCTTAAAATAAAAAAAAAGGATAAAGTGAAATCGAAAGTACCCCTCGACAGTTCGATAAGAGATTTTAAGGCTTTTTAAAATCTTACGACTCTTTTTAATTATGAAATAGGGTGAAAAACGAGCAAATGGCTCACCTGATGGTGAATGAGAACTACCTACAGACGTCCGTAACATCACAGGATTAGAACTGCCTTGCCAGCCGCTCCAGGCCCTCTGGCTTAAGATGGAATACTTCATATACCAGTAATTACATCGGCTGCCTTACTCTCCATGCCGGAACCATGGACATTGCATAAGTATTTACTGCTTGTAAGCTGTAAAGCAAGTAAGTTGGTGGGAGCTATTTCAAACGGATTTTTTACAAGGTCCTACCTCCTGTAGGAGCGTACAGTATGCTTGCTGGCCTCTCGATAAAGCTTTCCGCGAAACTCGATGCGTTTCGTTCGAGTAGCGGGCGAGTGGCACCCGCAGTAGCGCCGCGGCGCGCGCGCAGCGGGCGCTATGAAATATCAATATTGCGGCTTTGTCGCGCACCTCATTACTAATATAATAACATGTATTATAACAACTGTTACCCCTTCAAGCTTGCGCCGTAATCACCCCGAACACAATAGTTATTTTGAACTGGTATTGATGTTTGTTGAGACGTTTTTATTATATTTTAAAGGGCTCCTATAAAACAAATTGGATTTTGAGATTCATCTCAAAGTAACGTTCTCGAGTAACGAACAATATCCTTCGCTTTATTAAGTTTTTTCTTTGAAACGTTCACAATGATTCTCGTTTATTGGAGCGATCCTGTAGAGCTGAGCTGTCGATATGAATCGAGTGGGACGAACGCACGGGGCGTGGGTCTCGCGTCTCGCGTCCCGCGTCTCGCGTCTCGCGTCTCGCGTCCCGCGTCGTGCGACAGATGTATTGGAGTGGAAGTCGCACAAATGGCCCACCGACCGCATTCACACGCGACGGCGACAAAGCGTCTGGAAAAGGCCGCTGCAAAAAACCGGCCAAGTGCGAGTCGGACTCGCACACCGCGGATTCCATAAGTAGGCTTGTAAAAGTATGTTATAATTAACAAATTCGTTTATTAACTTAAAAAGAAACAATTTTAGATAAATTTACTTACGTATATACAAGATTATTCAACTAAACTAAAACTAAAATAAATATAAAAAATTGATCCCCCACCGGCATAGATCCAAATAGTATACTATGTAAATAGTTTGGCAAGTGAGTGCACAAATCTAGTGTCAGGATAGCCCTTATCCTGAGCAAAATGTGGGTTGTGTGAGGTCATTTTATATAGGTAACTCACATAGAGAGACACACGCAAAAAATGAAAAATGGACAGTTTTCCCATTAGGTAGTTGAGCTATAAGAGCAACTAAATATTACATTTCTAGGGATAGAGTGCATAGGGTTTGATTCGACGGCCATTTGAACGGATGCACCTTTTCTAATGACTGTATCTTTTAATTGCGTTGACTTACAAGTCACGCGCTCCTGAGAAAAAGTGTCTTCAGAGACAGACCAACCACAAAGTGATACTCATTGCTGTTATTGACGACTGAGGTACGGATCCCTAAAAATACTACAACCTCTGCAAAAAATATAATTGTAGTCGTATTGAGTCTTTGCGGCGACGGATACACCTCCGAGTTGTTACCGAGCAAAAAGCCGCGGCCATTGATCCGAGCCTATGAATGAAATAAGATGTAAGTATGTTAATTGTGTGGCTTCATGTGTCGTGGGACACAATGTTATAAAATTGCCTTTTTTTACGCAAAATCGTTTAGCTTTCAAGAGTTTCTTGTACAGTTGGTTAGCTCTAGTGATACATTTCTGTGGGTTTTTGATCGTCTAAATGTCTGTCATTATTAGTCAGAATAAAGGGAACAAAAGTTCAAATAGTTCGTTCTCCCTCGCGCCTCATCGCCTCATCTAGCTTTGGCGATGGCGATATTGAGCATGTTATTTTTTTAGAAACGGAAAAGGCCATGTCCTAGGTACTTTTATACTCGTAAGCCTGTGTCTTGAAGTAAATAAAGAAGATCTATTTACCCTGGAATTATTTCGTTTTTTTAGATTATTAGCCTTTATACTAGCATGAGCAAATTAGCAGAGCAACAAACTGTTCTCATAACTATTTCAAATTTTAACGCAATCGCGTATTTTAACGACGACGAGCGTTTGCGTTTGGGCGAGATATATTTTGTTTTGTGACCGAAAACAGGTACAGTACAAGGTCCATTCGGATCACTACCACCATCTTACTCGCTAGTCCCACCGCCAAGCAGCAGTCCGGCGTGGAGAAGACAACCGGTGACTTGAAATGACTAGCGGTGAGGTGCATTTTGGCCTTCCTAACCTGTAGGCTTATTGTCTAACTCGCTCGCAATCGCCATCGTGTTCATTTTGACAGTTCATGTATGGGCTGACAATTGGCATCGGAATCAGCTAGCTGTCACATTCATACAAGAACTGTCAAAATGAACACGATGGCGATCGCGAGCGAGTTAGACAATAAGCCTACTGGCAACGCATCCACAATCCTTCAGTGTCGCTGGTGTCATGGGGTGGTGGTAAGTATCCTATGTGCTATTCCAGACTTTTCTCTATCTATGTGCCGAATTTCATCCAGATCCGTTGGGCCGTTCTGGCGTGATTGAGTAACAAACAAACATCCATCCATCCATCCATCCATCCATCCATCCATCCATCCATCCATACTTTCGCATTTATAATATTAGTTAGATTTTATCTGACAACTGCATTGTATACACAACTGTAATGACATGTTACTAAATTTAAAAACTGGATAGATTCAACGAAATGTCAAGGGAAAACTTTATTCACTACAACTATATACGAGTACCCAGATAGTCAAAAGCTAAGTAAGTGATCACCTTGTGCCTTGTCACAGTGGAAACAGGTCTACAATAGAAAAAAAATGATCACCTTACTTCTGCTGTTGACTATACATACAATCACGGAGTTTTGTTGAGCCACGATAGAGCCTTGTCGCAAATTGTCAATGTCAAAATATTATTGGAATTGTTTGGTGACATCGCATTACTTTACTATGACAGCGTTCCATGTCTGATTAACAAAAGTCCTCGATTTTGTGGTACTGGCTGCCAGCGCCGGCGCGTCTGCCGCCTCTGCCGGCGCGCGCGCAGCTTCGTCTGTTGGCAACCGCAGCCGCCACCTGTCGAACGCGCTGACAAACTATCAGCTGTAAAACATTAATACATTCTTGAGAGACTTTTGTAATGTTGAGCGCATTATTAACCTCGGTATAAACAGATACGTCGCTGCGATATATCAAACCTATTTATATCACTAATCTACAATCTTAGAGTACCTATACTTAGTAGGGGCATGGTCGCAAAAACTGTTCAAAAATAACTCAACACTGTGTTCTATTGCGAGGGTAACAAGAGCGCGTTTAAACATTGCCAGCGCCTCGCCTCATCGTTAGCGAAATCTCCACTTAAAAGGTTGACAAGAAGCACGCACTATTTTAGGTGACCGAAACCCACGAGCATTGATATTAATAGGAAATTAATTACTCAATTCAAAAGTTTGTGGTGAGGTGACGAAAGAGCTATAATAAATTTTGACCCTGAAACGCAGCAGCTACTATCATCGCTAGCGCAACTAAATATGAAACAGATATTTTTGACCAACTCTAGGCCTCCATTTGTCGTGACAGAACAAACACGATTAGAACCTTTATTTATCACTCTGTTTAAACATTCGCAATAGAAATAATCCACAAGCAACTACCGGACACCTCCGCAGTTCGAGATTCAGCATTAAGTATTTATGTATCAAAAACTCAATTTTTTACTTTGTGTTTGTTTATAGGAGTGCCCAAATTCCTGCCGAGATACTTTTACTGACAAAATAATCTTAAGCTACTGGCGAGCAAATGTTTAGTCTACCTCGATGACACAACAGGGCCGATTTTTGAAAACTCTTCTGAAAATATCTTTCGAAAATTGACAGCAACTTTGCCAAATAACTGCAAATAAAAACGACTTCGTGAAAATTTGACTTCAGTCGTATTTTCACCGCTTTCCAAAGGTATATTGGACAGATGGTATTTTCAAAGATGGCGTCCAGGCCGCCAGCGCGGGCGCGGGCGGCCGGCGCGCCGCGCGCCCGCGACTGGCGCTGAAGCTGAAAGCTGCGCGCGCGCCGCGCCCGACGGAGCCACCGGCAGTTAACCGCTGTTTAGCGACGGCTTAATAATTCACTGTTAATTACATTACTTACACATGTTTTCTACGGCGTTTACGCGCATATTTCGCGGCCTATAATCAATTCATGCGTGTAAAGACATACATACCTACAAGGAGAAAGGGATAGACATCGCCACTTAAAATTGTTCCAGAATATTTCAGCTGGTTGTTGGGTTAGTTGGCTAAAAAATTCAGTATTCTCAAAACTTTACTTTACAAATAGGCCGCCCCGAGGGCTCTCTTACATGTATTTTTTTTAAACTACCAGCGCATTCGAAAATACCCATCATTGCCAAGAAGAATGTGCCGCAAGAAACTTGGAAGAAAGTAATTTTTTCAAATGTTTTTCAGGATTTTTGAATATAGTCGAGTAATGTTTCCATACATTGATCGATGTTCAAAGGCGGAACTAAATTTTGAATCAAAAATTAAAATGAAAAATCTTTGTGTGGGTGTTCAGTCAAACTACCCACCACTGCTGAAATATTTCGGAAATAATCTGAGAGACCTTGCATACTTTAAGGTGCGTCGTGTAAGGGTGCGAGCACACCGCCGCTTAAAAAACGGTGACGTTACGGAATCGCAACAAAATGTATGAAGAAACGGTGAGAAAACGTGACGGATACGACACGTCACTGCGTATACGCGGCGGTTTGGTCGCACCCTAAGCTTGTTAGAGTGAGTGAGACAGGAAGACTTGTTAGAGTGAGTGAGTGAGTGAGACAGCAAAACAAACTCAAATGGCATTCTAAGAGCTCACGGAGTGTAATTTACTCTCATAATTAATCAATTTCTCTGTCACTAGTTGGCGCAAGTGTTCGGCCCCTTTTTACATAGTTACGGCCACTATGAGAAGACATCTCGATATGCCATGCTAACGGTTTTGGGTTTACAAAATAAATATCTAAACTCGTCAAAACTCACTAGTACTAACCCGAATAACTACTGGAATTAAAACGACACAAGAACGTGACCATAGTTCTGTCAAAGTATTTCTTATGAACAAAAAACATTTAGTTTGCTACCCTTTTCCTTATAAGTACGAGTATATTGATTGAAAATTTAAATGGACGCCTTATTATTTTATTTTTTTATGTGAATAGGAAGGCAAACGAGCAAGTAGGTCACCTGGTGATAAGCGATTACCACTGCCCATAGACACCCACAACCCCGGAGGGATTGCAGATGCGTTGCCAACCTAGAGGGCTAAGATGAAATGCCTCTTGTGCCCGTAATTTCCCCGGCTATCTTACTCTCCACACCGGAACACAGCAGTGCAAGCACTGCTGCTTAGCGGCAGGATTAGCGAGTAAGATGGTGGTAGCTATCCGGACGGACCTTGCACAAGGCCCTACCACCTTGAGATTCAATAAAATAATGGAATATCTCTAACCGAGGTTTCCACTAATCTCCGGTTAACCGCCCGCGGCGCCACCGGCCGCTACCCACACACGCACACACATGCCCACGCGCATTACCCAACACAGCGCGACGACACAACCACTACAACTAGACCGCTCCACCGTTCACTTTCCTCGGCACCACGGGCCAACTGTAATTGGCCTGCGCAGCCAGGGAACAGTGACCTCCCGCTGAGAAGATGACGGTACGGGTGGGGAGGTCAGCGGTCGCTGGTGGTCGCCGAGCCGTAGTTAACAGCTTGCGACGCCTTATTTAGCGTCCCATGGTTTCAGCGGCTCGCGGTCTGGTAACGGAGTGCATTAGTTAATTTCCTTTTTTTTCATTTAGGCTAGGGTGGGCACGGGGCAGGATTCGTAGAATACGAAAACGAGTAGAAGCATTTATTTAATTTATTTTTAACTAGCTGCTCCCGCATCTCAATCTGCGCAGAATTCGCTAATTGCTATCCCGCGTAACTATAAAAATTGACAGGATAAAAACTTTCGTATGTTCTTTCCCGGGACTGAAAATATCTCTGTACCAAATTTCATTCAGTTCAAATTTCGTTCAGTGGTTTAGGCGTGAAAGCGTAACAGACAGACAGACAGACAGAGTTACTTTCGCATTTTATAATATTAAGGTAATATTTAGTAGGTTTTTTGAAGTGAACAATTCTTTAGCGGCGCCGAGCACTTTTTGGGATGAGTAATTTTTTTTAACTCGCGTCAAGCGTAAGACGGAGGGACAGTTTAAGTACCAGAATATCAGAATCCTTTAAGAGCTTATTTTGAAATACTCGTTGCATATAAATAAATCTCGTCATTTTGCTGATCACATTAACATTACCTATCATTACAGTACCTACAGTCCATTATTTGCTCTCACCCTCGTCACGTATGTATCTTCCAGCGGTCCAAAGTCAAATTTTGGTTGTTGGATTTCAAATATAATGTCATTCATTTTAAAATTCAATTTTTCTTTGACAGTTGTCCTTTAATTAGTTAAGACATTGGGTGGCAGGAGGGTATGCTTAGCGTAAGCTTCCGGTCACAAATTCGTCTCGAACGCGTTCGCGTTAAAATTTCAAATGCTATGAGAACAGTTTGTTGCCGTTTCGCTCCGCTAGTGGCGCTGGCGCTGCCAATTTTACCATAATAATTGTCAATGTTTCAAATTTATTAATTTCCATAAATCAAAAACCATTTCGAGAGAAGCGCTTGTAGAACACAAAAAAATATTTTTGTTTTTTTTTGTACAATATTTTTCTAAAATTAGCAAAATATGTAAAACGGGAAATGACATCCAATGGCCGGTTCAATACTGCCATTATAAAAAACCTTGTCTTTCGGGTTTCCGCTTAACACTTACAACTTTCAAAACACAACACACTGACAGCTGACGGTTAATTCATTCGCACACCACTCGGCTTTGTTGCCATCAGGAAAACTAGATAACCTGTTTCCCCGGCAATAATGATGTGTTTTTGCAAGTTTTCATTTAAAATCATATTTTTGTGAGGTATTTTTGAGTTTGTCAGCTCATTTTGACGTTCATTGATATTGACAACTGCATTCACTGTTAAACTTTTTAAGCACAGGATTTGTCAATTAATTAATATAATTATTTCAACGTTTTTTTAAGTATACGAAACAAAGCAGTCACATCATTTCGCCAATACTTTGACGTTTGTGACATACGCCCTTTCTGCTCTAGCAACGCTTTAATTTAAATGGTTTTTCTCACGAAAATATAAGATTTTCACAAAATATATAAAAACATAATAATATGGATGTCTTACAATATTGTGCGCTCTTTCGAGTCAAACAATAAAAAGTAGCACTAAAAAAAATGAAATATTACCAATTGAAGGTCTTTGCCCACTACTGTACACTGTACAGTCACCAGCATAAATATATGACGGTGAACAGGGCTGCAAAAATAAATGATCATCTATTAGGCTCAATAGCATATGACGACACTACCGCAGTAAAAATAAGTGATGCTTTATAGGCGTAAGAAACATCGTCGCACCCTTATCAGCAAAAATATCAATTTGCAGTGGAAAGCATATCATCGGATGATAGGTGGGCCGCATAAATATAAATTTGCTGTGAAAGCATAATCATCGGATGATACGCGGGCCGCATATATATCTGACGCGTAAAAATCAACTCTATGTTGTTGATTTGCAAAAACGAACCATCCCTGGCTAACATAGAGACGTAAATTGTATGAAATGATTTGACAATTCACGAGAACAGTGCAGACTTGTCATTGCATACGTCTGTCTCACATTGTTCCAATCGCGAATTATGTCAATAATATAATTTTAAAATCTTTATGATGTGTGAATAATTAGTGGCCATTATCATTTTAGGTTAACTAAAAAGTTTTTATATTACGAACAATATTATAAACTTCCATACATAGTGTTATAAAAAATGTGGTATATTAACATTATCAGCACCTTACAAAAAATGGCCTAATTATTTTATGCGGAATTAGAATTTAATTTATTCATTCGGACATGCTTTAATCAAAAATCATTCAGGCGTTCAGGACAAAATAAAAACAACTAGGTATTAACTTCGTCTTATCAACTTAGCAAGCAAACAAGCTAAATTTATACCAATAGCTGTTGCCCGTGGCTTTGCCCCTGTTCCAGATTTTCTTTTTTTTTTCAATTTTTGGTTCTAAGAACCTTCTCCCGATAAATAGCAAACTCATAAAAAAAAGAGTATGAGAAATTGGTGATGCCGTGAAATGAACAAATATTTCTATTTGGCATTCACTATTTTATTGAATCCGCCGCCGTTACTTTTCGAAGGTCCATTTCTATGAACAAAAACCATTTTCTTTGCTACTCCGCTACTACACGAGTAAGACAGCCGAAACCTGTGCGAAATATACGTTTTGACATGAAACCCCAAAAGACGCATATTTTGCACAAGCTTGGCTTACTTGCACGTGTAGTAACCGAGTAGCAAGGAAAATGTATTTTGTTCACTGACATTTTGCTGTTTAGGATCCAAGATGCTGGACATAATTTGAAATAATTGACACGAAAATATTTAATTGGATCCAACATGGCGAATGACATTTTAACGCAAAATATAAATGATGAGCGTCACTGCGCGTTAATAAGGCCTACGATGTTTTATCTCGGCAATTTGTATAAAATAAATAATCATACATAAATAGTGTTTTTGATATTTTTCATTTATAAGTAACGTAAAACGCCATTCAGCCGTCAATGATGACGATGATGATGATAATTAAAAAGTAATTGTAGAAAAAGTGCTGTTTAAAATGTTGTAAAATTGGCTCATGATCGCTACCCAACCAACTCGCACATTGTCATAAAGATTCACTCAGAATAGCAGTTGCATAAAATACTATTAAAGTTCACACCCCTTCCCAGGTCATCGATTCCTATATAGGTAATTTTGTAATTTAGGAATTTGAATCCGTCAAATATGTGATAGAATAAAATGTGAGACAGACGTATGCAATGACAAGTCTGCACTGTTCTCGTGAATTGTCAAATCATTTCATACAATTTACGTCTCTATGTTAGCCAGGGATGGTTCGGTTTTGCAAATCAACAACAAAGAGTTGACTTTTACGTGTCAGATATATATGCGGCCCGCGTATCATCCGATGATTATGCTTTCACAGCAAATTGATATTTATGCGGCCCACCTATCATCCGATGATATGCTTTCACAGCAAATTGATATTTTTGCTGATAAGGGTGCGGTGATGTTTTTTCCGCCTATAGAGCATCACTTATTTTTACCGCGGTAGTGTCGTCATAAGCTATTGAGCCCAAAAGATAATCATTTATTTTTGCAGCCCTGTTCACCGTCATATATTTATGCTGGTGACTGTACCATACTATGACCGTAATCGTCACTAGTAGGTATACCTTGCTTTGTCTAATCGTACTAATGAGTCAAGGCAAGCAAGGGTCTGGGTGACGGTTACGGTCATAAAGGCACGGTGTAGTGGGCATTTACCTTGAGACGTTTTTACGTGAACACGTTCGAGACGTTTCTTTTCTTATGTGAAAACTTACAATAGAGGATCTGAAAGATCAAATCAGTATACATTATAGTTATTATTCTTTATTTTTTTAAATAGTGTGTTGCAGCTCCCTTATTTATTACTACACGGCGAGCCGCCGCTGACTCTCACCAAATAAGCCCTCTCGTGCGCATTTTGCAACATTCTATTAATAACGCCGCCTCTCGCCGCAGCAAAACCAGTCTTATCACAACACGGTATGGTTCACTACGGCTTGGTGGACGCGATGGGCACTCAGCAGTAACTGTTAACATGTAACAAACCTTATGATATGGGAGTAAGGGTTTTATTGGCTTGTCGGAGTCGTTTCAATTTCCTCGTTACCTGCGGTGTTATAATTTGTCCGCTTGTGTGCATTTTCTTATAAAAACACTGCATTTTCGGAGTATTTTTCTAAGTCCGAATAGTTCTGAAAATCCGTAGTCCCTAATATTTTAATGCGAAAGTAACTCTTTTTGTCTGTCTGTCACCTTTTCACGCTTAAACCTCTGAACCGATTTGTTTGAAACTTGGTTTACAGATAGTGTCAGTCGGGACTGACACAATAAGTAGGTACATGTCGAGAAGGACATACATACAGTAGGTACCTAGTTTTATTCCGGAAAATATTATAGTTTCTGCGGGATAGCAGACAGAGACAGAGAGAGCCAATATTGATCTCAAAATATTTATGGTTATTTTAATGTGTATTTTTTAGTTTATTTATCAAAAATGCTGATTTAAATTCGAAAACGACAGCGATACTGTGCACTTCCCAGTATATAGTGACCGTGAACATATCGCACAATTTTGGAATCAATTAATTAAGGCGAAGGGACAGGCAAATGACCTTGCCCGTTTGTGACGTGGCAAGCAGTCCGATCAACGCGACATCTGTTAAATAATCGACGTGTGAACTCGATGCGAATGGGCGCGGGCTGATGGATTGAAATATTGCACTGTGATGTTAGTAGATGGCGCTTGTTTCAGTTTTCCGATTGCCTTACACACACAGCATAATGTTCAAATCAGATTTCGCAAAAATAATAAAAATTGTAACATTTCGGCATTCGTAACGTGGCCTTAAAGTCTTGTTACCTTGGGCTCTGTCTGCTCCGCAAGGGATAGAGGCGTTATTTATGTATGTATGTATGTGATATTATACATGAGAAAGTTTGTGACGATGTGAGTGTGTGTAAGTATGTTTGTTTCTTCTTTTTTTTTTCTTTTTTATATGTGAATAGGAAGGTAAACGAGCAAGTGGGTCACCTGATGGTAAGCGATCACCACTGTCCATAGACACCCGCAACCCCGGAGGGATTGCAGATGCGTTGCCATGCCAACCTAGAGGACTTAGATGAAATGCTTCTGCATGAAATTTGGAACGAAGACAGTTGGTACCCTAGATTAAAACAGGCTACTTATTATCCCAGAAAATTGCGGTGTCCAGTCCAGGGTCTGTCTAGAGTCGCAACGCAACGTAAATTATTATTGCAGAATAAAGTAAAACTTGAACGTGTGCGGAAAGGTACAGAATAAGGTATAGTTTTTCCAATGATTATTTTCAAAACCGATATCTGAGGGTCCGAGAGGTCCCCAAACATAAATCCGTTATCAAAAATGAAAAAGGTGGCCGCCATTTTGAATTCTTTAAGTTTTGAAACGACTATTTTCAAAATCGATATCTGAGGGTCCGAGTGGTCGTCAAACACAAATCTGCTATCGAAAATAAAAAAAACTGGCCGCCATTTTGAATTCTTTACTTTTTGAACCGATTGTTTCCAAATTCGATATCTGAGGATCCAAGTGGTCTCCAAACATGAATCCGTTTTTAAAAATGAAAAAAGTGGCCGCCATTTTGAAAACCTTTGTTTTTGGACCAATTGTTTTCAAAATCGATATCTGACGATCCGAGTGATTCCCAAACACGTATCCGTTATATAAAATGGAAAAAGTGACCGCCATTTTGAAATCTCTAGTTTTTGAACCGATTGATTTCAAAATCGATATCTGAGGGTCCGAGTGGTCCGCAAACATGAATCCGTTATCCAAAATGAAAAAACTGGCCGCCATTTTGAATTCTTTACTTTTTGAACCGATTGTTTTCAAATTCGATATCTGAGGATCCGAGTGGTCCCCAAACATGAATCCGTTTTTAAAAATGAAAAAAGTAGCCGCCATTTTGAAAACTTTTGTTTTTGGACTGATTGTTTTCAAAATCGATATCTGACGATCCGAGTGGTTCCCAAACACGTATCCGTTATATAAAATGGAAAAAGTCACCGCCATTTTGAAATCTGTAGTTTTTGAACTGATTGTTTTCAAAATCGATATCTGGGGGTTCGAGTGGTCCTCAAACATAAATCCGTTATCAAAAATGAAAAAAGTGCCCGCCATTTTGAAATCTTTAGTTTTTAGATTGATAGCTTTCAAAATCGATATCGGAGGATCCGAGTAGTCCCCAAACACAAACCCGTTATCAAAAATGGAAAAAGTGGCCGCCAGCTCAGATATCGATTTTGAAAACAATCTGTTCAAAAACTAAACATTTCAAAATGGTGGTCACTTTTCTATTTTGTATAACGGATACGTGTTTGGGAACCACTCGGATCGTAAGATATCGATTTTGAAAACAATCGGTCCAAAAAGTAAAGAATTCAGAATGGCGGCCAGTTTTTTTTATTTTCGATAGCAGATTTGTATTTGACGACCACTCGGACCCTCAGATATCGATTTTAAAAATAATCGGTCCAAAACTTAAAGATTTCAAAATGGCGGCCACTTTTTTCATTTTTAAAAACGGATTCATGTTTGAGGACCACTCGGATCCTCAGATATCAATTTTGAAAACAATTGGTCCAGAAAGTAAAGAATTCAAAATGGCGGCCACTTTTTTCATTTTTCATAACGGATTTATGTTTGGGGACCTCTCGGACCTTCAGATATCGATTTTGAAAATAATTGGCCCAAAACATAAAAAATTCAAAATGGTGGCCACTTTTTTCATTTTTGATAACGGATTTATGTTTGGGACCTCTCGGACCCTCAGATATCGGTTTTGAAAATAATCGGTCCAAAAACTAAAGATTTCAAAATGGCGGCCACTTTTGTCATTTTTGATAACGGATACGCGTTTGGAGACAACTCGGATTCTCAGATATCAATTTTGAAATCAATCGGTCGGAAAACTAAAGATTTCAAAATGGCGGCCATTTTTTTCATTTTCGATAGCAAATTTGTGTTTCACGACCACTCGGACCCTCACATATCGATTTTGGAAATATTCGGTCCAAAACTTAAAAATTTCAAAATGGCGGCCACTTTTTTCATTTTTAAAAACGGATTCATGTTTGGGGACCACACGGATCCTCAGATATCGATTTTGAAAACAATTGGTCCAGAAAGTAAAGAATTCAAAATGGCGGCCAGTTTTTCATTTTCGGTAGCAGATTTGTGTTTGACAACCAATCGGACCCTCAGATATCGATTTTGTAAATAATCGGCCCAAAACTTAAAGATTTCAAAATGGCGGCCACTTTTTTCATTTTTGATAACGGATTTATGTTTGGGGACCTCTCGGACCCTCAGATATCGGTTTTGAAAATAATCGGTCCAAAAACTAAATATTTCAAAATGGCGGCCACTTTTGTCATTTTTGATAACGGATACGTGTTTGGAGACAACTCGGATTCTCAGATATCAATTTTGAAATCAATCGGTCGGAAAACTAAAGATTTCAAAATGGCGGCCATTTTTTTCATTTTCGATAGCAAATTTGTGTTTCACGACCACTCGGACCCTCACATATCGATTTTGGAAATATTCGGTCCAAAACTTAAAAATTTCAAAATGGCGGCCACTTTTTTCATTTTTAAAAACGGATTCATGTTTGGGGACCACACGGATCCTCAGATATCGGTTTTGAAAATAATCGGTCCAAAAAGTAAAGAATTCAAAATGGCGGCCAGTTTTTCATTTTCGGTAGCAGATTTGTATTTGACAACCAATCGGACCCTCAGATATCGATTTTGTAAATAATCGGCCCAAAACTTAAAGATTTCAAAATGGCGGCCACTTTTTTCATTTTTGATAACGGATTTATGTTTGGGGACCTCTCGGACCCTCAGATATCGATTTTGAAAATAATTGGCCCAAAACATAAAGAGTTCAAAATGGCGGCCACTTTTTTTCATTTTTGATAACGGATTTATGTTTGGGGACCTCTCGGACCCTCAGATATCGGTTTTGAAAATAATCGGTCCAAAAACTAAAGATTTCAAAATGGCGGCCACTTTTGTCATTTTTGATAACGGATACGTGTTTGGAGACAACTCGGATTCTCAGATATCAATTTTGAAATCAATCGGTCGGAAAACTAAAGATTTCAAAATGGCGGCCATTTTTTTCATTTTCGATAGCAAATTTGTGTTTCACGACCACTCGGACCCTCACATATCGATTTTGGAAATATTCGGTCCAAAACTTAAAAATTTTAAAATGGCGGCCACTTTTTTCATTTTTAAAAACGGATTCATGTTTGGGGACCACACGGATCCTCAGATATCGATTTTGAAAACAATTGGTCCAGAAAGTAAAGAATTCAAAATGGCGGCCAGTTTTTCATTTTCGGTAGCAGATTTGTGTTTGACAACCAATCGGACCCTCAGATATCGATTTTGTAAATAATCGGCCCAAAACTTAAAGATTTCAAAATGGCGGCCACTTTTTTCATTTTTGATAACGGATTTATTCTTGGGGACCTCTCGGACCCACAGATATCGATTTTGAAAATAATTGGCCCAAAACATAAAGAGTTCAAAATGGCGGCCACTTTTTTCATTTTTGATAACGGATTTATGTTTGGGGACCTCTCGGACCCTCAGATATCGGTTTTGAAAATAATCGGTCCAAAAACTAAAGATTTCAAAATGGCGGCCACTTTTGTCATTTTTGATAACGGATACGTGTTTGGAGACAACTCGGATTCTCAGATATCAATTTTGAAATCAATCGGTCGGAAAACTAAAGATTTCAAAATGGCGGCCATTTTTTTCATTTTTGATAACGGATACGTGTTTGGAGACAACTCGGATTCTCAGATATCAATTTTGAAATCAATCGGTCGGAAAACTAAAGACTTCAAAATGGCGGCCATGTTTTTCATTTTCGATAGCAAATTTGTGTTTCACGACCACTCGGACCCTCACATATCGATTTTGAAAATATTCGGTCCAAAACTTAAAAATTTCAAAATGGCGGCCACTTTTTTCATTTTTAAAAACGGATTCGTGTTTGGGGACCACTCGGATCCTCAGATATCGATTTTGAAAACAATTGGTCCAGAAAGTAAAGAATTCAGAATGGCGGCCAGTTTTTTCATTTTCGGTAGCAGATTTGTGTTTGACAACCACTCGGACCCTCAGACATCGATTTTGAAAATAATCGGCCCAAAACTTAAAGATTTCAAAATGGCGGCCACTTTTTTCATTTTTGATAACGGATTTATGTTTGGGGACCTCTCGGACCCTCAGATATCGATTTTGAAAATAATTGGCCCAAAACATAAAGAGTTCAAAATGGCGGCCACTTTTTTTCATTTTTGATAACGGATTTATGTTTGGGGACCTCTCGGACCCTCAGATATCGGTTTTGAAAATAATCGGTCCAAAAACTAAAGATTTCAAAATGGCGGCCACTTTTGTCATTTTTGATAACGGATACGTGTTTGGAGACAACTCGGATTCTCAGATATCAATTTTGAAATCAATCGGTCGGAAAACTAAAGATTTCAAAATGGCGGCCATTTTTTTCATTTTCGATAGCAAATTTGTGTTTCACGACCACTCGGACCCTCACATATCGATTTTGGAAATATTCGGTCCAAAACTTAAAAATTTTAAAATGGCGGCCACTTTTTTCATTTTTAAAAACGGATTCATGTTTGGGGACCACACGGATCCTCAGATATCGATTTTGAAAACAATTGGTCCAGAAAGTAAAGAATTCAAAATGGCGGCCAGTTTTTCATTTTCGGTAGCAGATTTGTGTTTGACAACCAATCGGACCCTCAGATATCGATTTTGTAAATAATCGGCCCAAAACTTAAAGATTTCAAAATGGCGGCCACTTTTTTCATTTTTGATAACGGATTTATTCTTGGGGACCTCTCGGACCCACAGATATCGATTTTGAAAATAATTGGCCCAAAACATAAAGAGTTCAAAATGGCGGCCACTTTTTTCATTTTTGATAACGGATACGTGTTTGGAGACAACTCGGATTCTCAGATATCAATTTTGAAATCAATCGGTCGGAAAACTAAAGACTTCAAAATGGCGGCCATTTTTTTCATTTTCGATAGCAAATTTGTGTTTCACGACCACTCGGACCCTCACATATCGATTTTGAAAATATTCGGTCCAAAACTTAAAAATTTCAAAATGGCGGCCACTTTTTTCATTTTTAAAAACGGATTCGTGTTTGGGGACCACTCGGATCCTCAGATATCGATTTTGAAAACAATTGGTCCAGAAAGTAAAGAATTCAAAATGGCGGCCAGTTTTTTCATTTTCGGTAGCAGATTTGTGTTTGACAACCACTCGGACCCTCAGACATCGATTTTGAAAATAATCGGCCCAAAACTTAAAGATTTCAAAATGGCGGCCACTTTTTTCATTTTTGATAACGGATTTATGTTTGGGGACCTCTCGGACTCTCAGATATCGGTTTTGAAAATAATCGGTCCAAAAACTAAAGGTTTCAAAATGGCGGCCACTTTTGTCATTTTTGACAACGGATACGTGTTTGGAGACAACTCAGATTCTCAGATATCGATTTTGAAATCAATCGGTCGGAAAACTAAAGATTTCAAAATGGCGGCCACTTTTTTCATTTTTAAAAACGGATTCGTGTTTGGGGACCACTCGGATCCTCAGATATCGATTTTGAAAACAATTGGTCCAGAAAGTAAAGAATTCAAAATGGCGGCCAGTTTTTTCATTTTCGGTAGCAGATTTGTGTTTGACAACCACTCGGACCCTCAGATATCGATTTTGAAAATAATCGGCCCAAAACTTAAAGATTTCAAAATGGCGGCCACTTTTTTCATTTTTGATAACGGATTTATGTTTGGGGACCTCTCGGACTCTCAGATATCGGTTTTGAAAATAATCGGTCCAAAAACTAAAGGTTTCAAAATGGCGGCCACTTTTGTCATTTTTGACAACGGATACGTGTTTGGAGACAACTCAGATTCTCAGATATCGATTTTGAAATCAATCGGTCGGAAAACTAAAGATTTCAAAATGGCGGCCATTTTTTTCATTTTCAATAGCAAATTTGTGTTTGACGACCACTCGGACCCTCACATATCGATTTTGAAAATATTCGGTCCAAAACTTAAAGATTTCAAAATGGCGGCCACTTTTTTCATTTTTAAAAACGGATTCATGTTTGGGGACCACTCGGATCCTCAGATATCGATTTTGAAAACAATTGGTCCAGAAAGTAAAGAATTCAAAATGGCGGCCAGTTTTTTCATTTTCGGTAGCAGATTTGTGTTTGACGACCACTCGGACCCTCAGATATCGATTTTGAAAATAATCGGCCCATAACAAAGATTTCAAAATGGCGGCCACTTTAATTTGCCATTTTTGATAACGGATACGACACGTGTTTGGAGACAACTCAGATCCTCAGATATTGATTTTGAAATTAATCGGTCGAAAAACTAAAGATTTCAATATGGCGGTCTTTTTTATTTTGATAACGGATCCATGTTTAGGGACCACTTGGACCTTCAGATATCTTTTTTTTTTTTCTAATGATAGACTATACATTGGAGTACTACTTGCCTAAATATCAAAATTTTTCATGCAGTAATTCCAACCAAAATCCTATTTCCCATGCTTGTTCGCTAAACAGCAAGTAAGTATCAAACCAACCTGCCACTAAGTTCCCAAAAAACGGATTGAAAATAATAACTTTTAACTTAATATAGGTATTATACGTGCGAAGCGAACGAGTACGACTTTTTGAAGCACTGTTTTGCGCCTATTCTGTGACTCAAACAACATGCTTAGCCAAACCAATATGAAAAAACGCAAAGCGAATATTGGCTTACACACTGCCGCCACCGAGCGAACATGCAACGTTGCTTTTTCCTTATTATTTTCATACGTCTTATCCAAATTATTTTTTTATTTATTTATCTATTATTTTTTTATTTTTTTTTTATGAACATTTTTGGTTTTATCTTAATAATTTATTTCATTGTATTATCTTTTTAACATTTTTTTGGTTTCCGAATTTTTTTGTACATTGAAAAGCGCCTGATTGAATGTGCGGGCAAATATTGCGTTCGCCCTTTTCATAGGATCAGGGCAGTACTACTCTCTAAAGCCTTATTTGTTGGCTAATTGAAGCAAACGCACCGCGGAATTTTAATTATGAGTTACTAGAGTGACCTCGTCGAGATTGGTAGCAAACAGATTGGTTTCACCCGAGCAAACCGTGTACAAAATATTTGCGAGACTCTTAGAGCAAACGAATTTTTGTACTAACTACGACATTAAGGAATATGTTTTCACCGGTGAATTCTAATTCAAGACATGTTTTATAGAATGTGCAGTTTTCAAAACTCCAAATTGTGTATTATCGCCATAAAACATGCACAAAAACAACCAATTTATGAGCTTTTGCCTATCCCTTCGCCTTAATTTGTGTTGGATAGAGCTTCTTGAAAAAGTGGTTTGCTTAAAGCACAACCTGGGGCCCGGTTTTCGAAGGCACATCACTCGAATAAGTATGTACATCTGTTTATATGTTCAAAACTAAGGTCGAATCAATTTTTTTACTAGTTCACAATAGTTAAATAAACTAAACTGAACTAACTTTGTAAAACATTTCAAATCATAAATAACATGTTTTTAAACAAACAATTTGATGTTTTAATCTGAAGTCTGAAAACCCATCTCCCACAACCGCCGTAAGGTCGGGAGACCCCCCTCCCCCCCCCTCCCCCTCCCCCTGCCCCGCAATATTTAATTTGCACTCTAAACTTGCAGCGGTTGAAATGAAATTTGTTACGGCGCACTTTTACTAAATACACAAATAACTCCGCGCTAACAAAGCAAAATCAACTCTACACCCGCGCGTTAAAGTCCCGCAGTTCCCACTCAAAGCTTCAGTCTCTTGCGTTGTTTACGTTTGAAATCTCCTGAAATGGTAGCGCGGTGCACGTGTCCCCGTCCCTGTCTGGCGCGCGACGCGGGCGCACGCTCGCGCAGCTGTCCCGCTCTAATTCAGCGGCCGCGTGGTCAATGGTGTATTTTGGTCGGCGTTGTGTAATGCAGCGGCGAGTGAGTCAATGACTTGGGAACCACCAAATAAGGAATCATCCTGTAAAACTGTACATATACGTGATAACGACTGGCGTTATTGTCTAACTCGCTCGCAATCGCCATCGAGTTTATATTGACAGTTCTTGTATGAATGTGACAGCTATGTAGCTGATTCCGATGCCAATTGTCAGCCCATACATGAACTGTCAAAATGAACACGATGGCGATTGCGAGCGAGTTAGACAATAAGCCTACATGGTCATAGAACAGCGAGAGATATATGTTCATTTGGGGGCAAAGAAAAAACATATGATGTACCAGTTGCTTCTCTTCCCGCGCGATGGTCAAAGCCTATCGAGGGAATGGGCAAAAATCTTAGGAATCCTGTTATAGGCGATGCGGCTAGCAACCCATAACTACTCGTATTTTGATTCTCCTTATCACCTACGCCCATAATCATGCTAAGCGCTGAAGAGAATCCGTAATTATACTAAGAAACTCGTGGCCCGAATGACTGGGTGGCCTCAATTATCTGAAGTAGAATACCTAATATTATCCAAACAACACCTGGACACCGCGCGTGACAGACGGACAGAGACAGACTTCTGACAGCGAGCCATTACCCCGTGACTCATCTCTGCCAACCACGCTTATTTACAAACGTGTAAAATAACTAATTTCATCACACAAATACTTACGGATGGTCTGTGCGTAGGATGTGATTATTTAAAACATAATTTTATATTGACATGACTTTGAACCTATCAATTTGTATTCCACTTACTTTGAATGAACAAAGGTATGTTCAGTGAGTCTAAAGAGCTTAGTGAAAAAAAAACCGGCCAAGTGCGAGTCGGACTCACGCACCGAGGGTTCCGTATCATTATCTAGAAATATCTATAAACCAGTGTAAGCCAGAGCCCTGCTCAAAAGCAAAATGTATGTACGCAGTGTGTGGTCACTTTTATATTGGTCATTGATATATACAGACATACATACATATTTACGGTTTTCGCAATTATTCCTTAATCTGTGCTATAAGACCTGCCTTCATACCAAATTTCAAGATTCTGCGTTCACGGGAAGTATCCTGTAGGTTTTGATTCCCTTGAGAGTCGAAAATATGCAGAAATTTGCGGCATAAACGGCTGTATCTTTTGGTTTCGTTGGCTTAGTAGAATTTAGATTTTTTCACAGCTCTAAGGGGCAGTAGACCTGAGTATTTGATTGCTAAATTTGCAGGGGCGCGCGGGGGCGAGTTGCTGCTTTTTGAAACAGGTTACATGGTCACAACTCCAGCTGCTTTTCGTATGCCTGTAGCTGTTTTTGTTATGAATATAAATTATTTATACCAATAAATAGGCTTTAAGTTGTTCGTTGAAATTCAGAAAAATACACAAGTTTACTTTTAATGAGCCGCTAGCTTATTACGTAACTCGCTCGCGATCACCATCGTCCTCATTTTGACAGTTCATGTATGGGCTGCTGACAATTGGCATCGGAATCAGCTAGCTGTCACATTCATACAAGAACTGTCAAAATGAACAAGATGGCGATTGCCAGCGAGTTACGTAATAAGCTTGCCGCTCACTATTGTGTGTAAGTTTACTACGACTATATAGAGCGGTGCGCCACTATGCCGTAAGAGCGTTTGTGTTTAGGACTTTAGACTTAATAACCCGACGTTGGTTTGCATGGTCACCACTTTTGTTTTGAGAATGATCCCGTGGAGGGATCGAAACGCGTCAGTGTTTTGTGTGGTGTAGGGGATAGTCATGTTTGTGGGATTTTATGTGTGTTTTATGTGGCAGTAATGGAGGGAGGGTTTGCATGTAAATAAAAACATAACTATATTTCGTACAGGCTTGACTTGACTATCTTGCACGTATGTAGCGGAGTAGCAAGGTAAATATTTTTTGTTAATTTTATAAGTGAAAGAACTTTTAGATTTGGTTCAGCAGTTCCAGAGTACCTCCTACGAGCAAGCATACAAACAAGCGGTATTTGTTTTACATACATCTACTTAGTAAATAATTTTCTTTCTTTCTTTCTTTCATACATACATACCGCCAGACCGTCACGCCTCTTTCCCACAGGGGTAGGCAGAGACTACTTTGTTCCACTTGCTACGATCCTGACATACCTCTTTCGCTTCATTCACATTCATCAATCTCTTCATACATGCTCGTCGGTTTCGGGTACTTTTTCTGTAATGTACCCACCTATATAAAAATGAATCCCTATTTCCTTTCTTAGTGGACGGCTGGACCGGTTTTGCTAATTCATTTTTCATTGTGTTTGTGATTGCCAGGTGAAGGTTCTGACAAAACAGAATTTTGAATAAGAGGAAACAAAACGGGAACGACGGCGAAGCCGCAGACAACAGCTAGTTAAATATAAGTATCCCTCCTTTCCGGTGGAAGTTAAAACCGGAAAATCCAACATTATGTAAATAGATACAATAGCGTGTTAAGAAAATAATAGCGTCCATCTGTCTTATGCTGACGCGCATTATTATTGCTCTACTGTTGCGTTGCCAACTAGGTATTTACTATGTTTAAAATGGCTGATAGAAACATATTATTATTATGGTGAATACGATTTCGAGCGCTTGCAGACCATATGGCTTCCTGACCGCGCATTACTTTTCCATTTTTTTTTTTTTATGAGAACAGGAAGGCAAACGACCAAGTGGGTCACCTGATGGTAAGCGATCACCACTGCCTATAGACACCCGTAACCCCGGAGGGATTGCAGATACGTTGCCAACCTAGAGGGCTTGCCTCTTGTGCCCGTAATTTCCCCGGCTGTCTTACTCTCCACACCGGAACACAGCAGTGCAAGCACTGCTGCTTAGCGGCAGGATTAGCGAGTAAGATGGTGGTAGCGATCCGGACGGACCTTGCACAAGGCCCTACCACCCGCACCACCACCTTGAAAACAGAGTCGAATTTTCAGGGCCTTAAGGGAGTTTAGAGAATTTTATATCTGTATTAATCTTTGCATTACTTCTCCTGTACTGCCCTGGCAATTATGTGGGGTGCCATAGAAGATAGAACACACTCGAAAACGTTTGACATGTGTTAGAAGTGCTTTATGCTCTTATATTTGTGTGTCTTGCAAAATGAATAAATGTCTTCTTTCTTTCTTTCTTTTCTTTCTTTCTTTATTAATCATGATATAAAGAGAAACATTTTATAATCATGCTAAACATGGCTTTTAGATCTACCTTACCTTACCTTGCTCTGTCTGCCCTGTTAGGGTTAAAGACATGATTTGTGTATATAGTAGAAAGGGAAAGAACTTTTTGATGGTGACAGAGATTTTATTGAACATGACTATACTTCTGTCTCTGATTTTACCAGAACATTAGAGTATGAGGTAAAAACAACATTTTTTCAATAGTACATACAAGGCCACCTAATCGCTAATCACGTCTTTATCCCTTGCGGGGAAGACAGAGCCTAAGGTAACAAGACCTAAAGGCTACGTTTAGCATGATTGTTGGCGTATAAGTAGAAAGGGGAATCAAAATAACGGGAAAATTCAGAGAGACCAAAAATGCTGAAGACCAGGTGAAGTAGTTGAAGGTAAGGCTGGAGCAGCTGTTCCCAGGTCCGTGGTCTATTATAAAGCCGGGGCCAAGAAGCGGGCTGCTGGAGTGTGTCAGTGGGGCGCGCGCGCGTGGGCGGCGGCGTGACGCGCGCCCCGATATAGCCGGTGTTCGCTTTCACAACACTGCCATCTGCGCGCCGGCCCGCCGCCAGCATTTGGTCGAAGGTGGGATTCAGCTGTTTACATTCCCTAATGTGTCGTTTGTATAAATTGAAAACCCCCACACGTCAATTTTATGCCAAAAACGCCTTGCATCATTTTGGAAAAGAGCCCGTGCTCTTGAAACTGCTGAGCCGATTGTTACCAAACATGGCTAAGAACTACTTGCAAGGAAACTGGCTTTTGAATGAAAACAACCGCATCAAAATCGGCTTATCCGTGTGAGAGTTACAATGCCACACACACAGAGAGAAATTGACATCAAACTTATGCACCCCTCTTTTTGCGTCGGAGGTTAACAATAAATATTCAGGGACAATTTACACCAAATGACCTGGTCCCAAATGAAGAAAGTCCTCCTTTCAAAATTTATTTTGTATGTCAATTTTTTTTAAACAAAAAAGATCTTTTGATTTTAGATACCAATCAAACCTTCTTTCCTCTAAAAATACTCGTAACACAAGTCATAACGACAGCCAATTACGCCACCAATTTGTCTTAATACTGACTGAACGTCCACAGTCCACACCGTGCACCGTCTCCATAATAACCCTGCATTTATTGTATAATTAGCGCGCCCTCTGCCGCCGCCCTGCAGCAATCCGTTATTGTTCCCATGTTAGCGCCTAAATCAATCAGAACCAATAAAGGGCAAAAGAAGCGCAATACAGGAGGAACTAGGGCTGCCAACCGTACGAAATAACAATAGCATGAGGTACTTTCAGAGGGAGTTTTTCCAGACATCACTTTTGTGAAAATGAAAATGTGTTTATTCAAAAAAAAAATTACAGAACTAAATAAACGAAAATTCTACGATACCCTGTGTTACAGGACCCACTTGTATGTTAATCTTCTGTCCTAATTTTTAAAGTTTTGATCATGAGAACAAATTTTAAGGAAATCTTGACTAATGTTGAGTTATGTGACTGTAATGCGACCAGGCTACTTGAGAGGTGAACTTTTAAAACCAAATATCTCGTTGACGAGGAGGTTGGTATTTTACTTCGTTATGCAACATCCTGGCGGCGCTATCTGACGGGTGGGGCTCGCCCTTGCTTCAGCGATGGACGAAGCTCCACGCTCCTTTATTTTAACTGTGCCTAATTAACTAATATTAGATTATAAGCTTATTTTTGTACACTAACCCCTATGGATTCTGTCCGAAATAAATGGTTTATTATTATTATTATTATGCTTATAGCAACTGCTCTTAAAGGCTGGACAATACTTTGGATATCTGCTGTGCTTATATTCTTCTTTTTTTAAGTAAGTTGAAATGCAAGTACAGGACTTTTCCGGGTGACACAGCCTTGTGCATAATCTCTCCAGATCGCTGCCAATATCTAACTCGCTAATCCTAATCCTACTGCCAAGCAGCAGACCTTACTGCTTGTGTTGTTGTGTTGCGTTAAATCACTGGCACATGTGATATATCATCCATAAACCGCTACGGCGACCTCGCATCTGCAGTCCTCTGGTGTCACTTTTATCTATACCTACGAGTAAGTTGGTGATCACCTTATATCAAAGCCGATGTGCTCATTGGCCACCCTGTTTCATTAAATTACCTGTGACTGACTTAATAATCCTACTAATACTATAATATAAATGCGACAGTTTGTGAGTATGTATAGATGTTTGTTACTGTTTCACGCCAGGAAGGCGCTGATCTGGTTTGACGCAAAGCTAGATTATAGTCTGGAATAATACACAGGCCACTTTTCATCCCGGAAAAAATAAAGATCCCGCGGGATAGCGATAATCGAATCCTTTGCAAAGGAAGCAGGCAAGCAACAGCCTAGTATATCAATAATAATGTATTTACAAGGTATAATGAGTTGACTACACGCAGCCATAAGTGAGCAGCCCTGGCAGCGCTAAGCCGGTCGCGTGGCGGCGCGCGCGCAACAAGCGCCGTAACGAGCCGGCGGAAAGCGCAACCGGCGGCCGATCCCGTTACCTAATTAGTTATTAGTGCGACAACGCGTTAAATCGCAGACGATTTATGGATGCGGCGGCTGCTAGCTGCAACCAGCTCTTGTTAAGGTGTATGTTAGAGCTATAGCTTCAACAAATTGGGAACTCAGAAAATTACCTAACTAACTATTCCTTTCTGTATCAGAATAGCTGGAAGAGATCCCTTCTTAGGGATAAGTTCGCCTTTGTACTATTCTCTGGGTACTTCTGTATTTTAAAAATTTTATGTGCAATAAAGAGTTTACATACATACATTACCTCTTGTTTCGGGCAGGTTCGTCAATAGCACTTTTGCTTTTCGTCTTCTGACAATTTGACATTTTGATGGGTACTTAGTTGCTGACAGTATGGATGATATATTTTATTAAATCAGGCGTTACTTCGCGGAGGTCCATTTCAATCATCAAAAAACATTTACCTTGCTATCATGCTTATACTTATGCTTACTTAGCAAGGTAAAATGTTTGTTATTCATTAGCTTGTATGATGCTGATTTTACGGGATCACGCTTGATGGTAGCTGGCGGGATGGCTGCTGGCTTGGTGGTCTTTACTTTGGTTAGTAGCTGTTACCCGCGGCTTTAATGTAGCGACAGTGAAGTGTTTTCAAGGACTAATAGTAACCTATTTAATTCCTCGAAGCTCAGACTATATTCTTGGTGATTTTATGCAAGTTGGTCCAGCGGTATTTACGATTAACAGCATGAATAGGTATGGATTAGGATGGTTATTTTCATTTACTTGATGGTGGATTTTCCTTAATTTTTCTAAGCGTTATTCAGAATATTGTCATAATTGTTGTAATAATTGTCATGTTTCATTAATTTTACTTTGGCGTGAATGATCCTGTCTGTTCTCATTCCGAGCTAATAAATCGTCATCGCTAAATCGTCCCACTATTCCTTTAGTAAACACGGAGGTTAAACAGTTATTTAATTGGCGACATAGCCGGTCCCCAGTTCCCACGGAGCAGCGGAGGGCCGTATTAAACCGAGCGAGTTAATAAAATATTTTATTAGGAGGGTCGCGTGTTGACAGTTGACAGTCGCAGGCTCCAAAGGGCTAACTCGCTCGTTATTGGCGGTATTTTAGCCTCCGACGGCGAGGGGTGCGATCACTAAGCCGTGATTACTGCGGGTCCAGCTGGATCGCTCTCTGATATCTAATTGATTGAATCACTCGTTGCTGTGAGGTCTATATTAATCTAACTAATATTATGAATGCGAAAGTATAGATGGATGGATGTTTGTTTGTTACTCAATCACGCCAGAACGGCCCAACGGATCTGGATGAAATTCAGCATATAGATAGAGTAAAGTCTGGAATAGCAGAATAGCACAGCTACTTTTTATCCCGGAAAATTCCCGCGGGATAGCGATAAAACGAATTATTTGCAGACGAAGTCGCAGGCAACAGCTAGTAAACAACAAACGTTTACCCTGCTACTTCATTACCTTTGCTATGGCTAAAGAAGAAGAATAGCAATAGCACGTCTAGTTCCAGTGGAAAGAACATACACAAGGTCATTTCATTACCGTTACCAACAGATGGGGCGTTATTGTGTTTTAAAAGGTAAAATCAATTATTAAGTTGAAGTAATTATATTTCTTATTCAGCTCCTGATTTAAAGTAAAATTAGATGATTTATAACAGAAAAATGCTTTCATTGGGCCGTTTAGGCCTCATATAATGTGATTGTATGAATAATGATAATGATTTAGAAGTATATATTATCTAGGAGTGAGTGACACAATAGCAATAATCAATAATGAATCCTCGATATTAGCAATAAGCCAAACAGATCGATTTACACGAACTGCGCCCGCGGCCACCGAACTAATAACTCGCGGATACTGTTGTGAAAATACCAACCAGCCGGAGGAATATAATGCTTTGTCAGCAGCCACTAGGGTTGGGTTCAGTGTGGCACGCGCACAGAGGGAATGTTGACAGATCAGAATGCAGTTTGCGGATTAAGCCACAGACTGAATATACAGACTGACAAAAAAAAAAACACCATCAACTACTTTGTTGTATGGGAGCCCCCCTTAATTATCATTATTATTTTAATTTAAGTATTTGTTGTTGTAGCCACAATAACGGTTCTTGGTTGTAGCTATTACGGTTCTTGAGATCTAGCTCGGCGAGTGGTAGCCATGAAAAAGGGCTAAAATATCACGTGTTTTGTATGGGAGCCCCCCTTAATTATTATTATTATTTTGTTTTTAGTATTTGATGTTATAGCGGCAACAGAAATACACAATCTGTGAAAATTTCAACTGTCTAGCCAGTACATCTAGCATGACAACAATCGCGTCGCGCGCGAGATAGATTGCCCCTCTTTTTCTTACAGTTCGTTCAAGAAAGAGACGGGTAATCCATCTCGCGTGCGGCGCGACTCTTGTGCTCTCTCTAACCACCAACTACCTACAGTTCCTGGCTAACATCTTGAGGCGAACTTACCTCTCCCACGTCGCCCTAGCTCACAAAGTCTACCGTACGCTGTATCTAGGCTATCAGGCCTCTTTTTCAAGGTCTCGACAATGGTCGGTGACAAGTAGTGATGTAACGAATGTCATATTTTGGACATTACGAATGCGAATATCTGCTGCCAACATTCGCGAATGCGAATGCGGATGCAAATATTCAGTTTTTTTTAAATTTGGCGCCATTCTCTATGGCTTGGTGACTTTGGTGGCAGTCCCGTTCGAACGAAGTGCGTTCAGTTTGTTTTTTGTTCTGAGAATAGCGGAGTTGATACTAACGCATCCGATTGCAGTGTCATTCCGCTCAGTGTTGCTAGATGGGGCTATTTAATTTAGCACCTAGCCAATCTAGGGGCTATCTACCTTACCGGGCGGCGATAATTATATAATTAAACAACTAGTAGGTACGGTCGCCCAAATAAGTGGTCTACCACTTTTCATCCAACTTCCTATCAAATGAAAATGTCACTAAAGTCGAACTTTCAAGTTGACGGCCTGTCTTATCGACATTATATATTGTGACGTGCAAAGGAATTTTAACCTTAGGGTGGTAGACCACATATTTGGCTGATGGTACCTTCAATTTTTTTTTGATATTCGCAAAACATTCGCAGTAATTTTGCGAATGCGAATGCGAATATTTAGAAAATATGCGAATGCGAATGCGAATATTCGTTACAACACTATAGTGACAAGTTACAATTTGAAGTGCAATGCGTGGTCAATATGAGGCCAACCGGCGAAGATTCTTGTCGAGTTTGTAATGTAAGCAGAATTGTCACTTATCACGATTGTTGCGTTGGTGAAATAAGTGGTCTTACCATGACGTCCTAATTCCGACTCAGTTCAAGTTTTAGCTGTCACTTTTAGTATATGAATCTGACAGCGAGCGAACCTAAACTGAATCGCATTACGACGTCATGGCAAGGCCCCTGGTCATAAAAAAAAACCGGCCAAGTGCGAGTTGGACTCGCGCACCGAGGGTTCCGTATCATTATCTATAAATATCTATAAACCAGTGTAAGCAGAGCCCTGCTCCATAGCAAAATGTACGCAGTGTGGGGTCACTTATATTGGTCACTGATATATACAGACATACATATATATATACGGTTTTCGCAATTATTCCTTAATCTGTGCTATAAGACCTACCTTCATACCAAATTTCAAGATTCTGCGTTCACAAGAAGTACCCTGTAGGTTTTGATTCCCTTGAGAGTCGAAAATTTGCGGAAATTTGCGGCATAAACGGCTGTATCTTTTGATTGCGTTGGCTTAGAAGTTTGATTTTTTCACAGCTCTAAAGGAGCAGTAGAGTACTTGATATAAATTTCAGCTTGAGGGTGCCACCACACCGCCGCTTAAAAAACGGTGACGTTACGGAATCGCAACAAAATGTATGAAGAAACGGTGAGAAAACGTGACGCATACGGCACGTCACTGCGTATACGCGGCGGTTTGGTCGCACCCTGATACCTTCACGCGTTCCTGAGAAAAAGGCTCTTGACAGACGGACAGACGGAAGGACGGACGGACAGACAGCAAAGTGATCCTATAAGGGTTCCGTTTTTTCCTTTTGAGGTACGGAACCCTAAAAACAGACTAGTTCTAAGACACGTATGGCCTTGACTTGTGCTGGAGTGGTTGTGTACAAACAGCAGTGAGCGCGGACTCGGGTCGCGCTTCCGAGTGTACGCGCTCGGAAGTGCGGGCTCCTTGCTCGGCGGACACGCCCCGCGGGCCCCGCAGCCAGCGGAAACTATAACAATAACCATAACCGATGATTTCAATAACAATAAAATATCTTGGCACACCAATTGACCTGTCCTAACCCAAATTAAGCAAAGCTTTTAATGTGGATACTTACGGTTTTTTTTTTATATGGATAGGAAGAAAAACGAGCAAGCGGGTCACCTGGTGGTAAGTGATCACCACTGCCCATAGAGATGCGTTGCCAACCTAGAGGGCTAAGATAAAATGCCTCTTGTGCTCAACAAAACAAACATACCTAAACATTCTTTTGGTGTTTGGATATTTCTCATATTTTTCATATTTATTCAAATTGTATCCATGGTATCAACAGAAACAAACAAACAAACAAACAAACAAAAACAAAAACAAAAAAACGAACATACTTTTATAGATAAATACACACTTAAACATCCGAGACTCGAGAACAAACATTCGGATTTTTCATACAGATTATCTGCCCCGAGCGGGGATCGAACCCTCATAAACTTCACAGTCAGGTTCTCTAACCACTAGGATATCCGGTCGTCTAACCACCGTATTTTAACGTAATTTGGACAGAAAATCAGAAAAAAGTGATTTTTCATATTTCTATTTGCACCACCTACTCTGCCCTCGTAATGAAGAATGCAGTAATTGCAAAAACACTGTTTAGAGTAAATAAATATTTAAGGTTTTTTTAGCAACTTTGAGCTATGTGAGATGAAATCAGAAAAGTTTCTTATTATAAAAGCTTAAAACAGTACTTTCCGTCATATTGTTTAGTTAATAGTTTGAAAAAGTGTGAAAATAGGATTTTAAAGTTGAATACTGCAATTTATCATTGTACATTTGTTAGGATGACACGGAAATTACAAAATAAGAATGCAGCAATCATGTAGAATACTGCATTTCACCTTGGTTATATACTATTACTGCATTTTATATATTAGGAAGATGATTTAATTGAATTAGCATGCAAAGATGAAATGCAGTTAAAATTTCAAAACCTATTATGAATTTATTTTTATACAGTTTAGTAAAGAAAAATTTAATTTATTGAGAAAATATATACATATATATTTTTTAACAGAGGAAAGTTACTAATTAGTACAAATTTGTAACTACAAAAACAATTATAACTATATCAAAAGTGACGATCATACACTGTGCTACTAGTGTTTCTCGCAGTTTTGACGTTTGCTACATGCCGAGCCTTTCGCTATGCTAAGTTAAAACGCAGCATTCGCACTTGCTGCGGTTCAGCTTAGCTTATCGTTGTAGATCGTTTTAATTACGTTTTCTGTAATATGCAGTGAACGACAAAGTACTGCATTATACTTTAGTATTTGATTAATGCTGCATTATAATTTTGTAATTTATTGTTTCTTTTAGCGAATGCTGCATTTTTGCTTACTAAAAAACTATGTTACAGGCTGTAAAAAAATATAAAATAATATACATAGATAGATATCGAATCACTGGTGCCATTTTTCATAAAAAGTCAAAATCGTAATTTTGTCGATTACTGCATTCTTCATTACGAGGGCAGTACTTTAATCTATTGGACGAGATCGCCTTGTGGTGATAAGGCCACCTATTGCTTACCTAGTCATCTTCTCTACCTGTTTTCAATGTACTTATTGTAAAATCTACGAAATATTATGTCAAAATCTATAGTTTTGTGTATGCAACCCACACTAAAACAACTCACTGCGCAGCCCCTGCGGCGGGAGTGCTGAAACGAGGGCCTCAAACGCAATATTAACCATGTTATGTGCTTATGTGTATGGGTGGCAGTGATTGCTTTCCATCAGGCGACCTGCATGCCAGTTTGCCCTGTAACACAAAAAAAGCAAAGTTAGTTTTACTTCACAAATATTTATAGACTTCTGTGAAGTAACGCTTTATTAAATCATTTTTTTTTGGATTGTTACAAAAACGTTGCATAAATACGAGACCGCTTAATCCAATGCTACGCCATAAATATGTACATATGTGTATGTATGTGATATGGTATGTTTGATAGGACTTTTATAGTATAAAAATTACTAAATTTAGGGGTTTTCGTTATCAGAAAAACCAGTGTTATACATTTTTGCAAAGGAAAAAAGTGAACCTTTTCTGTGAGATTTATCAATTTTCCATACAACTTGTAAGGATCAGCACAAAATTGTACTCATAAATTTTATGTAAAATTATAAAAAACTAACTAAATCCACGCTCGCGCCCCTCGTGGCCACGCGCGCCCAACTATTTATAAGAGCTCTCCACGCCATCGCGTAGCGAACTAGCGACCCCACACTCACGGATCAAAACATGGATTACTTTTTGTTCGCAATTCAATTCAGCTCTGTTGTAGACAAATATGGCCTTTTATATTACAAAATGGTTTTATGTTCATTAAGTACTTGATATTTGGATCAACTATTTAATCCTCGTTTTTATTTGTTACATTTTAATCTTCGCATGAGGGGTGCCAGATGAAAGAGATTCTTCTTAGTTGTTGTAAGAAGTTGTAAAGTTGTTTTTTATAAGACAAACACTAAGCATGTGCTGAAATAAATATTAATATACCTATTTAATTAAATTGCCTATAACGGTCATTTTATACGCAAAACTACTAGGTATTATATCTTGAAGTACAAGCTAATGTTTCATCTATAAATACAAGGTAGTAGTAGTGGTAGGTCCAGCAGGGCCGACGGCCGACGAAGCCGGATGGTCCTCGAGTGGCGACCGGAAGACGCAGCGCGAGAAGCCCTGTGGGTCAGTCTTTTGGCTGATGAACATGTTGATTGACAAAAGAGAATGGATCATAGGGGCGGGTAGCGTAAAGTTGGGAAAGCGTGGCTAAGGTTTAAATTGGTATGGCAGCAAATTACCTGTATACCCATTAACATCACATTTGCTTACCCTTTATTTTTTACACTTTATTTTCTGAATTAAAGTATCAAGTGTGCCCTATTTTATGCCCGTTTAGTGTATTTATTTTTATACAATTTATATGTATGGATGATCACAAAAAAACGGATAGAAAATAATGGTAATTTTGTTGGATCAATGGTGAATGGTGCACTTTAAATTTATAAAATGCCCAATTAGATAGTTTCGATTCACGGAGGATAAACAAACAATTTCACGTTGTACTGAAACACTCAACAAATTGAATATCATAAAGCTTTTGACGTGTCCTCGATGATGCATAAAATACTTACTGTTTAAGACAACTACTGAGTCAAAGAAATAGACTGGTGTAGGCAAAAACAATACACGTTATTCACAAATTTACTTGACTTCATGTGCAAAGAATTCGTTTATTGCTTTCCCGCAGGAACTATTTACGCAATTTTCCGGGATAAAAAGTGGCCTATGTGGCCTATGTGAATAGTATAGACTATCCATGTGCCAAATTTCAGCTAGATCTGCTCAGCCGTTTTGACGTGAAAGAGTAACAAACATCCGTACTCACAAACTTAATATTAATAGGATAAAATGTGCACTGTAGTAAAAGCTAGCTGAAAGAATTCCTTCACCCATTGACATAGCACAGAGCGGCGCGTTGCAGCCGCACCTGCCGCCGCGAATAGCGCGGCCAATGCACCCTGCACCGGCTGCAACCCCCACCCATGCCCCACTCGAATCCGCAACAAACACAATACACAACTTACAATACGCCTCTAACCTGTATCTATCACACAGCGGTCGAGAAAAAGCAGCAATGAATTGCGCTGCTAGCGATAATGTTCCGAATGAGGAATCGATCACGGGTGTTTGTGTGGCGGTATCGGTATGTGATTGAGGGTGATCAATGAATGGTTCGCTAAATATATCACTGTCGCACTGAACTTCGCTATTGAACTCATCGTATTAATAGTTTGTAAACAATAGACAATGATCAATTCGGTTTTGCTGCGCCGGCGCTTCCTGGCCGGGAAATGCAGAAAATTGCTAGCAATTATGTTTCACGCCGATTAAGCAGTTGAACGATGTTAATTAAGAATATTGTGATCTTCATTTTGGTCAAGCGTAATGATTGATTTATGAATAAGAGTTCACGAACACTGAATAAGTTTAAAAATAAACAGATTTTTCAGTATATTACTGCATATTCGATTGATAGGATAAATAAAATTGATGGTGAATTGATAGACTTATGGCTGGAAAATTAAAAATTCTTACACATAACTACTTGGTTTTTTTAAATTTTCCATAAATTATTTCGCCCAGGATTCAATAGGTCTGAAATATTTAGTAGATAATAACTACGGCGAGTAAATTTTCAAAAGACAAAAATCATGAAATATTTACTTTTCAAACTTTCCTAAAAAGGGCTCGCCAGCGGCCGAGTTACGCGGGCGGGCGGCGCAAGCCGGCGGTCGCGCCAGCGCCCCAAAAGGCGCTGCTGGGGACCCAAGGGTTGGGGTCCGTGGTGGCCAGACCCTGGACCCCGAGAGGGCCGCTGGAGCCGGAGACCGGGGTGCCGCGTCGCCGGCGCGGGCGGCGGGAGCGCGCGCCTTGTATGGCCGCGTCGCCGCCGCGCCCGCGCATATATAAGCCTCCGCCGCCGGCCTCCACCGCACTCGCAGTCTCGCTGCCGTAGAGTCAACATCCCGCGTCCCGACACCCAACACAACCGCCAACATGTGTGACGACGATGTTGCCGCGCTCGTAGTAGACAATGGCTCCGGCATGTGCAAGGCCGGTTTCGCCGGCGACGACGCGCCGCGCGCCGTGTTCCCGTCCATCGTGGGCCGCCCCCGTCACCAGGGCGTCATGGTGGGTATGGGTCAGAAGGACTCCTACGTAGGAGACGAGGCCCAGAGCAAGAGAGGTATCCTCACCCTGAAGTACCCCATCGAGCACGGTATCATCACCAACTGGGACGATATGGAGAAGATCTGGCACCACACCTTCTACAACGAGCTGCGCGTCGCGCCTGAGGAGCACCCCGTCCTGCTGACGGAGGCCCCCCTCAACCCCAAGGCCAACAGGGAAAAGATGACCCAGATCATGTTTGAGACCTTCAACTCCCCGGCCATGTACGTCGCCATCCAGGCCGTGCTCTCCCTGTACGCCTCCGGTCGTACCACCGGTATCGTGCTGGACTCCGGAGATGGTGTCTCCCACACCGTCCCCATCTACGAAGGTTACGCGCTGCCCCACGCCATCCTGCGTCTGGACTTGGCCGGTCGCGACTTGACCGACTACCTCATGAAGATCCTCACCGAGCGTGGTTACTCTTTCACCACCACCGCTGAGCGGGAAATCGTCCGTGACATCAAGGAGAAGCTGTGCTATGTCGCCCTGGACTTCGAGCAGGAGATGGCCACCGCCGCCGCCTCCACCTCCCTGGAGAAGTCGTACGAGCTTCCCGACGGTCAGGTCATCACCATCGGTAACGAGAGGTTCCGTTGCCCCGAAGCCCTGTTCCAGCCTTCCTTCCTGGGTATGGAATCGTGCGGCATCCACGAGACCGTGTACAACTCCATCATGAAGTGCGACGTCGACATCCGTAAGGACCTGTACGCCAACACCGTCATGTCCGGTGGTACCACCATGTACCCCGGTATCGCCGACAGGATGCAGAAGGAGATCACCGCCCTGGCTCCCTCCACCATCAAGATCAAGATCATCGCTCCCCCGGAGAGGAAGTACTCCGTATGGATCGGTGGTTCCATCCTGGCCTCCCTGTCCACCTTCCAGCAGATGTGGATCTCCAAGGAGGAGTACGACGAGTCCGGCCCCGGCATCGTCCACCGCAAGTGCTTCTAAGCGCCCTGCTGCTGCTGCTGCGGCGCGGGGCGCGGCCCGCCCGCGCGCCACGCCCCGCCCCGCCGCCGCCTGTCGTGTTGTTTGTGCTATCGGTCCCCAATGGGGATGCAAGCATTTTGTACGTTGTACGTAGTGATACCTGACAGAACTGAACATCTAAATATAACGCCATCTTATATTAATGTAATTTATTGTAAAATTTATATAAATTTAATTTCTTTTTTATTTTTATTATACTCGGGATCGTTATGGATCTCACGCCAAAATGTAATTAATAAATAAACGGTTAATTTATTTATTTTAATTACAATCATTTCTTTTTATACACTGGTCTACTTTGGTTTTCATGATTAGGGATCCCCTTCTCCCCACCGTTGACGGCAGCCGTCACGGTGTAGTATTTCATGGCGGTCCGGTGCCTCGCCGGACAGGCCCGGGTCGCGGTTCAGAGGGCGCCGCATATAGCGGCCCGCCGTCCGCCAGCACTACCATAAATAGTAAAGACAGCGCTCGAGCATTCTCTAATTTTACCAGAATGCCGCGGCGAGGGGAACCCGAACCGCGGCGCCGTTTCCGTAAATATCGCGGCGTAAAAAAAAAACAGTTCAGCTGCTGGTCTATAGATAGCGGCTCCCGCTGGAGCGTCGCGGGGTCCGGTGGCCGTATTATTAGACAGCACGCGCTCTTGTTTTGAAATCGAAGGTGCTGGCGACACCGCGGCGTCGCCAATAGGAACGACCCGAGGACACGCGGCTCTGAAGCTTCGCTTCGCGTATTACGTTCCCCGTTGACACCGTATCGTTATCGCCTCGCTTTGTTACGTTACAATTCCTCGGCTCGTGTTATGACTCGCCGGCATTTTTGTTTCGGGCTTCGAGCAGATGTAACAACGGAGTGCTCTAAAAATAGCCGGGTGTTAGTTCTAAACTGGTGCGCGCGTTGGGCAGGTTCACGGATGGGGCCGCGCTATTACGGGCGTTCGGTTGCTCCCGCTCATTGATGGAGCCATATTTACGTCTTACTACTTAACAACTAACTCGATGCCAAGAGGTTTTTGGTGCACCTGCTTTGGTTATGTTTCATGAAATAGGTGCTTGGTTTTAGAACCTTATAAAAACTTGTCTTAAATTAATTTGATTACAAACTATCAAAACAGTTTCGTAACTGCGTCTGTTGCGTGATCCACGTGTTGTATTAGGCTTCTATCACCACAGTTCTTCAACATAGCTGGCCGAGCTTTTTAATTTTGACCTACTTATTCGTAGATTCGGTAAACCTGTGGCGTTGATTGCCAAGTTTTTAGAAGATTCTAAAAATATTGTTCAGGAACTAAGATTCTTTGAAGTTTTATCTCCTCGTCTCAGTATGTATGTATGTGCGGTGGGAACATTTGGAAGACAGCTCAACTTTTTCTTTATTAAATCTGATTTTTTTTCAAGAATGCTGCTTTCTATTTTAGTCAAATGCTATTTGGGATTGTTTAGGCTCTTGCCAAGCTCTGATGGTAAGACGCCGGTAGCACTTGTATTATTGTGTTGTTTTTTGTTGATAAGGGGCTGACAATGAGCTGTAAATACTCTCAGTTTAGTGACCACTTGCAACTCCAAGCTGCTGTTTCTCTTGCTTCTCTCCCTTGTTCAGTGTGTCTGATTTGACAGTCAGTTACTAGTTTCAATAATTTATGTGATGATCAACAATCTTGTTGAGACCTATATCAAACAGTCATTGTCTAAAGACCAATTTGGAATTGCGGCATTGGGTTGACGCATTGTTCGCAGTAAAGTTCGCATCACGTCCTGGCAATCTAATCAATTATGCAGTATTTTTTTGCAAGCGTAAATTAGGATTAGGTTAGGTTAGGTTAGGGTTACGTTTTAGGTTTGAGCCTGGCTCTTAAATACAAGAAGAAGAAATTAGGATTATTAAAGCTTCGCTTCTATTTTTACGGAGCGCTGACGTAGATAAAGAACCAATCACATTACCACATTACAAGCGAAGTAGAGCTAAGATGTGGATATCCCCTAATTTGGTCGGTCAAATACAAATACAAATACAAATACATTTATTTCGAAATCATAGGTAGGTAGGATATACAAGATCATAGGAATTATTAGAATAGTACAGCTATGATTTGCCGTTTGGCGTTCAAAGTTTTTGGGAACATTAGTCACATAATAATATCATCAAAATTTAAACAGGCATCATTAAAACAAGTACATATAGTCATTAAATGGAATTTCAATTAAATTGTCATTGAAAAAAAAAATTACATTTCATCACAAATCTACGTAAATAATTAATATTTTATTATCATTATAAATTCATGTCAACATCACAAAAATAATCCTTAATATTATAATAGCATTTCTTCTGAAGAATTTGAAATAATATGCTTTTAAATCTTTTTAAGTCTAAATTCTTCAACTCCGCAGGCAGTTTATTGAATAGCTTTGGAGCCATTATTACCACGCTTTTCCGCATTAGAGCAGTGACACATATAGCAGTAGATACCGCAGGGCTTCGCGGCCTAAGGTTGACATACTGTATTGGCCGTTTCATTTTAAATAGGTCTGGATTACACTTCACAAATAAGCAGCATTCATATATGTACATACTGGGCATAGTTAACAATTTAAGCTTTTCAAAATATGGCTGACAGCTTTCAGTAGACTTAATGCCGCAGATGGCTCTAACACATCGTTTTTGGGCTTTGAAAATTGAGTCTCTGTATCTCGAATTTCCCCAAAAAATTATACCATATCTTAGGGTAGAACTGACAAAACCATGGTAAGCCGTTAATACAGTATTTTGGTCAGAAGTTTTGGCTAGTTTATAAAGAGCATACGAAAATCTGTACATTCTATTGCAAACTTCTATGGAATGCGTCTCCCATGACATATTACTATCAATATCTATTCCTAAAAATTTATTGGTATGCATTTTATGTATAATTGTTCCATTGTATTCTACATTTAGTTTAGGAGCCAATTTCCTTTGTGTGAACTGCATAATACCTGTTTTAATTAAATTAATTTTTAAATTATTCTTACTTAGCCATTCCACTATCTTTCTAATCGTGTCGTTAACATTATTTTCATAATCAGTCAATTCTGCAAGTGTTCGCTCAGTACACCCTACAGCATCAGCGAGCCCGCTGGCCGTGTGACTTACTTTCAGAAATACTCCGCCATGTTGCAATAGCTATTCGCCAACTGCCAATAATTTTGTATTGAGATTAACTCACGTCGCGTTTCCTGCATTTTTTCTCGATTTTATTAACCACATGTTGAGATGTAAACAACATATTATGAGAACAGAGTTGACTGGGAGATTGAGCAATTAAAAACACTAAATTTTCAATCAATTCAACGCTACGGGAACAGGTACAAAAATTCACTTGAATGATTAGAAATGTACAACTCGGTTATAGTTACAAACGTTGCAAATCCAAAAAAAATCTTGTAAAATATAGAAAAAAATATAAAAACACAAGGAAAGAGAAAGGGGAAAAAGAGAAGAGAAAGAAAAAGACAAAGGGACGAAGAGAATTCGTGTCGAATTTCTATAGTGGTATCGATAATCTGGCGGCTAAAACCACAATATGTTAAGAAGAAGTAGAAAAACATCACCTGTAGGTAGGCCAAGAAATCTGGTGATGATAGGTATTTTACAACCGCTAAAAGATTCGTTGGAAAGTTAGTTATTAACTATTGTCATGAATGATTGGTTTAAGAGGCAATTAATGTCTAAGAGTGCGGCAGTTAACATCAACAATAACTGCACGGTTGGAAGGCAGCACACGTGCTGTTGTCAGTCCGCCGCTGGCGCGAGTGGCACACCGTCATAATAACAATTAATTACTCTACATTGTTTAATTATGAGAATTAATTTAATGAACCGCTGGCGAGCCAAAAGGCACAAGAGGTATTCAGTTTACAACATCAAAGACGGAATGATTATAATATAACTCGTACTTACACTGTGTTTTAAAATTAGTTATAAATATTTCAGTGGGTGGTTGGTTTAATTTGCCGGAACATACTCGTATATTATGCAGATGTTTTGTTTTTTTTTATTGTGTTTGAAAGTTCAATATTATATATTATAAAAAATAGTTCAATATTATTATTATTATATGTTATTTTTGCTGTTTTGTCTTACTTAGTGTCATTACTGTTATACTTTGTAAGTTTTTATTAATAAATAAATAAATAAATAAATAATGAATTATATACATACAACGAATGTCAAAGGGTTGACTTAATTTTGAATGCTACATTACAATGGTAAGCTTTTACAACAGCATTCAATTAAACCAGCAATCCAACTTCATCTACTTTAAAGTCGTCTTGTATACTATAAGCGCAGAAAAGACATCCGAATCCCACTAAGTTTACTGAGTGAAATGCACGTTACGATTGTTTGCCTTTCTTTGACAAGTTTTCTTTTATTTAATCAGGTTAACTATAAGAAATCCCTATTTGAAAGGCATGTAGTTCACCCGGTGGAGAGTATTCTGTAAATAACTTCACGCGACGACATTTCTTTTAAAACGAATCAGTCGGTTTTCTTTTTTATACGTATTCGTTTATTCTCAACAAAAGCTCACAACTGCGCGTTATCGACGCCGAACCAATGAACTATTAATCAAATATGGTAATGATTACATTAAATGACATTCCCAGCTCCCCCACAACGGAGAATCAAATGAAGAACTTCCTACTTCCCAAGCATTTGTAAATACCGAACGCAACTAAATTACGGAACTGTATTAGGCGCTTCTCGGTAACGCCGGCGCTACACCTACGCTTAACCCGCCCAAAGCCTACAGTTTCCTACAGTTTGTCGAGTATATCTCTCTTAAAGCGCAGATGTGGCCCCGGCATTACAGTTCATAATCAACCGACACAGTATCAGAGGAATCCTCGAAAAGTAATTAAGTGTCGAACAACTCCCGTCGATTCTATTTATGAATCAACGCTGAAACCCACCCTCTTATCGTCAAGGAGTAGACGTCAATTTTCTATGGCAACGATTCTTGTACAAATGGCATAATGGACGGCGGACTTACCGCGCTATTTGAACCGGCGTTTGATAGCTAACGGACCCTTTTTGATTTGGAATAGAGTCGTGATTTAAATGGTTTGTTGTTTGCAGGTGGCGAGGGTAAAGTGGTGTGTAAAAACACGTAGTAATGAAAGGTTTGGCAACTGCTCATCGGGTGGCGTTGCCGTATTTTATTGGATCGTTTTACATGATGACGTTAGAAGCGTTTATCCTGGTGATGAATTTGGTTGAAGCCATTTGAGGGTTGCTATTATTATTGTGCTTATCTTTCTTTGAAGGCTGACGCTTCCACATTTGCTGGAGTAAGCGAAATGTATGTAGGAATGGAATCGTGAATTGGAATGCAAGGTTGTGTGTGAAGGAGACAGTATGTGAGAGGAAGAAAGAAAGAGGGACTTGCATGGATGGGTTTGCACGCGATCGTAGCCGCTGTTGCAAATGTTGTTATTTAAAATTAATAAACGCAGTCTGTTGAAGTCAAATTCTTATTTTTCATTAACCCGGTCCTACATGTATTCACCGAGTTTAACCGCGCATAGGGCGATTGCGTACTACAAGGATTTTTACTGTCCGGAGTCCGATTTTTTACGGAGTAGGTACAAATTTATATGGCAGTTTGTATGTACCCATTCCGTAAAAAATCGGACTCCGCCACTCCGGACAGTACAATTCCTTGTAGTGCACAATCGCCCATAAGTTTCTTCTCAGCCTGTCGTCCGTGGCGTCTAAATGCTGTGTTCGTATATGTTCGGAAGCGGTAGCTTTCACCCGCCGCGTTTTTAGGGTTCCGTAGCCAAATGGCAAAAACGGAACCCTTATAGATTCGTCATGTCTGTCTGTCTGTCTGTCCGTCCGTATGTTACAGCCACTTTTTTCCGAAACTATAAGAGGTATACTGTTGAAACTTGGTATGTAGATGTATTCTGTAAACCGCATTAAGATTTTCTCACAAAAATAGAAAAAAAAACTATTAATTTTTGGGGTTCCCCTTACTTAGATCTGAAACTCAAAAAAATTTTTTTCATCAAACCCATACGTGTGTAGTATTTATGGATAGGTCTTCAAAAATGATATTGAGGTTTCTAGTATAATTTTTTTCTAAACTGCATAGTTTAAGCGAGAGACATTTCCAAAGTGGTAAAATGTGTGCACCCCCCCCCCCCGTAACTTCTAAAATAAGAGAATGACAAAACTAAAAATAATATATAATGTACATTACTATGCAAACTTCTACCCAAAATTGGTTTGAACGAGATCTAGTAAGTGGTTTTTTTTTATTTAATGTTTGTCTGTCTATATAAATAACCAATATAAAGTGACCTCACACTGCCTACATTTCGCTTAAAAGCAGGGCTCTGCTAACACTGGATTTTATAATAACTTGGCGTATTTGTACGGAGCCCTCAGTGCGCGAGTCCGACTCGCACTTGGCCGGTTTTTGCGTTACCGGCAGGTGAGAACGACTGCTCCGGAACATAATATACGAACACAGCATTAACACGCCGCGAGTGACGCGTAAATTAACTTCAAAGTTTCAAGTACATTACAGCGTAATGATTGTGATGGTGATGATGATGACAAAGACAATTTAAAGCTTTCTTCTTCTTCTTCCTGGCTTTTATCCCATTTTTATTTGGGGTCAGCCCTCCTAGTATTCCTGCGCCACATCAAACGGTCGTGGGTTGTCTCCGATGCCGTATTGGTGTACTTTAGGTCGTTCTTTATGGTCTGTGTCCAGGTCATAGGTGGTCGTCCTCGGCCTCGCTTTCCCTCCTCCATGGCGAGTACTCGTTTCGTCATGTGGTCATCCTCGCGTCTCATGACGTGTCCGTACCAACGCAACCGGGCCTCTCTCATTTTGTCAGCGATACAGGCAACCTTAAAAGTTCCGCGGATGTGTTCATTTCTTATTTTGTCAACACGCGTTACTCCTCCCGCCCATCGAAGCATCTTCATTTCGGTGGTGTGCATTTTCTGTTCATCCACCCTGCGTATTGGCCAACACTCAGATCCGTATATAAGAGCGGGTCTTACGGCTTTCTTGTACACATTTCCTTTTACCTTTATCGGCATGCGTGGGTCGCATAATACGCCTGTAAGTGACCGCCACTTAAGCCATCCCGTTTGAATCCTGTTCTGAATATCCTTCTCTGTATTGGCTTTGGGCGCAACTATGGAACCAAGATATTTAAATTCGTCGACCCTCTTTAGCGGCGTGTTTGAGATAGAGGGGCATAATATGTCTTTTGTGTTAGTCCCAGAAAAGTCGCAGTACATGTATTCTGTTTTTTGTCTGCTGACTCTTAAACCTCTTTGCTCCAGAGATTCTAGCCATGTGGTAAGATCTTTTTGTACTTCCTCCAGCGATTCCGCTATCAAGGCTATGTCATCTGCGTACAATACTGACCATGGTGCTGGCTTTTGGATGTCTCTGGTGATGTAGTCCATTACCAAGTTGAATAAAATTGGACTAAGAATTGAACCTTGATGGACACCGACATTGACCTTAAAATAATCGCTTTTCCCCGCTGGGTTGACGACACATGTTGTTATATTGTGATATAAGTCTTTGAGGAGTTCGATGTAGAGCTCTGGTACGAATTGTGCCCTGAGAGCCTGCCAGATAACCTTTCGTGGCACTCGATCAAAAGCTTTCTCCAAATCGATGAAAATAATGTGGAGATCCTTCTTGTTTAACTTGTACTTTTCCAAGAGTACTTTCACTGAGTGGATAGCGTCCGTCGTGCCTACTCCACTAGTAAAGCCACATTGATTTTGAGTGATTGTTGTTATATCAGTTAGCCTTCTCATCAAGACACTCTCCCACATTTTTAAAGTGTGTGAGGTCACCTTAATTCCTCTATAATTCCCACAGTCAGCGACATCTCCCTTGTTTTTATAGAAAGGTATCAGATTGCTAGTTCTCCACATATCCGGTATTTTAGAGCTTGTAAGAATTGTGTTGAAGAGATTTGTTAGCCATATCACTCCCGTGTTTCCTAAGCATTTCCACAGCTCGGATGGAACCTGGTCCGGCCCCCTAGCTTTGTTGTTTTTCATTTTGGAGACAGCAACCTTGACTTCCTGAGGTGAAATCGCGTTAACGGGTCCTTCAGCGGGTAGCATTGGTGCAAGTGGGTCTTGGGGAAACTCCTCATTTAGGAGAGCTGCATAGTACTCCTTCCATCTTTTGTTAATGTCCTTGTCTGCGGTTAACAGTTTTCCGGAAGAGTCCTTGATGTATTTGTTGCGTTTTATATCTTTTGCGACATTATCCCTATACTTGGCTAGTCTAAATATATCTGCGTCGGTTTTAGCATTTTCCAGTAGTTGATAGAAATGTTGTTGCGAGGTAGCCTTTGATATGGCTACGCATTTTTTGGCTTTCTTTTTTTGTTCATTATAATCTTGGCGAGCGCTATCCAGTTTTGTACTTTGCCATTTTTTAAAAGAGTCCTTCTTTGCTTTCAGATGTGATTTCACATTCTCATTCCACCACGACGGGTCTTTGTTGTTCTTTAGTTTGCCTTTTGATACGCCTAAAAATGTTGCGGCAGTTTTAAGGCAAAACGTGTGGAAGTCATTCCAGAGAGTGTTACTGTCTGTTTTGGTCTGGGGTGTCTCTTCTAAATATGTGTTCACCTGTTTCAAGAATGGAGCGCCTGCTGGTTTTGACATGTTGTACCATTTAATACGTGGTTCACTTTTTTGATGTCTCTGCTTCTGATTCCAATGGGGCATATTCAAACAGGCCACGAGAAGCCTGTGTTGAGTAGTTAGTGGCTCTCCAGGTATAACTTTACAGTCTTTAAAGCATCGAAGTATGGGTCTGTCGCACAGAAAGTAATCGATCTGTGTCGCAGCACTTCCACTCTTATAGGTTATAAGATGTTCCGGTTTCTTTTGGAAATAGGTATTTACAATTGGAAGATTGAACATGGCTGCGATGTCTAAAATGTCTTTTCCCTGGTTGTTGAGGGACCCGTACCCGAAATTTCCGTGTACAACGGAACCTTCCGGCGCGCTCTCGCCAACATGACCATTGAGATCACCTGCTATTAACTTCATTTCTTCCGAGGGTATCGTTTGCAAGAAATCTTCCAAGTTTCCCCAGAATAAATCTTTTTCCTCCTTTCCACATCCGCACTGAGGAGCATACACTGAGACTATATTTAAAGCCGGCTGATTATCTAATGCTAGTTTTACGCTCATTATTCTGTCACTCGTTCTTTCAACCAAAGACAATTTAAAGCTTTATGCATTGATTAATACTCCTCTCACCCACTCAAAGGCTGACTGGAAGGGATCCCTCTAATGGATAAGCTCGCCTTTGTGCATGTATCTCTGTGTTTGTCAATTATTTTTGCTCAATAAAGGGTTTACATACGTCCACTGTCACTGCCCCTCCCCCTCCCCCGTAACCCGCGCCCGCGGTCGCCTTCCCACTAATTAGTTTGCTAACTGTTAATGAATTTGCTCGCATCCCATCACTGGGTTCACAACTATTTGGACAAGTACAGTTAGCCGCGCTTCATCATATCTCGACCAGTATTTCTTAGGTATAAGTCACTTTACAATACAATACAATACAAATACTCTATTGAACACCACAAATATCAGTACGAAACAATACAGCAAAAAGAACAAAGTATACAATAGGCGGTCTTATTGCTTAGTAGCGATCTCTTCCAGACAACCAATAAGTCATGCAGAGACAGTTTGACTTTATTTGACTTTATTAGAAAATAATGACGCAAAAGTGCGACAACACGACAGCGCTCTGATGAAAGGGAATCATATTTCCTCGGCACAAGCTAGCACAAGAGATGGAGGTCGCGACGCGGGACCGTCCCAAGCGGAAAATATGCTGAGCCCTGTGCCCCCGATCAGAGATTACAGGATGAAGTGAAGGTGATTTGTAAAGACGCCGTGTACAGTCGAGGATATCGATACAGATATCATCTCAAATATATTTCATCAGCCTTATTGTTTACTAGCTTCTTCCCGCGACTTTTTCTGCGTAGAATTATACATTATAAATCTTCCTCTTGAATCACTCCACCTATTAAAAGAACCGCATCAAAATCCGTTACGTAGTTTTGAAGATCTAATCATACATAGGGACAGACAGCGGAAAGCGACTTTGTTTTATACTATGTAGTGATGATGGCAAAAGTGTATAGACGTTTTTGACGTCTTGGTAACGTACATATATTTATGCGTTTGACTGTACACGCTATGACAGGGCGCAGGCGATAGTAGCAACTAATTCGGAGCAAACCGTCTCTTGGCACCAATTAGCGGCAACTTGTTGTTCCCGCCCATACGCCGACTTGGCTCCATTAGTTTACCTATAACTAGCCAGCACATACCTATAATCTATCCCAATCTATTTTGTACGCGTTTGTAAAAAAACAAGCCGTCATATAAAACTGAAAAATAATCATCATAGTAGAGTTATATCAATGTAAAATGACCGGATTGCTCACGTTTCACGGCACTTCGATTTCTTCGGCGGCGACGTTGTGGGCACTGTTGGACCTTTTCCGACGCAATAAAACGTGAGTGATCTGGTCATTTACATCAATATGTTTATTTATTTATTAAAAGTAGAGTTATTTTAAAATGTTGTGAGATATCTTTCGACATTTCGGTGGATGTGACGCTAACTGCATACAATAACTGATTATGCGGGAATTCAGATGAAATTGGTTTATTTACAAACGCGTATAGAATCGATCGAAACACACTATGTGCTACGAGAACAGCGATACCTTCTATAAACGTATTTTGGCACCTACACCACATAAATAATTTAATTGAATTACATAGTAGCGAATCATAGTTCTGTTATAGTGTAGTTATTATGAAGACCAGATGATTCACGCAGATGTATCGAAATATCGGAAGCCTCTCGAAGTTATTTGCAATCTATAGCCCGTAGAAAATATCTCTAATCCGAACCATCTTACCACCATGCAGCAGTGCTTGCGCTACAATGTTACGGCGTGGAGCCGGATCGTTTGCATTCCTTGTTGTATACATATATTTATGTATTTATTTAGAAAACTAGACATTTTGACTAATCAAACATTTCAAGCTACTTTGGTTCCCATAACCATCGCCGAAGAACTAGAGTCACCGACATAGCTCGAAGGGTATGTACGTTGAAGTGGCAATGGGCAGGCCACATCGCTCGTAGAACAGACAACCGTTGGGGGAGAAAAGTTTTCGAGTGGCGACCACGCACAGGAAGACGCAGTGTTGGCAGGCCTCCCACTAGGTAGACCGACGATGCAGGTGGCGAGTGGTCGTTCATTATGGTGTGCTACGGGAGGCCTTTGTTCAACAGTGGACGTCTTCTGGGATGATGATGATGGTGATGGTTCCCATAAGATTTAATCACGGTCCGTATTATCTGCTAACTTTATCAAAATGTCAACTTAGAATTGTAGTTTGAAAAAATATATACAGAGAATTTGAAGGAGATATTATAACAACAGCGAAACTTCCACCAGCCCGGCTAGCACGACAGCGCACAAGAGTCGCGTCGCGCGCGAGATAGATTAGTCGTCTCTTTCTAGAACGAACAGTAAGAAACGGGCAATCTATCTCGCGCGCGACGCGACTCTTGTGCGCTGTCGTGCTAGACGTGCAGATGCCTACCTTACGACTTCGGCCGTACTACAGTTGTACAACAAACTAATTAGCAAATACCTGTAGCCGCGAGCGTTGTCGCCGGCAACATTGTCGCTTCCCTGTGACATAAGTTGATCATTTAACAGCATTAATTAAGATGATTCCGCGGCGCCGTCGCGCGAACTCAAAGCTGATCGGATCAGGTGCCATTCAGAGTATTCCAGTTGTTAAGGGGTGGAATTAATAAAAAGTGGGGGTTAGGGGTCCCCCCCATTGTCGTCGTGTCAATTATCCCCCGCTTGGCAGGTCGCGGCGACAATAGCGCCCCCGCCCGGAGCCGTTTGAAGTCGCAACTATTGTTGCCTACTCGAGTAAAAATAGACTAATAACACTTCATATAGTATAAGGGAATTACGTTATTAAAATTTAACTTATTTGCGCGAATGATATTGAATTTAGTTGCCTTTTGTTGGCATTGTGGGTGTTATTAAAAGATGAGTTAGCTAGTTGTTACATTCGCAGATTAGATACATTTGAATTTACTTTAGTTAACTGGTAAAGAAGAGTAAAAACAAGAAATACATCATCATCATCAGCATCTATAGCCTATATACGTCGCACTGCTGGGCACAGGCCTCCTCTCACAATGAGAGGGCTTGGGCTATAGCTCCTACGCGGGCCCAGTGTGGATTAGAAACTTCACACACGCCGTTGAATTGCTTCGCAGATGTGTGCAGGTTTCCTCGCGATGTTTTCCTTCACCAAAAAGCTCATGGTATATTTCAAATGTAATATTACACATAAATTCCGAAAAACTTAGAGGTGCGAGCCCGGGCTCGAACCCACGACCCTTTGCTTGAGAGGCCACAGGTCAAACCACTAGGCCACACACGCTAACCACAGCTTTTTATTTGTTTAGTTTTTGTATCAAAAGTGGCCAGGGTGTTTGATCACTACATAGTATAAAACAAAGTCGCTTTCCTCTGTCCCTATGTCCCTATGTATGCTTAGATCTTTAAAACTACGTAAGTTACGCAACTGATTTTGATTCGGTTTTTTAGGGTTCCGTAGCCAAATGGCAAAAACGGAACCCTTATAGATTCGTCACGTCTGTCTGTCTGTCTGTCTGTCCGTCCGCCGTCACAGCAACTTTTTTCCGAAACTATAAGAGCATGTATTCTGTGAACCGCATTAAGATTTTCGTACAAAAATAGAAAAAAAAAACAAATAATCTTGGGGTTGCCCATACTTAGAACTGAAACTCAATTTTTTTTTCATCATACCCATACGTGTGTCGTGTCTATAGATAGGTCTTCAAAAATGATTATTGAAGTTTCTAATATCATTTTTTTCTAAACGCGAGCGAAACTTCCAAAGTGGTAAAATGTGAGTCCCCCCCCCCCCCCCCCGTAACTTCTAAAATAAGAGAATGACAAAACTAAAAAAATAATATAATGTACATTACCATGCAAACTTCCACCCAAAATTTGTTTGAACGAGATCTAGTAAGTAGTTTTTTTTTTTTAATTTAATATTTGTCTATCTATGTAAAAACCAATATAAAATGACCTCAGACTGCCTATATTTTGCTTAAGAACAGGGCTCTGCTAAGACTGGATTTTATAATAACTTGGCGAATTTGTACGGAACCCTCAGTGCGCGAGTCCGACTCGCACTTGGCCGGTTTTTTAATAGATAGAGTACCTAAGTGATTCAAGAGGAAGGTTTATATGTATAACTCTACGCAGACGAAGTCGCGGGCAGAAGCTGGTAAATTATAAACAAAAAGGCTAAAAGTTTTCAATTGTAATTTTAATTACATTTCAACGTTCCAAGCTCAGAGGAAGATAAACCGATACCAACCGACCGACGATATTAATTAAACCGATTTAGGCATTAAGTATTTCGATCTTGGCAGAAACTTGTTACTTGCAAAGGCAGTCCGAGTCGGCCGCAACCGACGAGCCGTCGGGAGCTGACGACCCTGTCGGATTGTGCGGAGACTGACTAACTAACTAACTAACCCCCTTCCAGGGTAGTCTTGGACCATTAACAACCAGAAGCGTCAACAAGGTTGGCATGCAGAAAAACGAGATACTAAGCCGAATTTACATTATGAAATTTTCGGGTGGTAGAACCTTGTGTAAGGTCCGTCCGGATCACTACCACCATCTTACTCGCTAATCCTGCCGGTAAGGAGAAGTGCCTGCACTGTTGTGTTCCGGTGTGGAGAGTAACAGCCGGGGAAATTACAGGCACAAGAGGCATTTCATCTTAGCCCTCTTGGCAACGCATCTGCAATTCATCCGGGGTTGCGGGTGTCTATGGGCCGTGGTGATCGCTTACCATCAGGTGAACCACTTGCTCGTTTTCCTTCCTGTTCATATAAAAAAAATAAAAGAGAAAGAAAGAAAGAAGACATTTTATTCCTTTTTGCATGACACACAATTATAAGAGCATAATACAAAATTTTATAGAAAAATAAATCAAAAAAATAAAAATACACGCATGAAAAATAGATCATCAGCGTTGTGTGTCTTCGCAAAAGTGAAACGGTCGCTGGCTCAGCATTACGCTGAGGTGTTAGACACCTGCAGCACTGATTTTCAGTCAGAACCGTCTGTGACTTACGAAACGATTATATATAACTAGCTGTTGCCAGCGACTTCGTCTGCAAAGAATTCGTTTATCGCTATCCCGCGGGGACAACGTAATTTTCCGGGATAAAAAGTACCTAGCCTATGTGCTATTCCAGACTTTTCTCTATCTATGTGCCGAATTTCATCCAGATCCGTTGGCCCGTTCTGGCGTGATTGAGTAACAAACAAACATCCATCCATCCATCCATCCATACTTTCGCATTTATAATATTAGTAGGATAATATGATGCAAGTAATTTCGTGCAACTAGCATTACACTGCGGCGTTTGATTAATCACTTTTGAAGCGTTAGGTTATCGGCCGAGCAATGTACTAGTTGCACGAAATTAGTTGCATAATATAAATTCGGCTTTAGTCACATGGTTTAAGCTTGACAGCCAGACATATTTTGAAACCATTAAACACTAAATTGAGAATTATTTTTTTACAGCGCCACAGTGGCCATAATTTTTATTACTTAAAACAGTCGAGGGCATAAATATCGATACAGCCACCATGTCAAATATATGTGTCACTGACTTTATTGTTTGTAGCCACGCAAAGGACAAACGATTACTAAGTTAACAAAAGCCAGTAGTAAATTAGGTTAAAGAGCGTTTACGAATAAGGGAGTTAGTTTTTGCTTTTGCTTTGCTCCCAGATCAACATGGAAGTTGATCTTATATTTTCTGTACAGAGGGTCTGTGACGTCTCCGGTTGGTTGGGTGCTCCAGGGTCGGGGGGTAATGGTTATTAATATAGTTGAGCGGCAACTTGTTTAATATCGCCTCAAACTGCGGTCGCGAGACGCGGGACAATTTGCTCCAATTTCCATTACATTCGAGTTATTAATTATAGTTTTATATGTAGTTATAGTAAGATGTGCAAACGGCAGGGGATTGTGGGGATCTCAAATTTAGGGAACAATTCTAAATAGCATGACGAGATTTAATAAATCATATGGCTTGGATTAGTTCGGTGTTGTATGGAAAACCGCGGAGGAAAAAGCGGATGGTTGGAAGCCCAAGGTTTTAATTGGATTCAATAAAAAAACCGGCCCAAGTGCGAGTAGGACTCGCGCACCGAGGTTTCCGCACTGTACTAATTCGGGCCGAATTGTTTGGCAGACAGACATACGGAGACTGGAGTCTTAGTAATAGGGGCCCGTTTGGGTACCTACGGAACCCAGGAATCTACAATAAAAATCGATGGGCTCAGATCAAGGTTCGACATATAGGCACTTGTCCGACCGCCGGCGAGAAAATTTTGTCGCTTTTGTCGCCAGGCGACAAAAGTTCCATACTAAAAAACACTCGCTTCTCGCTACTTGCCGCTGGTGGGACAAGTGCCATATGTAAGTATGTAAATTGTTTGAAAATAATTATCACAATACTGATAAAAAAACCAAAAGACACTTTTTTTCTTTACAAAAATGAATAGTGCTAATAATTCTAATTCAAAAACCTAATGTCTTTATTTTGGAAAAATGAAGGGTAGGTACGAAGTTTTTTTGAAAATGCCCCCTCACTGTACCTAACACAAACTTTCTACCGATTCAGCCTTGATTATGATCATTATGATGCATTAAGTGCGAAATGTGGAGAGGTCATCAATGATAAGATTATCGCTTGGTGTGTCCAATCCACGTCAATTCTCGAATTAGGATCGAATAATGCGTCCCATCGCGGGCGGGGGCGGGGGCGGGTTCCAGTAATCCCCGACAGCTGGCGCTAGTGGCGCACACTCACACGCACACGATGGATGTCGTCGGCGATGGCGCAAACACCCCGTAATTGATTCTGCGCAGGTATCAGCGAGCGCCCGCCGCGCCGCGGCCTGCGTCGTTAGGGCATAGCTGTTTGCTTACTTTGGTTACCTACTTCGTCTGCCTCGTTAGACTACAGCGCCACCTATGGAGTTAACTAGCTGGAACTAAACTTATACTATTGGTGACAGATAACCTTTTTTATATATTTTTATGTTTTTTATTAAAAAAGTGTTTTTTTATTGTATGTGTCAAGTGTCATAAACGAATAATGTGGAAAAATGTATCCTTATCTAATTAATAACGTAATATACTTGGGTAAGTAAACAGAGTCTTATTATTTACCAAGAAACAATATATACATTCATAAAATTTCAATGACAATATTAGGTCTGTGGTTTCGGAGATAAGTGTGTAGGTATAGGTAAAAAACTTAAGTAAATGACCTATTGTATGTAGTAGTGTACAGAATTGATATGGGACTTAAGTCATTTTTCTAATTTGGAACGTCAATTTGTCTATTCGCACACATTACTGACACATACAATAGGTCATTTACTTTTTATTGAACACCACAAATCAGTACCAAACATTACAGAAACAAAGAACAAAGATATACATATTTACAAAAAACAAATTAAACTAGGATTAAATTAAAAACTAAACTTAAACTAACTTTAAAAAGTTATGTTATAAAAAGAACACCCCGTCTAGCCCTGCTGGCTGTGGCAGGGTTTCCAGGACGCTAGCGGCATTACCCCTTTGGACCGCAAGTACGATCCGCGGGGATAAATACTTTTTATTAAGTTTATTTACTTAAGTTTTTACCTATAAGGTCATAGTGATTAGTGACATGTAAGTTTGGCTAAATATAGTGCTTTCTGATTAATGAATAACACAGCATTGCAAAGTTTTAACGAATATGGCTGAACACTGTTCAAAGGGCTTCAAGAAAGAAACACTATAGTTTGAGTAGCGAGCAGTCATAGTCAACCATTGAGATGGAGAAAACAAAAGAAAAACTCCAAACAAATTGTGTCAATAATGGAACTTATATCACAAAATTAGACAATGATGTTAAACATTTCACAAATTTGTTTTGCCTTCACTGTAAAATTTAAACTAACATCGACAAACAAAATGAGTCACATAGCAGCGGGCTCTCGCACTAGTGGCGGAGATTTAATATAGCGCGGGTTAAGGCGACGGCAAATACCGCGCGATGAGCGCCCGCAAGGGGAAGCTCTTTCTCGCCGGAGCTTATTTACTCGTTATAGCCATTTGTTGCTAATTTCTCACCAATTTCTAGGCCACTGCTGTAAAGACCCTATGTTCATCAGGGATAATGTAGGATTCTAATAATGAAAGATTTTTTCTAATCGGTCCAGTATTTTCGGAGCATATTCAACGCAAACATACAAACAAACAAACAATCAAATCTTTCCTTTATATAGATTAGTGTAAAAAACTTTTAGCCTCATTTATAGTCTTTCAAATGAAAAACGTTCTGCAAAATTTTTAATGTAAGTAGGTAAGTACCTATATTTCTCTTAGCCTAGACAGTATCGCCTCGCCTTAAGCATGTGTCTGCGGATATTTTTACAAACGTTATTAGCGTGGTCGGGCGAGGGGGGAGGCTGGAGGGGCGCGCGCGGCGGGGGGAGGGGGACTCAGCTTTCCTTATTAAACGGTGCTCAGGGCCGCGAGCTGCGGCGACGCGGCGACCAGCGCGGCGGGCTCTCGGATTAGTTCAGCCGCATTTACGTCGGGTCATTCTGAACTGCAGTCATCTGGTTATTAATTAATGATGATGAGTTCTAGTCGTTATGTAGAGTTTATTTTAAGCTAAAGTTAAAATCAGGAAAAAGTTTTACGCATTATCATGGTATTATTTAGGTAAAAGTACACAGGTGCAATAAGCAAAAAAGGACATACAGTTTTTCATTCGCTGGTTTTTTTGTCTTATTATAGTTACCAAAACCAAAAATGTAAAACTTATTTGGAAACTGGCACTCAAAATAATATAAGTAGTAATCATAAGCTACACTTTTTGGCGATAACTCTTTAACAAATACATTACCTGTTTTATAACACACAGATCAAATAAGACTTGTTGTTCCGCCGGTCAAAGCTGACGATTTTGTATTAAAAAGGAGCCAAAACTCAGTCAAAATTAATGAAAATTAATTTGAATATTCAATGAACATTCGACCGTAAATGATTTTTTTAAATTCTCACGGGATAGAGAATTGGCATGTCTTTCAAACACGAAGACAAAGGTCACGGGCAAATGATAGTAGGTACTAAATAAAACAGACTCGAATAACAAACTGAGCCTCTAGTGTAAGTTTTCGCAAATAAAAACGTCTCGAACGCGTTCACGTCAACGTTTCAATTACTATGAGAAAATTAACAGCGCCACAAGCGGAATGAAACGACAACTAAAATTTCTCATAGTATTTGACATTTTAACGCAAACGCGGTCGAGACGTATTTTGTGACCGAAAACCTACACTAAGCATACAGCTGAGCCTCTAGTGTAAGTTTTCACACGAACAAACGTCTCGAACGCGTTCACGTAAACGTCCAATTACTATGGAATAATTGGCAGCGCCACTTGCGGATCGAAACGGCAACAAACTGTTCCCATAGTATTTTAACGCAAACGCGGTCGAGACGTGTTCTGTGACCGAAAACTTACACTAAGCATACTGAAACTACGCCTCGCATCGCCTGCGAGAAGTAGTTCAAAGTTCAACTAGTCTGCAAGCTCGGCATTTCACAACTTTTACCTCTAATAGTAATAATTAATAGAAAGCTCTGCGTTTATATTCGTGCCGCGGCGGCCAGCCCTGCGCCCCGGATTTTTGCCAATAAGATGTGATTTGTCCCCCCCCCCCCCCCCGTCATCTCGCCGCGCAAACATCATTTACATCTCGAGAAGCACAGATAGAACGTAATTGAAAATATTGTGTACCTACCCGCAGGTGTCTGTGTCTATTGAGTAGACGATTGGGAATTTGCTTAGGTACTTTCGCTTGCTGCTGTGTTCGATTGAGTTTTTCTACGAGTATTACGTGTGGGAAGTTGGAGCGTAACGTTGCTACTAGCTTTGTATGATTAGGAAATAAAATAAGGAAATGTGAGTGGGGAATTATTATTAATTGTATTTTTGTTTTTTAAAATCGATTGTGTTTGTCATAAATAAACTTTTTTCTTTCTTTCTTTATTAAATATGTTATTTAGTTAAAAACCGTGCGAAAATTACGTAACTGTAAAAGCCCTCGCTAAGTTAAACTAAGCGTCGATTTTTTAATCACACTCATAAAAATAAGCGTCGTAAACGGCAACAATTGTTAGTTTGTGATGAAAATTTATAACACTTGTAATTTTATACTACTGACTATTTTTTTATTCCCTATTTATTCAACTTTTTCAAATTTTCACTCTTTTCTAATGGTTATTTTGACAGGTACCTACATTACATACGGCTTTGGCATGGTTTTTCAAAATGTACCCGCGATTCTGCTCTAATTATTTAAACTCAATATTTAGGTAGAGGTAGGTACTATAGCAATTAAGTAGTTGACAGATGTAATCAATAGATGAAACAGTAACCGCCCTTTAACTATGGCTTTCGCTTAAAAAAGTTGCATAGGAATTATTATTATTAATAACATTCAAAATGTATCCAAAAACCAACAGTTGACACAAACTCCGCAGACTCCTCAAGACCATCATTTATTGGCGACGCAATGCAAACACTTCCACCCTCACAAAAACCAGAAGCCAAAACCTCGCATTATGCGGCACCCCCGCAGTGTTGCCAACGGCAAAGATGCAAGTCGCTTAGCTCAATAAAAGGCCTACACGATCGGGATCAACCGCCAACCATCGTGTCCTTGGTCGGATTGATTTAAAAATGGACAGTGTAGAAATCGGATGATCCGACCGATATTTGGTTGATGTCAACGGCCTTGGTCGGGAGCGCAACCCTCGCGACAGGCTGCGTCCGCGGCGGTTGACATCAACCACTGACCGTGTAGAACGGAACAAAAATTGGTTGACCAAGGACACGATGATTGGCTGTTGATCCCGATCGTGTAGAAGCCCTTGAAGTCTATTGTCAAAATTCGCTGAATGGAGAGCTCCAGAAAAGTATCATGGCGAGAGGGGGGAGGGGGGAGTGAAGGGGCTAAAATCAAAGGCAAAGATACGATCAACGCCAGTTGGTTTTAAATCTTGCGATAGTTGATTGTTTATTCAATTAAAGATGGATAAATTATTTAGTTAGTTAGAATTTTGCATGATACCTACCTGTATCTTTTAAAAGCAACCCACCAGGTGCGTCAGGTGACCCACTTGCTCGTTTGCCTTCCTATTCACATAAAAAAAAGAAACTGAACTGAACTGTAGTGAATCCCTTCCATGTTGGTCTGGGAGCAAAGAAAAAACAGAATGTAATAGTTGCTTCTCTTCCCGCGCAGATGGTAAAAGCCCATCGAGGGAATGGGCTAACGTAGTAGGAATCATGTTATAGGCGATGCGGCTAGCAACCTACTACAACTACTTATTTTGATTCCCCTTTCCACTTATACGCCCACAATCATGCTAAACGTGGCCTTTAAGTCTTGTTTCTTAATGTTCTGTCTACCCCGTAAATGATTTGAACGTGATTTGTGTATGTATGTGTATGTGACTCAGGACCTAAGACCTTAGATGGGGCGCGGATCAGGATATATAAAGTTTAAAATGTATAATGGGTTAAAATGCATAATAGTTCAAAATATGTAATGCCAGAGATATATGAACTTTTTTGTAGTGTAATCTATAGATTGGTTTAGGTTTGGTTAGGTTTAGTTTATAACAATTCTGTTAATTTTCAATTTTCTGAGTAAATCGCATTATATATTTTGAACCATTATGTATTTTAACCCTTTTACATTTTAAACTTTATGGATTTTAATACGTACCCCCTTAGATGTATATGTATAGTCGCATAAATAAACGGTCTATCATTAATTCATTTAAATTCCTATCAAATGAATATGTCGCTAAACTCGAACTTTCAAGTGAACAGCCACGTCTTATCGACATATTTTATGACGTGCAAAGGATATTCAGACTTACGGTGGTAGACCACAAATATTTTGCTGATTGTACTTGTCTATTTCATAATTTTTTTACAAATTTTCAAACATTAAAAAAATATAAACAATTTTGACGTTAAAACTTTTTGCCGCTGAGACATAATCGAAAGTCGCCATTTCTGGCGGCGAAGTGGCTGCATTGGCAACACGGGATGGCCGCGGGCGGGCGTTTAATGAACGGGAATTACTGTGAGTTCAGCGGGTAAGCGGGACAAACATGGGGACAGCTTCATATCGGCGGCTTTGTGCGGATCAGCGCGAGAGGCTCGCGGTGTACCTACTAATTGCGAATTTATGGCAATGACAAAAATGGGATCATTTTACGATACTTTTGCTATGGGTACCAGCCCGGCTAGCATAGCCGAGGGCGCACGAGAGTCTCACGCGCGCGTTATAGACTACCCGTCCCTTTCTAGAATGAACAGTAAGAAAAAGACGGGTAATCTATCTCGCCTCGCGCGCGATCCTAGCCCTCTAGCACAGTATATATATAAGCTAAAGCAGTAGGGAAGCTAGGCCTACTTTTTGAAATAGGTACCTACGCTCCAATAAAGCGTTAGGGTTGTCGATTTAATTTTTGTTAAATTGAAAAGTTTTTTGTCTAGTTATAGCTTTAATCTCAGCTGGTAAGGCCTGTTTTAGAGTAACTAGCTACACTTAATTAAGAGTATTTAGGGTTAGCATCCATAATTTGTGTAAAAGAGAAATAAACGTTTATTTGGATTCTATGTTAATTAAATAATCGAATGGCTTAACTATTTTTTAAATAAAACAGAGTATTTAAAAAAAAATTCAACAGTATAAGATTTTTTATTTGTCGGTAGGTAAGTATTACATATTACTTACTAAAAAATACTTTCGCCTGCTACGCTACGACACGTTCAGAAAGCTCTGTTATTAAATTTTATTGTATAAAAAGTCTCATTCGAATGAATAGCTTTCTTAAAATAAACTATTGGGAAGCTCCGGTTTTGAAGAAGCCGAGTTCAAGCAGCCGTACACTGCGCAATACGCTCTTGGCATATTTAAAACGAAAAAACGGCCGCTCGTCTCAATGCGCCACGCGCGACTGACAGCACCGCGAGATCCGCTTAGGGGCCGTGTAGAAGCGCGCGTCTATGTTTGCGTTCGTTTCGACCGTTTTGTTCGTAGTAGATTCCCTACTGCTTTAGCTTATATATATACTTTGCCTCTAGGCGGCAACGCATCTGCAATTCTCTAGTGTTGCGGGTTTCCATGGATGGTGGTGCTCGCTTACCATTCGATTCAATTCCGATTCAGTTTAGGTTCGCTCGCTGATAGATCCATGCTAAAAATTACAGCTACAATCTGGTGACCACTTGCTCGTTTTCCTTCCGTGTCGTATAAAAAAAAACTAAGCACCAAGTTTTTCCGTCCGATCTGTCTTTTTAGTGTCAAGCCATTTCAAACGAATCAGTTCAAGCACTATGTGAGCTACATTACTGCCATCTGTTGGAAGAGCGCGCAACTATAACTCAGCTTCCAGTCCAAGTAGCGAGTGCGATTCAAGCTCCCTAGTTTACACGGAAATTTTTGGGGTGATCGGGTTCGCCATGCCGCCGCTACTCAGCCATGGATGGCGCTGTCAGTCTTAAAATATAACCAAAGGACCCGAAGAAAATTAGTAGTTGTGAATGAATGCTTTTCATATAGTGTTAGTAATTTGACAAAGAAGAATTTAGTAACATTCCAAAATATTTCGGAATATTGAAGTTCTATGTAACATGTACGCCTATTTTATTTTTCTGATTACGGTTCGTCGTAAAATGTAGTTTATTTTTAAAGCAGAGTATTGAGTTAAAATTACACTCGAAAGTGATGAAAAATTTGCGCGAAGATTGAAAAATACCTAAGTATAGATTGGAATAAAATTCAGCTCTATTAGTTCAAGCAAATAAGAATCCATTGTATGGGAAATCTGGCAAAATATATGGAGAACATTTATCTATTGGGATGGATACCTTATGGGGTGAAGTCAAAATTTATCAACTCTCCCCCCTCCTCCGGGGGGCGCGTCCCCCCACCACGCCCCCCAAAGTGTCCCGAAACACGGTTTTTTGAAGTTTTTGAGAAAACTGTTCGCGATACAGAAAAAGTGTGTAGGAATGAAATAATATACAATAAATTTACTATAAATCTACCATACACATAAAAGCGGTATCTCTTATAGTTTTGACGCAAGAAGACGCAGAAAATCATAATTTTTTGTTTTTTTACAATAAATTTTATTAAAACTTCAGTTTTCTCAGAAAATACTCATTTTACACCTAAAAAATGTATCACTTAAATAAACAATGGAATATTCCCTTTTAAAAGAGGTATCACTTATTTATATATTAGTTAAGTTGACCATTTTATGATAGCTTAAATATTTAATTTGTCATGAACAATTTTTTTTACTTGAAGATTAGGTATGTTTAAAATGTTTTTTATATAGTTTAGAGTTAATTATAAACCATGCTAGTGTAATTTTGTTTATTTATTCTCAGTTATCCGCAAATAATTAGTGTGAATAAATTCATTCATTTCCAAAAAGGTACTAAGATGTTTATTTAATATAATCAACTATTTATTTAAGTATACCCTTTTATTTAAGTACTTACATTAAAATAATCAATGTTAACACTCTTATTATCTGGGGGCACGGTAGTGCCTCAGCTAAGATAGCCAAGTGAAACGCAAGAAGTGCACTAGTTACCTTTCCTCGAAGCGCTTTGTCGTTATTTTGTACTCTCATAACTTGGTTTTGGACTGTACCAGATAACTAAAATTCTCGGGATATGATGTGAATAGTGGATTTATTACAAGCTCTTATATTTTAAATTTTATAGATATCTTACAAACTCTGATTTCGTCACTGACTCACTCACTGGTGGTCAACAAATTTACGTCCTAGAAAGTTGAAATTCGTAACTATAAGAACTATTGTAATGATAATTACAATTATAATCACACAAACGAATAACTCACGTATAAAAGTCGAGTGATGCTCGACTTATTCCAGACTAGTTCGTAGTTCTTATTCCTGGACCGCTTGCCCCGGCGGCAGGGAAACGATCACATATTACAAATAAAGTAAATAAAGTATTATTATTATTATTATTTTATTATTATTATTTGTTGTCACATAATATTGATTGAGTCTCACGGTAATTTCATGTTTAAAAAACTATTGTAATTAACAGGAAAGTAATGAACAGTGATTTTTTTACCTTACGCCTATATGACGGTAGCAAAACGGCCAACGACATTATTTTTACTAAATTGTAGACTTCACAAACTCTTAAACACTTGTAGAGTTAGAACGTAAAAAGTTTGTAAGTTGTTGCTTATGACAAGTGCCTTCAGAAAACACCACATTTGCACGCGCTTAATTTCATCCACTAATTATTTATTATTTATTTAGTTTAATTTACTGAAAATTCTGAAATATACAGTTTATTATTTTTAACAACTCCTTTTATCAATTTTCAGACCGCTGGCATCACAATTTGCGAAGTTTCGTACAAAATATCCATTCGCTAGTTTGTTTGACTGATTGAAGGAAGAGTTAAAGTTCCAAATTTTAGATTTTTGCAGTTGATTGTATACTAATCTAGCATACAAACCAAATTTGAGCATTCTAGGAATTTAATATGATGATCACTAGTGACGACCACTACTTTTCTAGAGCTATGCAATTGAAACTTTACACTTGTAATAAGCCCACTTATTCATATCATATCCCGAGAATTTTAGTTATCTCGTACAATCCAAAACCAAGTTATGAGGGTACAAAATAACGACAAAGCGGTCCGAGAAAAGGTAACTAGTGCCCTTCTTGCGCTTCACTTGGCTATCTTAGCTGGGGCAATACCGTGCCCCCAGATAATAAGAGTGTTAACAATTGTTTATTTCAATGTCTCTCTTCAATTTCAATGTAAGTTACTTAAATAAAAGCGTATACTTAAATAAATAAATTAATATACTTATTATTTGCGGATAACTGAAAAAAAAATAAACAAAATGACACTAGCGTGGTTTATAATTAACTCTAAACTATATAAAAAACATTTTAAACATACCTAATCTTCAAGTAAAAAAAAAATGGTTCATGACAAATTAAATGTTTAAACTATCATAAAATGGTCAATTTAACTAATATATAAATAAATTATACCTCTTTTTAAAGGGAATATTCCATTGTTTATTTAACTCATACATTTTTTAGTTGTAAAATGAGTATTTTCTGAGAAAAGTGAAGTTTTAATAAAATTTATTGTAAAAAACAAAAAAAATATGATTTTCAGCGTCTTCTTGCGTCAAAACCATAAGAGATACCGCTTTCATGTGTATGGTAGATTTATAGTAAATTTATTGTACATTATTTCATTCCTACACACTTTTTCTGTATCGCGAACAGTTTTCTCAAAAAGTTCAAAATACCGCGTTTCGGGACATTTCGGGGGGCCTGGGGGGGGGACGCGCACCCCGGAGGAGGGGGGAGAGTTGATAAATTTTGACTTCACCCCATAAGGTATCCATCCCAATAGATAAATGTTCTCCATATATTTTGCCACGTTTTGAGCTATTTTTACTGAATTATATTTAATGTTCAAATGTTTATTCGGGCACAAACGGGACAATTTTACTTAAATCGAAATAAATTACCTGTACTATATCTAACATCAACCAATAAAGATGCCACCATTATTAACTACATAAATTTATGCGGGTCGGTGTTTTCAAAATTTACCGAAAAATAATTCCACAAAAAAAAAAAAAAAATATTTCAGACCGAGATCCATAATAATAAAAATTTTAGTTAAATACAGTGCCTTAACCTATTGTTAGTTGTTTTATTTATAATGATGATGATATTTATTATAATAATTTAGTTTTTAAAACATAATCTCAATATCAATGACATCAGACAAGAAAATAATTTTACAACCAGTTAAATGCTCTTAACCACTAATATTATAATATCTAAAAGAGATGGCTTCATAATATATTTAAGCAGTGATTAAATTTAATTTGAGCTGTAGTTCTGTAGCAATACAAATCTTTATCATAAACCACTATGACATGTCCTTTCCTAACATCATGGCTCTACATAAAACGCCCTACAGTTACCCAACATCCAAAAGAACACGTACCTAGTACTAAAAAAAACACCGGGCAGCACTCCGGGAGTGCCGGCAGAAGTGAAAACTACACACACGCACACTCGTGCAAAAAGAAAATGAAGAATAAGAACAAAAACACGAGATTTGAACTGCGGTCACCTGAGAGAACACACTGTTATGCCACACCTTATACCACTAGGCCAAACGCACATGCGTTAAAGCGACGAAATCAACGTACACTTCAAAAATCTAACGCGACTCTAGCTTCATTCGTATTTTAAAATAAGCTCTTAGAGGATCCAGATATCCTGATACCTACTTAAACTCTCCCTCCGTCTTACGCCTGACGCGAGTTTAACATTTTTTACCCATCCCAAAAAGCGCTCAACGTCCCTAAAGAAGTTTTCACTTCAAAAATCCTCATGAAAAACCATTCCCAAAAGTACCAACCGCACACAAAATTGGCTAGTGTAACAAGTGAGCCTCTTCGGGGTAAAAGTGCGCGCAATAACGGGCCCAATAAGCCGGCGGGGCGTGGCGGGAGGGGGGCAGCCGGGCGCGGGGGGGGGGGGCTCATATCTCCAGCAATTACGACTAAACAAATGAGAGCTAACGAAATTCACCGAAGAGAGTTCGGCGGGACAGAGTCGTGGAGCCGTGTTGGTTGTATAGATTTTTTTAATTAATGTGGCGCGAATAGCCTGTTACCTGGCATCTTAAAATAACTGGCACTTAACCCTTTACCTACGGGGACCTGTAAGCCAAGTCACTCCTCAATACGGGCATGTTTTTTGGCTTACTTACGTGCTATACTTCCTATTACATAGACATTTATAATTAGTACGGCTCCCTGTCCTAACAAAAATCAGTTTTATGGTGCCATCCTGAAGAAAGCATGTAACTTGGCATGCATGTAGCTATCACATATGTGCTTCAATGTCGATATGGAAGCACGTCGAGAAATTATTTCCCCCCCCCCCTTTTTATGTGCCAAATCGTGTTTTTTATTATTTTTTATGAAAACGGGTACAGTGTAACGGAACGTTTAGCGACATCTAGTTGATTTGATAGACACCTCTTAAAGGAAACCGAATTATTGATGTTTAGTGCGATGTGGTCATGGAAATAAACGCTGCGGTGCCTGCGGTTAACTTGACAGTGACAGTTACTTCTAGTTGAGTTTGACAGCTGGGTTACGTCAATGTCATCCACGATGGCAGACGATGTGGACTTGTGCCGGAGCCCGAGGCAGGATATAGGCCTCCAGCCCCGCATCTGCGGGCATCTGTTTTTTTTGAAGCCAAATGGCTGAACCCTCGCGCTGAACAACTTCTAAATTAGTAAGTTTATACATTCCTGAAATTATTTTTATTTGTTTTCGGGATTGTCGATAGTAACAATGTGTTATTGTGTCAGAAGGCAACCAAATTTTTAATTGTCGCCTAGAAACTATATTTACTTTGGTTAGCACCTTCGCTGCACCGGTAAGTCTCATGAAAACTGGCAAGTTCAGGAAATATTTCTGTCAAATTTGATATTTAATTTGTTTATTTTGTTACAGCATATTTTCTTGCGCTTTGCCATGTGCACTGGACCCAAGGGTGGGAGAAGGACAGTTTCAGTTCTTCAAGGTAAACATTAGCTATGCTTTACCATTCAGTTTTACCAGTGGGAGTGTCATGACAGTTGCAATAAATATGTTTTTTTTTCAGGGTGGTGTGTTTTTGTTCCGCGTCCTGTTTTGTACTGATGTTTCATGCGGTGATAAAGCTTTACTGCGTACCTTCATGCTTGGACCTCTTGTGTGTGACCTTACATTTAGTTGTGACAATTGCCTTGTGTGTCATATTTGTTTATCGGAGTTCGATGCTCTCCAGTGACATTTATTGATATTGTATGATGCTCTGGTAACGCTGTCACTGATTTTATATTTAATAGCATTGTCCAAACTCCTATTTAAAGTCAGACACACACGTCGATGACACAATTTCATCGTTCGGTGGAAGCTGGCAGAGCGAAAGCATAGAGCGGGAAATCCGGACTGAAGAAGCACGGAGAGAGTGTGACCAGCCAGGTTTGAGCAGACCCTCCTGTAAGTCGTCTTTCATCTCTCAGCAACCATTAGGCTTTGTTAGTTCTGTTATAGTTAGAATAGAAGCAAAAAGTTCTCCAAACACGCGAACTGCAACGCGACCCTGTTTCTCTTCTGTCATGGAGTCCTAAGCTATAAGAAACCACTTTGTATTCAGTGTAAACCAACAACTTCACTGATAATAAAAGACTACCATTTACAGAGAGACATTTTGTTATTTATCTCATACTCTACGGCCTAAACCTAAATAACCTAATATAAAAAAAAAAACAAACAAACAATAATGACAAATAAATGCGCGGCTTGTGCGAAGTTCACCGGGCGTACTGGGACCATTGCGTGCCCAAAATGTAGCGGCCACTATCACTGCGCCTGCGTAGGGCTTCCTGCCGGGAAAGCGGTCACTCAAGAGTGGAGCTGCCCGACGTGCAAGCGGTTCCAGCCGCGAGACAACCGCGCCGACACGCCGGTGAAGGGCTTGCTCACCCTGCCCGCCGCCGCCGCCGCTGAGCCTGTTGCGTCTCCGGGGTCTGTTGATGCTCAGGCCGCGGCTTCTCATTCCGCCAGTGCCCCGCCTCCTGTGCCGGCGGCGTCTGCCGCCGACGCCAACACCGCTGGCCCCGCGGCCCCCGCTGATGCTCCGGCCACCGTTTCACGCCCTTCACCTGCTGCGGCGCCCACCGCTGCGGAGGCCTCAGCGGGTGCTGGGCCGGTGTCTCCGGTGCCCGAGAGTACGGCGCAGTCATCGCTTGGAAACGAGATCCAGCTGTTCCGGGAGGAGCTCCAGGCCTTGAGGCGTGAGCTCAGGGAGTTTCGCCAGGAGTTTCAGGACGTCAGGGCTAGCATGTCGGACATCAGCGCGAAGGTGGACGCGTTGGAGGGTCGCGTCGACGCCGTGGAGAAAGCTGCCGTCGATAGCACTGTGCCGGTAGCCACCAAGGTGCTGGAGGAAGCCATCGCGACGCTCCAGGCGGAGCTGAACGAGCGGGACCAGGAGCTGCTCGCGAACGACGTCCAGTTATCCAACGTGCCGGAGGAGTCGGGCGAGAACGCGATCGGGCTGGTCACGCGGATCAGTGTCAAGCTGGGCGTGGAGCTGGACGTGCGGGACGTGGTGTTCGCGCACCGAGTGGGCGGCGAGCGCGAGGATGGCCGACCGCGGCCGCTGGTGGTGCGCATGACGCGCCGCGCCGTCTGCGAGGACCTGCTGAAGCAGGCGCGCGTGCGCCGCGGCGCCACCACCGACGGCCTGGGCCTGGCCGCGGCGCCGCGGCGGTTCTACGTCAACGAGCGGCTGACGGCCGCCAACCGCCAGCTGTTCCAGCGCGCCCGCGAGGCCGGGAGCGCCGCCGCCTGGCGCTGGGTGTGGACCCGGGGCGGAAGGATCTATGCCCGTAAAGCTGACGGCCAGCCGGGTCATCGCTTGCGCAGCCTAGCGGACCTGAGTATTTTTACCCCGGTCGCCGATGCCGAGTCAAATGTTTAGTCGTTGTCTACTGTTTGTTTTTTATTGTGAAGTCCTGAAAAAGAAAAGTGTTTCGTTATTAATGTTATCTATGTCTGTCCAATTCATATTAGCCAAAACAATTTTATACAATCATCCTTACTATTACCTTACTATTGTGGCCTTCCCGTGTGTTTCTTTTGTTACAATTGCGTTTTCTTTAGTGTGTTTTGTCGTCGCAAAAGTGAAACCACTGATTTTTTTGGCCCCGTTCTGTGATTTTTCTATAAACAGAGTAATATATTTATATAACACGTATTATATGCATATATTTTATATTGATATTGCCACACTACGTATAGATGTCATATTTACCTGCATTCTTCCGCTTCATTGTTGTTATTGTTATTACGTAATGTTTTTCTGTTCTTGCCATGCCTCGTTTTAAACACTTCAAAGTTGGTTTATTTAATGCTGGATCCCTTGGTACGGGACATGACGAGTTGATTGCGACTGTGACCACGACAAAAGCCGACGTTATTGCTATCAACGAGACCTGGCTACGCACCGGCGAGGACGGCCGTGCCCCGACTGTGGCGGAATATCGACTGCGTCACGTTGCGCGTCCAGCCGAAATCCGCGCGGGGCGCGGGGGGGGCGTAGGGTTTTTTATCCGCCGCGATCTTAATGCTCGCACTCTCCCGCACCCACCGGCCGAACTCGTAGAACAAATGTGGTTGAAATTCAATGTAAACGGCAAACGTTTAATAATTGGAACCGCATACCGGCCTCCTTGGCTTAATGTTGACATCTTTTTTGACGCCATTACGACCTCGATCACATCTTTTGTTAATTACGACCGTTTGATCTTGCTTGGAGACTTTAACATAAATTTTACTGACCAAACCAACACTAAGTTTGAATGTTTGATGAATTTCTTAACTTCTGTTAACTTGACTCAACATGTAAGTGACCCGACGCATTTCACTGATCACAGCGAGACGACTATAGACCTAATTTGCTCTGACGCTCGCGTTGTGAATGTGGACGTGAAGCACATTCCCGACCTGGGTAGACATGCATTTATTACGGCCGAGTTCGACATAAAAAAACCGAAACCGACGCCGAGACGTATTACATACCGACCTCTTAACGACATTAACTTAAGTGATTTCGACAATGACCTTAAATCTATAAATTGGGACCAAATACTTTTACTTGATGACGTGAACGACATGGTTCGAATTTTTAACGAACTTGTTCTACAAATATTCGACAAACACGCGCCTGAAAAGACGATCGTGGTGAAGGAGGCACTCAAACCATGGCTGACAAGCAATGTGAAGCTTATGATGCGTCTTAGGGACAAAGCCCACGCCAAATACAAGCGTTCCAAGACTGATGCTCATAAGCAATATTACCTAGAGTTGAAACACCTGGTGATCGCAGCCATCCACAGCGAGAAAAGTGCCTACTTCAAGCACCACATCAACGACGTTACCGACTCAAAGACTCTCTGGAAAAACTTAAAGCGCACTGTCCTTCCAGACTCACAGACGCGGACTGACCTCCCGACACACTTTAACGACCCCGACTTAATAAACCGACATTTCTTAAATATACCTGGCAGTCCTGTCGTATCTATATCTGACCTGACACAGTATGAATTTGATAGATATAGTGACAAAAGTTTTACTCTTTCACCAACAACCTTTGAAACTGTGACCAAAATTATAAAATCTATTAAAACGACTGCAAAGGGACATGATTTGATTGCTATTGACATGTTACTTATGACTCTTCCGGTGACTTCTAAGATACTCACGTTCATCATCAATAGGAGTATTCAGACTATGACTTTCCCGACTGACTGGAAAATCGCTCAAGTGACCCCGTTACCGAAAACCACAAATCCTGTCAATCTGTCCGAACTCCGTCCTATTAGTATTCTTCCCTGTGCATCAAAGATAATAGAAAGGGTGGTTTGCGAACAGCTATCGGAATACCTGGAGAAATACAGCATCCTACCTGAACTGCAATCGGGTTTTCGCAAGGGTCGGTCGACAGCTACTGCGTTACTCGATGTAGTCGATAATATTTTGCAGGCTCGGGATGATGGTAAAAGTACCATATTAGTGCTTTTAGATTTCTCCAGGGCTTTTGATTGTATTAGCATTCCCTTGCTATTATCTAAGATGTCTTATTACGGATTTGATGCCACGGCGATAAAATGGTTTAACAGCTACTTGACTGACCGGGCGCAGACAGTCGTATTGCGTGGGGTGGATGGTGGTGCTCTGCGGTCCTCTCTTTGCCCTGTGACACGGGGAGTGCCGCAGGGTTCGATACTTGGACCTCTGCTCTTTATATTGTATAGTTCTGATATTATCAACAGTATAAAGAGCAGTGGATACCATCTTTATGCGGACGATCTGCAATTGTATGTCTCCTGCGCGCCGTCAGAGACGTCTTCAGCTGTGCACTCAATCAATGCAGATCTGGACCGTATTTCGGCTTGGTCGGAGAAGAACTGTTTGGTTCTGAATCCCGGCAAGTCGAAATATATCGTTTTTGGATCGAGGCATCAAATTCGGAATACTCTTGCTGCTCTGGCTACCGGGAATGTTGCCGTCATGGGTGACCCAATAGAGCGGGTGGTAGAAGCCAATAACCTTGGCCTCCTAATGGATGGCAAGCTGAACTTTGAGAACCACGTTTTGAAAGTTGTGAGTAACTGCTTCTACCGCCTCAAAGTTCTGTACAATATACGCGATTACCTTAGTGTCGATTTGCGTGTTGACCTTTGTGAATCGCTTATATTGTCCAGACTAAACTATTGTGATGTTATTTATGGCGGTTGCATTCTTGGTCGCTCTAAGAGGCTTTTACAGCGAGTGCAAAACGCATGTGCTCGTTTTTGTTTCCGCGTCCCTCCCCGCTCCCATATCACCCCATACCTGAACGCCGCCAACTTGCTGAACATGCCAGCGCGCAGGCGCATGCACCTCGCCACTTTGCTGTTCGGTGTGAGACGTCACGAGACCCCATCATACCTCTTTAACAAGATGGTTTGGTCGAAGAGTGAGCGCAGAAGCGCAATGGTTCTCGTGCCTAAGCACCGAACTGCGGCATTCCGAGGCAGTTTCAAGTTTGCGGCGTCCAAGTGCTGGAATGATATTCCCCCCCCTATCCAAGGAGCGTCAAGTAGTTACACCTTCAAGCGCAAGCTGAAGGATCACTTATTGACGCTTCAAAAATCCTTAAAATAGTCCTCCAGCACTTTGTACACTGATATGCCAGCTTGTTGTCTTTGAACAATATAGTCTTCCTTACTTTTTGTTTTTTGTTTATTGTAAACTATTTAATAAATTTATGTATTTTCTAGTCACACATAAGTCGGGTTCTGTCTATTTATTATATCTATTTATTACATTACTTACGTAAAAGTTTATGGTTTATGTAGTATATTTTGCCTGTGTATCGTTTCTTGAGTCACAAACGGTTCTGGCTGAAAATCAGTGCTGCAGGTGTCTAACACCTCAGCGTAATGCTGAGCCAGCGACCGTTTCACTTTTGCGGAGACACACAACGCTGATGATCTAATTTTCATATGTGTTTTTTGTTTTTGTTGTTTCCTTTCTATAAAATTGTGTGTATGCTCTTATATTTGTGTGTCTTGCAAAATGAATAAATGTCTTCTTTCTTTCTTTCTTTCTTTCTTATTTACAGCTCACCGAGACTGACTCAAGTACTCTTTTTTTACCTTTTAAAAATAATTTCGCGACGTGCTTCCATATCGACATTGGAGCACATAATGTGACAGCTACATTCATGCCAAGTTTCATGCTTTCTTCAGGATGGGACCGTATTTTACGTTAAGGACCCTATTATTACCTATATTGTCTATATTTGTCAAAAAAAAAACTCTCCGGACAACTATAGATGCCACTCGTACTGGAGCGGTATACTGGCAACTGTATACTGCGGCGTACTAGCAACTTTGGTTGACACCCGTAGGTAAAGGGTTAACTTACTTTTGGTGGAATCACTTAGTGTGTTTTATAAAAAAAAGAAATTTATTCAGTAGTTTCTTCACATTAGGTACAAATAATATACCTAAACAAAGTTAAAAATTCAACAAAGTACCAAAAATATAAACGCCTCAGCATATTATGCTTGCGCCTCTGACAAAAGAGAACATTGAACAATAAAGAGTACATTAACAGTAAAGTATTCTACCTTAGTCCTCTGGTAAAGGTGCTGATACACTTGAGCATTTATGTAAGTACAGTCACCAGCATAAATATATGACGGTGAACAGAGCTCCAAAAATAAATGATCATCTATTAGGCTCAATAGCATATGACGACACTACCGCGGTAAAAGTAAGTGATGCTCTATAGGCGGAAGAAACATCGTCGCACCCTTATCAGCAAAAATATCAATTTGCAGTGAAAGCATAATCATCGGATGATAGGTGGGCCGCATAAATATCAATTTGCTGTGAAAGCATAATCATCGGATGATACGCGGGCCGCATATATATCTGACGCGTAAAAATCAACTCTATGTTGTTGATTTGCAAAAACGAACCATCCCTGGCTAACATAGAGACGAAAATTGTATGAAATGATTTGACAATTCACGAGAACAGTGCAGACTTGTCATTGCATACGTCTGTCTCACATTGTTCCAATCGCGAATATGTCAATAATGAAATTTTAAAATCTTTATGATGTGTGAATAATTAGTGGCCAGTATCATTTTAGGTTAACTAAAAAGTTTTTATATTACGAACAATATTATAAACGTCCTTACGTAGTGTTATAAAAAATGTTGTATATTAACGTTATCAGCACCTTACAAAAAATGGCCTAATTATTTTATGCGGAGTTAGAATTTAATTTATTATTAATTCGGACATGTTTTAATCAACAATCACTCAGGCGTTCAGGACAAAATAAAAACAACTAGGTATCAACTTCGTCTTATCAACTTAGCAAGTAAACAAGCTAAATTTATACCAATAGCTGTTGCCCGTGGCTTTGCCCCTGTTCCAGATTTTTCTTTTTTTTTCAATTTTTGTTCTAAGAACCTTCTCCCGATAAATAGCAAACTCATAAAAAAAAGAGTACGAGAATTCGGTGATGCCGTGAAATGAACAAATATTTCTATTTGGCATTCACTATTTTATTGAATCCGCCGCCGTTACTTTTCGAAGGTCCATTTCAATGAACAAAAACCATTTTCTTTGCTACTCCGCTACTACACGAGTAAGACAGCCAAAACCTTTGACATGAAACCCCAAAAGACGTATATTTCGCACAAGCTTAGCTTACTTGTACGTGTAGTTACGGAGTAGCAAGGAAAATGTATTTTGTTCACTGACATTTTGCTGTGTAGGATCCAAGATGCTGGACATAATTTGACATAATTGACACGAAAATATTTTTTTGGATCCAACATGGCGAACGACACTTTAACGCAAAATATAAATATGAGCGTAACTGCGCGTTAATAAGGCCTACGCTGTTTTATCTCAGCAATTTGTATAAAATAAATAATCATACATAAATAGTGTTTTTGATATTTTTCATTTAAAAGTAACGTAAAACGCCATTCAGCCGTCAATGATGACGATGATGATGATAATTAAAAAGTAATTGTAGAAAAAGTGCTGTTTAAAATGTTGTAAAATTGGCTCATGATCGCTACCCAACCAACTAACACATTGTCATAAAGATTCACTTAGAATAGCAGTTGCATAAAATACTATTAAAGTTCACACCCCTTCCCAGGTTATCGATTCCTATATAGGTAATTTTGTAATTTAGGAATTTGAATCCGTCAAATATGTGATAGAATAAAATGTGAGACAGACGTATGCAATGACAAGTCTGCACTGTTCTCGTGAATTGTCAAATAATTTCATACAATTTACGTCTCTATGTTAGCCAGGGATGGTTCGGTTTTGCAAATCAACAACAAAGAGTTGACTTTTACGTGTCAGATATATATGCGGCCCGCGTATCATCCGATGATTATGCTTTTACAGCAAATTGATATTTATGCGGCCCACCTATCATCCGATGATATTATGCTTTCACTGCAAATTGATATTTTTGCTGATAAGGGTGCGACGATGTTTCTTCCGCCTATAGAGCATCACTTATTTTTACCGAGGTAGTGTCGTCATAAGCTATTGAGCCCAAAAGATAATCATTTATTTTTGCAGCCCTGTTCACCGTCATATATTTATGCTGGTGACTGTACTTGTAACAGAACACCAAGCATTCGCCGTTTTTAAGTTTGTGTAACTGATGCTCGCTAGAACGCTTCTTTTATTTTGTGAGCTTTTACCAGTAATGTAACTTTAGCTAGAATGCTCATTACCAAGTGAATACTCTAGTTAGTGATAGGACTCGAATCACGTTTCACTCGAGTCACTCGAGTAGTTTTACTGTCACTCGGACTCGAGTGAAAAATAAGTTGACTCGGCTGTCGAGCAACTCGAGTCAACTCGAGTCGCCTGAAAATTCATTCGGCCGGCGAGTGACTAGGACCACTCGAATTGACTCGGGCCACTCGAGTTGCCTGTACTGACTCGAGTGAGAAAGTCAAGTTAAGACGATTTGGGCATAATTATTCATAGGTGTTCTGTCAAAAATTGTTGCTTATGGTTAAAGTTATTGTTAAAGTAACTTCGTGCTATTGACGCTATGATGACGTGATATTTTACAAGAGGACGGCCAGCTCAAATCGTGACTCATATCACAAATTCACTCGAGTGACTTTGGTTTGGTCATATGAAAAAATTGACACTTGAGTCCTGTCTTCACTCGAGTGGTACTCGAATGAGTCGACTTTTCGAGCGAGTGACTCGAGTGAAAAAAAAAACACTCGAGTCTAACTTTCACTCGAGTGATAGGTACCTACTCGAATGAGTCGGGTTTTTCGAGCGAGTGACTCGAGTGAAAAAATGCCACTCGAGTCCCATCACTTGTATCAGTAGGTAGGTACCCTAACGGTGGTAAGACCTCTAGTGCCGGTGTCTATTGGGTGGTGGTGCTCACTTACCATCCGGTGACCCACTTGCTCGTTTGCTTTCTTTGATGTATATAAAAGCGTGAGTGGTTTGAGTTTACCTTCTCGTCTATACTTCGAAATTTCTTGACGTTTTCGGTAAAACCAAACATTAGTGAGACGGCCAATGAGGCAGTGCTTGCCCTACATTTTAATGTATAGGACATTTGCTTAGCCGAGCGTTTGCTCAATTGTCATATTTTTACTGTACTGATAATTTTGATAAATAAAGTAAATAATAAATTGATTGAATAAGGCGATACTTTTTCAGACTTACGGCTACTTTACTTACAGATATTATTACTTTTTAACTATGTTAGTAAAAAAACACCTCACTTACTTTACATATAAACTGATGCCTATACTATATTCTTCAGATCTATACCTAACTAAATAATTTCCGAGTGTAACAAATACAAATACAATTTTATTTCGTAATCATAGGTAAGGATATACAAGATCATAGGAATTATTAGAATAGTACAGCTATGATTTGCCGTTTGGCGTTGAAATACCGATTTCTTGTTTGAAACTAATTTGTGAGCCTCTCCTCCGCGCCCCTGTGCCGCGGCAAAGGGCTGTGTCGGGTGTTTCAGGTTTTTTCAGCGGCTTTGACTTGCAAATTGACGCCGCCCGCCGCGTAATTAAAAATCCGCCGCCGACAGCGCCCGGCGGCGAGTAGCGGAACTAACGCGCTTTGTCTAGTACTGCCAAGTGTCCGATGCAATTGGAAGCCGTGATAGCTTTGTTGATTTTAATTTTAAGTTGTGAGAAGATTGACGATAGATGGCGTTTAATGGCTACTCCAAACGATCGATTCAAGCTGTGGATCTAATGTATAGTCAAGGGCATAAATATACGTAAATATACGTACCTACGTTACCGAGACATCAAATACGTCTATACACTTTTAAGGTGCGACCACACCGCCGCTTAAAAAACGGTGACCTTACGGAATCGCAACAAAATGTATTGTATGAAGAAACGGTGAGAAAACGTGACGCCTACGACACGTCACTGCGTATACGCGGCGGTGTGTCGCACCCTTATGCCACAAACAATAAGGTCAGTGACACATTTTAATATGTCTGAATCGATATTTCTGGAGTCACTAGTATTTCATACTCTTTTATTAGTATTATTACAAGCTTTTTATATTAACTTGCAACTTTACGTATGTGTGTATGTTTGTCCGGGTGGAATGGAATCTTGCAACTCAACTTATTGAAGCAGATATCTTCAACCGATTGAGCTGAAGGAAGTCGGATGACAATGTAACTAATGTAATGTAACTAATATTATAAATGCGAAAGTATGGATGGATGGATGGATGGATGGATGTTTGTTTGTTACTTAATCACGCCAGAACGGCCCAACGGATCTGGATGAAATTCGGCACATAGATAGAGAAAAGTCTGGAATAGCACATAGGCTACTTTTTATCCCGGAAAATTGCGTAGTTCCCACGGGATAGCGATATAAACGAATTCTTTGCAGACGAAGTCGCTGGCAACAGCTAGTAATACAATAATCCGGTAGTAGAATTCTGGTGTCCTAGTCAGTAGGCTTATTGTCTAACTCGCTCGCAATCGCCATCGTGTTCATTTTGACAGTTCATGTATGGGCTGACAATTGGCATCGGAATCAGCTAGCTGTCACATTCATACATTTACTGTCAAAATGAACACGATGGCGATTGCGAGCGAGTTAGACAATAAGCCTACAGGACCGTCTCCGTAGGCAACTCTTCAACGGTTTGGTCCGATTGACTTGACATTTGGTTCACATGTAGGACGCATGGCGAAGCAAGAACAGTTAACAGAAACTACAGACAGAAAAAAATCTTGTATCAAAAATGATACAATTATACTTTACTAGCTAATGCCCGCTACTTCGTTTGCGCAGAGTTAAATATCGCCTATGACACTCACAAATAAATGTGTGTGAATAAATATTTCTCTCTCTCTCTCTCTCTCTTTCTCAAATAATGTGTTTTTTTATTTATTTATTTATTTTCGGAGAACCAAAAGCTATAAATTACAAAATAGATTACTTCTATAGTACCAATGGAGCCAATTAAAGGATCTCACAACTAGAAACAAATTGTATACAATTAAGAAAAAAAAAGTACGCGCATAGTCGCAAAGATGCACCACGCAAACACACAAAAACACCACAGCAAAACTCACATAGTATACATAATAAAGAGAGAGAGAAAACAAAAAAGAAGAATTACCCAATGAAACCGCAGTGACCACATGATACACATACAGTACGCTCACTCAAACCACCTCCCCGCCAGACGCCGACTCACCGAAGAGACGTTACAGTTAAAAACATCGATACCTAGCTCCTCCGCCACTTCGTTCAGACTACGACAAGCCCGCCTCAAAAAGCTGTTTTGTATGTATGTATGTATGTATAACTCTTTATACTCTTACTCTTTTATACTCTTTTCTTCTTTTTTTCTTTTTGTCTTTTTTTTTTACTTTTTTCTTTCTTTCTTTTTTCTTTTTTCTTTTCTTTTTTTTTGTTTTTCCTGTATTGTCATTCTATTGGTAAAAGAATGTGCAAAATCGGTTCAGTAGATCAAGAGTTTACAAACTTTTCATCGTTTTTTGATCATTTGATTTAGACTTTACGCCCCTCCGTCTGTATTGGATGTCCACAGCTCGCTGTCCAGGCCCGCCTCTAATGCTCGCGCTAATGGCGGCAACGCTAATGCCGCTGAGCGATGATGATGGCGTCCGTAATGCTGCGCTTGTAATTAGCGCGTCGCGTGCGCCGTCCGATTTGTCCCGGAACGGCCAACAGAAATACAGCGGCAATTAAAAAAAATCATATTATTTGAGTGTAAAAAATTAATGATTAGACTTATTGTTGGAATACCTTTTTCATACAACTGGCTGTTGCTCGCGACTTTGTCGGCGTAGAATTGAAATTTGTAGAAAACCTCCTCAGACTCCCTTGAATCAAATATATTTTTTTAACAAATGTGTCTTTTTAATTTTAATTTCAAGCCAAGTTCCTTGACTGGTGGAAGGCCTTAAACTACCTTAATCCAGCTCTGTTGCAATATTCTTTTAAAGTGCCGTGGCCTACCTAGGTACAAACAAACTACCTTCTGTTCAAATTCGGATCTGAAATGTTTATAATTTAGGGTAGTGATTATGAGAGATAAATTAAAAATTTAGGGTTATCTCAATCCACTTTATTATCGGCAGACCGAACAAATTGTTACAAAATTAACACTCAAATGGTAAATCTAAATTATAAATCTTACACCTATCTAAAACGTTCAATGTTAAATGTGAAAGTCCCACACTTTAACGGGTGGGTAATTGGACACTTAGCGTAGGTTACTTTAAAATATTCTAGGACTACAAAATAGGGTTTAGTTAAGCGTGGTTTGGCTGATCAACGTTTGTTCAGATACTATAATAACGAAAATCTTAGCTGCGGCCCGGAAGGGCGAATCCGCTGGCAACGGCTGCCGGGTGCTCGGCTCGGGTAGATCGGCCGAAGCAGCCGATACGAAACGACGGTGGTGATTGGTGATTAAACACCGTGGTCAAACAGCCGTGATCACACACCTCCTGGAATACACCGGGGTATTGGGTTGTAGCAAGCGGTTATGCAGGCGAGCGCAGTGATTCTAAATTCCACTTCCATTTGCAAAAGCAAAGGTGGGTAGGCTTAGAAGGTTGAAAAAGTGGTAAGTGGAATGGCTCTAGATGGTCCAGCAGCGTGCTACGTACAAGGGACTTCATCCCGGGTATCTTTTAAAAGTGTCCCGCTCGGAGCGGAGTAAGAAATTTAATAAAAATTGCAATTAAATTATTATTGAAAAAGTAAAAGTATATAGGCAGGTAGGTTACGATTATGGTTACCCAGCAGTAACAGAGCGCGAGAATAGAAATATGCACAGTCATGGCGCAGATTAATTATTAATTTATTTTTGTAAAATAATTGAAAAAACATCCAATCCTTCCAGAATTGGCTAGGCTAAGCTCGTAGGAATAAACAGGTTGAAGAAATCAGTGCCAGGAAAAAGTCTGGGCCCGAAATTGCCCACCAGACATTTTGTCAGTCTACCCCCGAAGTAGCAAAGATAATTATGCAAAGCAAACCTACTTGTCAGAGGCGGAATCCGGGTATATGCAGGACGTGGACGCTGTGACTGCTTCTGCGACACAGCTCTGCGACACAGCTCTGCGCAACGTGGTGGCAGGCGGAAGAAATTCGCAGCTGAAATATGGTAAACACGATTAATCGGATGTTCCAACCAGATCTCTAACCTCCAACGCGTAATTCGCTGTACTTACAAGTAGGTGAAGTCTTGCCACGCAACAGGCAGGAACGGAGCAAAGAATGTCGAGGAAGTTTGTGGAATTATAGGCCAGCGCGGGACGTGGCACTGCAATAAAAAACTGGGAATAGTTTCACGAAAAAAAACTCACAAACACCCGAAAGGTAGAAATACAATTTGTAGGAACTCACCTGAGCAGAACGGGGATTTAAATTAGCACTGATTCTATGTAATATTCAAGAGAAGACTTCTCGCCGGAGATTTTTGATGTAAAAATGTGCCAACGCAACTGGACAAACGAATTTATTTCCCGATCGAATGAAAAATCAATACATTCACAAGTTGAATGAATGAGATGACGAATGTGTTGCCGTGGACGTAAAAGTTCATAATCCCGAAATTATGGGTAAATCAATTTTATAGCGAAGAAATAACACCAAGGAAAACTGTAGGATTAATAAACATTAATTTTGAAGCTAATATTCACACAAAAGGCAATCCGGCTCTTGTCATTTCTGGGAGTTAGATTTATAACCTGGTATCACGACGCTATAGCGTTACCACAGATTATGCATCGATGGAACTTGAATGAAACGGGATGAATGAGCTGCCAGTTATAAAATATCTGAAAGTAAACCCATAGACAAATTGACTTCGTATCCTACTTTTATGAATGAACAATCAGGTCCGGCAACTTACGAGGAGCGTTTAATTTTGACGTTTAGGGAATAAGAAGCCAAGAGTTGCTAATCTACATTCGCTTGACAGTTCATTGTTCGATGTTTCGTAAACATTTCTTCAGGCGAGTGAAAACATTTAATTTAGATAAGAAAGTATGCTAATTAACAGCTTCCGCTACCAATTCTTTTCCGATGAGTACTGGGGATTTACAAGTGTAGTTTGTAGTGATGATTTTTCAATGGCACAAGCTAAACGAACGCTGATGGAATGCGGTGAAGTAAGTTGTTCAAAAAAAAAACCATTACAGATCTCTAATTCAAAAAACCAAGGACTTTCACGCAAACTTGCGAGAGCCCTTAACCCTCCTAAATCCGGCCCTGTCGCCAAGTCCTTTCTTAGCGGATACCTACGTCATAATAGCTATCTGCGCGCCAAATTTTAGCGCAATCCGTTCCGTGGTTTGAGTGAGCAGTGCGTTGATCGTTCAGTCATGTCACGGTTGCCTTTTAGGTACCTATATACACAGATAAGGAATTTGGAATTTAACGAGCTAGTCGGTTAGGATTAGAGATGCGTAGCCTGGATACACCTTATGTGCCTGCAATTTCAATAGCTGTCTTACTCTCCTCGCCAAAAAAGTAGCGTAAACACTGCTGCTTGGCGGCAGAATCAGCCAGTAAGACAGGGTGGTAGAGACAAACACCGCATGAGCTCCCACGACAAGCGACGACTATGACTAGGCGATCTACTACTTTTGCTGATAGGACCACTGCTTTGCTGGTGGTGGTGTAAAGTCCTTCCTGAGTAATGCCACCATGACTTGCTAAGCTTGCCCAAGCAGCAGTTCTTGTAACGTGGATAGTGAGACGATCTTAATTAGAATCATGCTAAACGTGGCCTTGAGGTTTTTTCTTCCTTAAAACCCTTTACAACTTTAAGTTAACAATGAAAACCAGTAATTAATTGTTTAGTTTCGGCTCGCGGGGGTCGTTAGCGGGCGCGATTGCCGCGCGCCGCGAGCCGCGCCGCGCCGCGTCGGCTAATCAAGCGGCCTAATACTCTAATTAGACCGCTTGTTCGTTGTAAGTTGATTATTAAAACAGCTTTCAGGCTGAAGGACAAATGGCTAAGTACAGTCGGCCAAGAAATTAATTTACCACCTCAAGGTGCAATGTTATTTGTACAAAAAAATGTCAAAGACCGTTATGATAATATGCCTTATTGCATGCGTTCTTCCATGCTGGCCTGGGAGCAAAGAAAAAACTTTAACGTATCAGCTGCTTCACTTCCCGCGCAGATGGTAAAAGCCCGTCGAGGGAATGGGCGAAAATCTTTGTAATTATTTATTTATTTACTGTCAATAAATTTACATGTCATTACAGACTTACGACTAATGCACCATGAAAATGAGATAACCAACTACAAGACTAAGTATACATTAAATCATGTTACATTTAGGCGATGCGGCTAGCATCCCATTATTATTTTGATTCCCCTTGCCACATAAGCGCTCACAATCATGCTAAACGAGGCCTATAGGTCTTGTTACTGTAGGCTCTGTCTATCTTCTACTAAACTGAGTCGCATTTCTCTGATGTAACCTTTTCGCTGCGAGATCCGTGGTCATCCGAAGAAAACTTCACTCTAGAATCTTTTCACTACAAAATAACCCAGCAGAGGGTCATGGGTTCGAATCCCGGGCTCGCCCTCTTAGTTTTCCGGAATTTATGACCTTCGTACATTTGAACTTTTCTATGCGCTTTTCAGTTGGAAAACATCGTGAGGAAACCTGGGTACACCTGCGAAGCAATTCAAAGGTGTGTGAGAAAGTTCCCAATCGACACTAGGCCAGCGTGGGAACTATCATTCTGAGAGGAGGCCTTGGATGTATATAGGATTATTTTAATAGGTACTAGCTTCTGCCCGCGACTTCGTCCGAGTAGAATTAGCATCTGACATGTTTATCTCTATCCCGCGGGAACTATGCAATTTTCCGGGATAAAAAAGTAGCCTATGTTTTAATCTAGGGTGCCAGCTAACTTGGTTCTAAATTTTATCCAAATCCGTCCAGTCGTTTTAGCGTGAAGAAGGAACACACTCACATCGTCACATCGTCAGATCGTCACTCACAAACTTTCGCATTTTATAATATTAGTAGGATTATTAAATATCACAGTAGCATCGTCTTGTCAAAATCAAAATTATTACACCCTTTACAGTGACAAAGTTCTGCAACAAATCAGCTTCAAATGGTCTAGTGGGCATAATGGGCGAGTGGAAAGTAAAGTAAGGTTGGTGCGCACCCTTGTACAATTAATTCACGGCATTAAAGTTAATGCGGCAATTAGCGGCGCTCGGTCGAGTGGGACCCGGAGCGCGGAATGCTAACGACTACGAATTACGCGAACTAGTCACGGTCATGTTTATAATATATGTGACATCTAACTAATATTATTATATTATTATCTAACTAATATTATAAATGCGAAAGTATGGATGGATGGATGGATGGATGGATGGATGGATGTTTGTTTGTTACTCAATCACGCCAGAACGGCCCAACGGATCTGGATGAAATTCGGCACATAGATAGAGAAAAGTCTGGAATAGCACATAGGCTACTTTTTATCCCGGAAAATTGCGTAGTTCCCGCGGGACAGCGATAAACGAATTCTTGGCAGACGAAGTCGCTGGCAACAGCTAGTAATATTATAAATGCGAAAGTATGGATGGATGGATGTTTGTTTGTTACTCAATCACGCCAGAACGGGCCAACGGATCTGGATGAAATTCGGCACATAGATAGAGAAAAGTCTGGAATAGCACATAGGCTACTTTTTATCCCGGAAAATTGCGTAGTTCCCGCGGGATAGCGATAAACGAATTCTTTGCAGACGAAGTCGCTGGCAACAGCTAGTAATTTATAAGTCGTTTTTGGCGACCGAATAGCCTAGTCGTTAGAGAACTGACTGTGAAGCTTGAGGTCGCAGGTTCGAGCCCCTGTTTAGGTACTTTATAGGAAATACTAGTGACCCGCTGTGGCGAACCAAATAAAAAGGCTGCTTTCTACACATGAGATATATTTAAATAAATTGTAAATTAATTACAATGTACACGTCTACGCGGTTAGCTACATAAGGACGTAAGGGGCGCTGTCATAACACCCTCAACTGTCAAAAAATCAATTTATTATGTACCTTGTTTTGTACATAAACTGCGGCCCAGGCCAAAGATACAAAATTAAACTTATTTTAAATAGCATATAATCTAAGAGGCCTTCTGTATGTATACTCAGCACGAGCTTAAAAGGTAAGGTAAGTATTATTTAAATAAGGCTGAAACCCATGTTCTGCATGAGTTTACCTTGATCTTCCGAGTATAACTACATAAGATCTGAATACATGTTTTCTTTTGTAAACATAATAAATTTTAACCTACAAGGAAACTAATAAGTACCCTTGATGTACAGTGGGTATGTTCTTACAACTAAAACTAAGTGCTATTTGTTTCTAAGCTTACAAAGGAAACCATATGGTTTTAATACATATTAGGTTCACTTTCATTCTAAAACCTACCTAACTAAAAACCAAGTAACTTGTGTTTGTTTACAATACAAACGCTTCCCCGCCAGGAGCAATCAAAAACATGTACCAGTAACTAAGAGTTATTTCAGTTGTTAATTCATAGGCAAGAGGCAAACTTTCATAATGCTTGTGCGGATTGTATGGCCATTCGCGGTTTTTACATCAAGTGCCCGTACCTTGTTGTCTTTACCAGGATATACATTGACAATTCTGCCCATTGGCCACCTTAGGGGTGATATATTTTCTGACTTAAGTAGAACCAACTCTCCCACAGCTAGATTCGGTTTCTCGCTTTTCCATTTGGGGCGATTCTGAAGCATGGTTAAATATTGTTTGGACCATTGTTTAAAAAAACATTGCTGCATGTGCATACATTGCTTCCAAAAGGATAAGCGATTGACCGGTTTGTCTGTTACATCAGGTTCTGGATAACATGTTAAGGGGGCTCCAGTTAAAAAGTGGCCTGGAGTTAGGTACGACATATCGTTAGGATCAGATGACATTTTAGTAAGTGGTCGCGAATTTAATATGCCCTCGATTTGAATCAACACTGTATTGAATTCTTCATACGTCAAAACGCTGTCGCCTACCACTCTTTTAAGGTGATATTTGGCACTTTTTACGCCTGCCTCCCACAGACCCGCGAACACCGGGCTATAGGCAGGTACAAATTTGAATTCAATGCCTTGATCCGAGGTGTAGTTGTGAACCAAGGCCTGGTGATTGTCAGAGTCCTGTAACTTATACAATTCTTGCAACTTCGTGTTGGCGCATTTAAAGGTACTAGCGTTGTCACAAAATATATGAGAGGGCTTATTCCGACGTGCTATAAAGCGCTTCAGGCAATTTAAAAAATTATCTGTTGTCATGTCTGAGGCCAGTTCAATGTGAATAGCCTTAGTAACAAAGCAAATAAATATAAGGACATAGCCTTTATAATGAACTGGCTTTCTGACACGAGCGAATTTCAAAGTGAATGGGCCTGCATAGTCAATTCCTACCTTCTCGAATGGTCTTGCTACTTGCACCCTTTCTTTTGGTAATGATCCCATCAACTGTGTTACATTTTTAGCCTTAAGTTTAAAACAGGTAATGCATTTATGAATTACACCTTTTATTTCTCTAAGAGCATCGACTAGCCAGTATTTTTCGTTTAAGTGACACAAAATTCCTTTCTGACTAGCATGCATTAACTGTTCATGAGCCTTAAGTATTAATAGTTTAGTAATATTTGAGCCTTTTACTAACACAATTGGATGCCTTTTAGAATAAGGTAGCACAGAGTTTTGTAAACGACCTCCAACTCTCAACATTTGATTCTTGTCTAAATAACAATTTAATGAACTTAAACTGCCTTTTATTTGCCCAGTCGCCCGTAAACATGAAATTTCTACAGCATAGTTGTGATGCTGATCAATTTTTATGATCATATTTAAGCCATCCTCAAGTTCGGTGGGCGAAAGGTGTCCACAAATTCGCTGTTCGCGTTTAATTTTACAATTTTTTGAAAATCTTAGGACATAAGCCATTATTCGTTTCATTGAATCTATGTTCGAATATTTCGTTAAAAAATTAAAATTATTTATTACATTAACTGCACTGCATGTTTTATTTGTGTTACCCTTTAACTCTGGCAAATCTATTTGACGGCCACATTTGTTTTGGCGTGCGTAAATTCTTTGTTTTGCAACATAACTGGGCCATTCCACCATAAAGAGTGACCTTGCAACAAATGTGGTTGCACTCCTCTTGAAAGACAATCCGAAGGATTTTGCTCCGTTGGCACATAATTCCAGTGGAAATTGCAAGTTAGCTCAGCAATTTTAATGACTCTGTTGGCAACATATGCTTGCAATCTCACTGGTTCAATGTTCAACCATCCTAATACAATCATTGAATCGAGGTATAAATATACATTGAGGTCATAACTATTTCTAAGAAGGTTATACATTTTGTTAACTAACATTGCTAGCAACAGAGCGCTATTCAATTCGAGACGGGGGGTGCTCAGATCCTTGTTGATTGGGCATATTCTTGACTTTGAGCATAACAAATTTACAGAGACACTTTCGTCGTTATTAACTATCCTTAAATATATCGAACAACCGTAAGCCCCGTTTGAGGCATCGGAATACCCAATCAACTCCATCTTTTGTGCATTTCTGACATCAATATGTCTTTTAACCTCTATACTTGACATTTCTATTAAGTTCTTTGCAAACGCTTTCCATTCTTCGTTTAAATCAGTGGGAAGCTCGTCATCCCATGATAAATGCAGTTTACATATTTTTTGCAAGATTATTTTGGAAGTTACAAAGAGGGGACCCACCAGTCCTAAGGGATCATAAAATTTACTTATAAAGGATAACACTTGCCTCCTGGTGTATTTATCTTGAATTTTGGTTTCAGGGCAATTTATAAACAACTTGTCTGAAGTGACGTTATAACGCAAGCCAAGAGTTTTTACGCACAATTCATCATTATTTAGATCTACATCATCACTAAAACTTAGTTTATCATTGGGGATACCGTTTAATAAATGTTTATCATTTGCGCACCATTTGTGCAGTTCAAAGCCGCCAAGTTTTAGCAACTGGATTAATTGTTCTTTTATTTTAAATAACACTTGAATATCGTCGTGTCCAGTGTGAATATCGTCAATATATGTTTGCTGCCTCAAAACTTCCGCGGCTAATGGAAATTCATCTTTGAATCTAATTGCTAATTCAAGCAAGCATCTTGTGGCCAAAAATGATGAACTTTTAAGTCCATAAGTGACAGTTTTTAGCTGAAGGCATATAATGGGGGAATTAATATTGTCCCTCCATAGAATATTTTGCAACGCTCTATTGTTAGGTTCAATTAAAACCATTCGAAACATTTGCTTTATGTCGGCAATTAGGGTGTATCTAGGAAACCTAAACTTAACTAGGACGTCAAATAACTCGCTTTGCACAATGGGACCATTTAATAATACGTCGTTTAATGAAATTTTATTTCTTGTTAACATTCCACCATCAAAAACTGTTCTCATCTTTGTGGTTTTACTATGCGCGTTAAAGACAGGGTGGTGAGGTAAAAAGTAAACAGCATCATTGCTTACGTCATATTTTGAGATGTCGTGAACTTCAGCATGTCCTAGTTCAATATATTCTTTAATAAACTGTCTATATTTTTCATAAAGTGACATATCTTTGAGAAATCGTTTTTCAAGGTTTAAAAACCGTTGTAAGGCAGAGGAAAATGAGTCACCTAAATTTAATTCAGTCATCGGCCTTTTTAGGGGCAAGGCTACTTGAAATTTACCATCATTTAGCTTGATTGATTCTTTAAAGCTAGCTTCAGCAAGTTCTTGTTCTGTGCTGGATTCTGGAAAAACTTCGGGAACCTTTTCTGTTTCCCAAAATTGTTTTAAATCAATTTCAAGCTGCCCTGACTCCGAACCATAGATTGAAGAAGATTGACTGACCTTATTTGTTACAAACAAACTTGTTTTATTTACGGCAGATGAATGCTGCGTAGGTACCGCTCCTGCGACTACATGTCCAAACCGTGTGCTGATTAGAAACGGGCCATTGAGGCTAAGCGGCCTGACATGATGCAGTAGTGCCTGAAAAAATATGTCACAACCCAATAAGATGCTGATTGGAGCCATTTCGTCAAAGGTTTCGTCGGCAAGTGAAATATTTTTAGGAATCTTTAAGTTATTTTTTGAAATGCAAAACTGAGGCATATCATCAGTTATTTTGTTAATTATGCAACAGTTCGCATTTATACTATATTTATTTATGCAAGACTTAATAGTAATGGTAGCCACTTCAGCACTTTGGCCTTTGCCATTACAAATACCTACAATTTTATTTATTTCATTGTGTTTAACACATTCAATTTTGTCAGCGAGACTTGACAAAACAAATGAGACTTGGCTTCCGGAATCTAATAGTGCACGAGCCTTTATATAGGTGCCATCCTTAGCCTTAAGTTGGACTTGCACCGTAGGCAAAATAACATCCTTTTTATTACTGCATAATAATCCAACCCTACTGCCAGAAGGCATGTTATGTGTTTCGTGATCCGAATGATCGGACTCTGCATCATTTTCATGCAAAAGTGTGTTGTGAGGCGCCTTGCACACTGCACATTTAAAGTTAAACCTACATTTTTCTGTATGCTCATTTAAGCATGTGGTGCAAAAACTTTTGTTATTGTTTATAAACTGATTTCGTTCATATGCAGTAGCCAATTTAAATTTTGGGCAAGAATACAGTCTATGCACATATGAAGAACAGTACTTACATTTTATCTTTTTCTTAATTTCTTCATCTTTGGCTGCCGCCAAGCTTGAGGCAAGCGAAGTTCTCCTTGGCCTCTCATATTGCAGAGGGCTACCAGAGGCCTGAGACAATGTCTCTAAGGCCGCTGCCTTTTTTTCTACAAATTTATAAAACGAATCTAATGTAGGCATTTCTGTAGAATTTTGTTCTAAATAGAACGACCTAACTGAATACAAGTCTATTTTTTTTTGTAAAATACAAATTAGCAGGCTGTCCCATTGGCCTGTTGGCTGCCCTAAGTTCTTTAAGGCCCCAAGATGCTGCTTGACCACGCTTATTAGGTTATGTAAAGATGTACTAGTACATCTAGTTATCTGAGGGATGTCTAGAATGCTGTTGATGTGATGTGTTACTAATCTCGCTCTATTGTCATATCTCTGCTTAAGCAGGTTTAGCGCGTCAACATAGTTGTTCCCATCAAGAGGCAAGTGCTTTATGACATCTAGGGCCTCTCCTTCTAGAAAGGAGTTTAGGTAATACAATTTATCACATGGTGACAGCTTAATGTTTTTATCAACTACAGACATGAATAGGTTTAGAAAATGGTGGTACTCACTTAAATTACCGCTGAACGGTTTTATAATAATGTGAGGCAATTTCTGGAATTGCGTCTCGTTGGCCAGTTGTTTGACCGGGGAGTTTCCAACGCTCTCATTGCCGCCGGTTAGGTGTTTCAGGGTATTATTGATATAGGCTAAAATCATACAGTATTTATCTTCCATTTTTTCAAAATCATCCTTGTCCGCGGTGGGATCTAAGATGTTTATTTCAATTGTAAGTTCAGAGTACTGGCTAAAGGCGGCCTTTAGCCTGTCCCTCTTGATTTCTAACAGCTCAACATCTTGCAAATCTCCGGAACTCAAGAAGTTTTCCGTTTTAGTAATTATCCCCTTACATTGACCTCGGCTGGCAATAAGTCGTTTTGATTCCTCCGTTCCTGCCATGGTAAGCAAACAATCTTCACAACACTTGAATACTTAATACAGGTGTTGAATAATTATTCTTAAAAAATCGAACAACAATTGCCACTAATTATAATTTAAGATAACTTAATTAAAACAATTACAAACGCGTCGCGTAATGCAATATGGCGCCGTGCAATAGTCCAAACAATAGATAGAAGGCTGCAGGCTTCTTTCAATATAATGCGCACACGGTGCGGAGATCACACCAACCGATCGATAAAGTACACTCACTCCGCGTTTTTGATTTGGTCGGGTTATAAGCCGGCCGGTTTGCTTATCGACGAACACTGCCGAGGAAAGTCGGAAGTACCCGAAGGAATGATGCACTGTGGGTGGCGCGACACGCGACACGCTGTAGCACTGCGTCTCACGGTGTAGGTATAGCAACTCCGGAGATTGCGCAGCGTTTGACACGGTGTCTCGCCGCGTTTCAGTTGGAAAACGTTGAGTCGAGTTATAAATCGCGATGATTTTTTAATCTTCTTAATTAAAGAATCTGTGCAACTTACTTGCTTTTCCGTTGCTATTTATTATTGGTATAATCCGAACCAATGAGGAATATGTAGGCAAACCTTATAGCTTCGGTATCTATTATGGATAGGTACCGACGTGGCTGCCGCCCCAACAGCTCCTTTTCAAGATATATTTTAAATCTTCGTTTCTTCTTGGTTATTTTTCACTTCTCGAAGGACCATTTCATGTGGCGAACCAAATAAAAAGGCTGCTTTCTACACATGAGATATATTTAAATAAATTGTAAATTAATTACAATGTACACGTCTACGCGGTTAGCTACATAAGGACGTAAGGGGCGCTGTCATAACACCCTCAACTGTCAAAAAATCAATTTATTATGTACCTTGTTTTGTACACCCGCCCCGGCGTCGCACGGATGCAATGCACAATCTAACACGGCGCTACCACAATTTTATTATCGTCATATTTCAACCAATTTATGAGAAATCTTAACTGAACCTTCCTCACTTTCTCTTGGTGTAAACCGCATGAAAATCTGTTCTGTAGTTTTGAGTTTATCGCGAACAGACAAATACACAGAAGCGTTGGAGGAGTTCGTTATTAACCCCCAACGCAAAAAGAGGGGTGTTATACATTTGACGTCGATGTCCGTGAGTGTGTGTGTGTGGCATCATAGCTCTTAAGCGGATGAACAGATTTGGATGCGATTTTTTTATTCGAAACCCATTTCCCTTGCGGTGGTTTTTAACCATGTTTGATAAAAATCGGTCCACTAGTTTGAACAGTATCAGCACTTTTTCAAAATGGTGTAAAGCATTTTTAGCATAATGATTTCTCGGCTAATGCGTGGAGGGTTTTTAATTTTTTTTCATATAATACTAGTATGTAGTGAAACAGAGTTGAGCGCTTATTGGACCTTGACTATATTTATGTTGTAGGCAGGTATGTTACAACTTGATGAAAGTGATACGGTATCTCAGAAGGGAGTATAATTTAAAACAATAAGATATAACACAAGTATTTATTAAATAGAAAATCATTATAAGAATAGTAAGTAATCAAATTGTCACCAACCTTATGCGAAGACGCCTCGTCCCGGACTGAGTCCAACGGCGACCGACTGTACGTGGGTAGTTATTCATTCATTCACTGTGACGTAAGAAAGTAACAGTGTTGCCACTGTAGATATTGGATCAATATTATTGCCAGTTACGTTACAGTCGGCCATCCTTCAAGGAACGAGTCTCTTCGTTCTAAAAATGTCTTGCTATACTCTAACTTAAATTCATAATAAGTGTTGTATTACAAAACTGTAGTTCATTAATTAATGAGAAGAGAAAAAAAAAAAACTTTGCTCAAATTACAATTCATATCTAGAGTTAAGTGTGAACGAATTCTTCAATCAAGCTTGGGGAAACCTCCAATCTCCTACAATCTCATATAATAATTATGTACTTATATCTATTGTCCTCATATTATCTATAGCCATGAAGTGAGATAGTTAATTTCCTCTCAAACCGTCCCACTGTCATGACTGCGATGCTTGGGGCCACTCCTGGGCGGTGAGTTCCTACACCAATCATGCCCGATCCCAAAGCATCCTCATAAAGCAGTGTGAAAGCTACTTCCTTCGCAAGCACACCATTACAATCCTGGGCGGCGAGTTCATACGCCAATCATGCCCGACTCAACATTCCTCACTGTCCTTAACATTAGTCTAATCATGGAATTTGAGCTATACCAGGGCGGCGAGTTCATACGCCAATCATGCCCAACTCAACATTCCTCACAAACCAATATCCATGAATACGAATCATCATTTCCGTAATATTATTCCTAAATTAATAATAGATTAATCATCACCTTAAATTATATGTTAAATATATTTTCTTTGAATCGCAACGGTGTTGTGCTGACATTCTGGATTAGCAAATTACAATCGACACCCTTAACTTGGTATTCGCCCGGCAACAGGTAATATTCCTGACCTACTGGACCTCTAACAGATCCACCAACATAAATACTACCGTGAGACAAAACGCTGGACCTAACTGGGATGGATATCATTTCACCTGCATCTATAGATACGTCACGTGCTGTATGTAGTTGTAGCTTTAAGTCATGTTCATGTTTCGTCCGTTCAAATCGCAGGTCTGTTGGCGTCTTAAGAATTGTCAGTGAAGGTCTCTCTGTAAAACTATGTCCAAGTAAAACGTTACAATTAATCAAATGGTCGTCCACAACAAATACTTCGACATCCCTTTCTATGATGCCCTGAACTTCAATGCTGACCAGCGCGGAACCTACTGGTAAATACGGTATGTTACCTAATCCTCTTAGGTAGGGACCAGAAACATCCTTCCAAGATATACCCAAGTCCAAAGCAACGTTTTTACGAACTAGGGTGGCTTCACTCCCTAAGTCTACCTGGCATGTTATGGGGAGATCGTTCAATTTTATCAAAATTTTATATTTGTCATTCGTGCTTTCAGAAACAGAAACTTCAAGAACCGTAAAACCCCGTCTATTCGCCTAGTATACCTATCTTCGCCTATTTTCATAAAAGTTGAAATTCCTGCCTAGTTTTTAGGCCAGGTTCCACACAAAACTGCTAAATTTCTGTTTTTTATGCTGGACCATATTCTCGCATTAATTGTGGCTAACTTAACGCCGTTTACGATCAGTGCCGTTTTTTCGTTGACGTGGCAGCACCTGTTTTTTTTTTACCTCTGCGGAACTTTGCTATAAGTAGCGCTAAAGAAGAGATAAAGGAAAGTTTTTTCTTGTATTATAATCTACAATTAATGCTCTTTCTTATGGTTTTAGTATTTTTTTAACTAAGCTATATATTTACGTCGCAAACGATTAATATGTAATTGAGGTCATTTTCCGACCCTCTTGTAGCTATACTTCGCCTACCCCTAGGGTTGCCAATCAGTGTGATATATTTAAAATCTCAATCAATATTGGAGAATTCCTTTTGTAAATATTTTTCCAGTAATTTAATAATTATTTTTACGGTTTTCCCGTTAGAATCAATTTCAAAATATTTTTGAATTAAAACAAAAATACAAAAATAATCCAGAAAATAAAGCGAAATAGAGAATTAAATGTGACTTATCTAATCTGATTGTGATTTAGTATAAGAAAAAATAGATACCTACTCAATTTTCTAATTTATTTGTATTTTTTTATTAGTACTAAACCATTACCCTTTTTTTTTGTAGTCGAGTAAGTCAGCGTGATTTTTGACAACCCTATCGAAAATACAGCAAATGTATGAAACTAGCACATCCATAGTTACACACACACACACACACACACACACACACACATACACACTCGCCCACTACTCGCATACTATACCGTCACGGAAGCGAATTTCAAATAGTTTAGTTTTGTTTAAGTTATAAGTTCGTCAAACCGACGACCTCGTTTACCTACCCTACCTTCATTTGTGCACCCTGAGCGTTGAAATTGATTCACCCTCTTTTTATAGCCTTAGTTGTCTTTGTTTTTATTTAAGTAAGAAGTAAATAAATTGTATGAAAGTACCCCGAATCCGGTTGCCACGTGACAGGCCTAGCCTAGTGTGGAACCATCAGTAAGCTCGTTTTGTAAACATTTCTTCTTTTGAATAAACTATTTTTTTTTTTTTTTTTTATTTTTTTTTTTTAGCTTCAGATCGGTACCTGTCTTCGCCTACCATCGTTTTCTTTTAAATGTGACCTATTTTGGAATGGTTAAGGCTCATAATCGAAATACACGTTTAAAATGCATAAGATTGCTGGAGGCAATTTCAAATTTCCTCTATAATTGACGCCCCCACCATATGTAGGCGAAGACAGGGCATTTTGCCTATACTTCGCCTACCACCTTTGGAGTCCAATTGTAGCCATCCCTTAGCGAAATTTAAACCTTATGCTATGGTAATCTATGGCCTCAGATAGGTTAATTAGCTTTTTGATCTTAACAAGCAAAAATACGTGTAAATCTGAGAGGAACTTACAAAAAAGTGTCAAAACCCAGGCGAAGTTACGGAACTCTACGGAACGTTGTTAGTCGTATCCTTAAGGGGTGGGTTTTCCTTTGCTTTCGAGCAGTTTGAGGAGTCATGGCCAAGAAAACCGCAATTAGTACATTTGATTACCGGTTTCGGGCATTTAAAACTAGGGTGACCTACCCCTTGACAGTTGAAACATTTAATAGGTCCCTTTTGGCTATTGCTCTTAGATGTAGCACTGATGGAGTCGTTGGACTTCGCCGGATTACTATTAAAACTCGTATTATTGCCTACACGTTTGTCGTGGTTCACATCTTTCGGATTGTCTAATTGGTTTCGGTTGTATGATTTTACTGTCTTAAAGAATTCCAATACATCTTCGGGCTTGTCAAATTTAGCCGCCTGAGCGCCTACTCGTACACCCCTATCATCAATTGCATAAAGTAAACAGTCCACTGCTTGCTTTCCAAATATTTTACATCTGTTTAATAGATTAAGCTTTGCAAAATAGTACACTTCAAAAGATTCTCCAGGGCGCACTCGTCTATTAAGCATTTCCGTCAGAAGCTCCGCGAAATTTTCGGTGGCTGGAAATGATTCCCTCAACATTTCCTTCCACTCACTCCAGGTATGCTTAATCGACGGTAAGCCCTGGTACCAGGTCTTGGCAAGTCCAGTAAGCTTAGGCAGGGCATAGTGAATCGTTTGTCTTTCGTTCCATTTATAAATTTCTGAGCATTCGTCTACTTTGTCGAGCCAAATATTTATTGTTTGTTCTTTTATCATAGGGTCGTACTCCGGTATGACGTTATTTAAACTTGCGCCGGAAAACGATTCACTATTTCCTGCCTTAGCTTTGATTACGTGTAAAAACTCCTCAAAGAAATCTGACGCACTCTTACGATCACTACGTTCTTTATTATCTTTAGGGTCAGTAGACTTACGCCTTTTTGTTGGCGTTTCCAAGCAACGGTCACGAAGATGACGGTGTTGACGTGCAGTGTGGTCCCTATTGCCATCGAGGACAGTTCTCGATGTTAAAGATCGGACGTCACGTCCCTCGTCATTTATTCGTGATCGTTTCCTACGTACCTCTTTCTCAAGGGTCCTTATTTGTTCCCTCATCCGAGTCAGTTCGCGCTCCCGCTCACGCAGCGATTTCGCAGAGCTGACACTTCGGCTTCTTTGACGACTGCGGCTGCGACTAGGCCTCGTCCGAGAAGTTCGATGACCACGACTGCGGCTACGTCGTGAACTTCCTCTCAAATTCCGGCCACTCTCTCGGTCACTCATTTCCTGAAACTCAGATTTATTTATGTGAGCTTGTGTGCTTCTCAATTATATTTTTAACTATTATTGTTATTATCAGCTCTAGTAAATCAAAAATCAAAGGCAAGAAATAACTCTAACATGGAGCAAAACAATATGGTTGAAATCACAGAAATAGTGTACATTTTATTTAACTTTAGTCGCACCCGCACATCATTAATTTAATTTAATTTAATTTAATTTTTTTCATCACAAATACGTACAATAAACAATGAGATAGGTAACAAGATAAATTAGATTACAGTTGCTTTTAGGATTCAACGGCCTTCATTACAGCTTTGAATCCCTCTTCATTAGAGTAAGGGACTTTGTTTTGCAGGAATACTAGTTTTCGCTTTATTTTCACATGTATTTTAGCAATAATATGTTTTTTTCTTGGTCGACTGTTAACGACTATCTCGTTTGAATTGTGGGTAGGTACTTTATCCGTTTTCATCCGCTAACTGACACGGTTTTTTTCCAAAAGAATCGTTTTCGCTTTGTATGATAAGACTATTCTATATATTTTTGCAATTATTTTTATTGTTACTTAACACTTTATAATAAAAATACAGCTATAATCACTACCTACCGTTGATTCGTATTTGAAATTAATAATCCGTTGTCATCTGTTCATTGGTTGATTATTTTCATGACAAATAGTTCCTGACCCATATAATTATTTTATGTCATTCTATTTCCACGCATATTTTCAATGTTACTGACAAACTGTTCCGTTCTTAATTTAATTATTATTAACGGTCGAGCTTTAAATGGCGTGGATCGAACGGAATTCTTCGTAAATATCCCACTTCTGAGATGATACGGTATCTCAGAAGGGAGTATAATTTAAAACAATAAGATATAACACAAGTATTTATTAAATAGAAAATCATTATAAGAATAGTAAGTAATCAAATTGTCACCAACCTTATGCGAAGACGCCTCGTCCCGGACTGAGTCCAACGGCGACCGACTGTACGTGGGTAGTTATTCATTCATTCACTGTGACGTAAGAAAGTAACAGTGTTGCCACTGTAGATATTGGATCAATATTATTGCCAGTTACGTTACAAAAGTTTAATGTTTTTGCGATACGAGTGAATAAAACGCAGAAATTGTAAGAACACATTTATTATTAATCTCTCGTACTATATTGATATTTCTCTTACTCTATATTATTGTGTTATGCATCTACGTACACTGATATATACACTCATAAATAAGACTACATTAGGTTGGTATGTACAGTGCGGTAGTGAGGAGTGGACTAAACGCAAACTGAGCAAATTGTTCTTATAAATAGTAGGTAGCTGTAGTAAAAAACTCTGTAGGTAAGCGTCGTGACCAAAGTAAAAACCATGATATCTCAAAACTATTCCGGAATATTTTAGCAGATGGTTTAGTTAGTTTGATTAAATACCTACTCTTGTTAATTTATTGTACCTAGTATTTTTTTTTTCATTTACTTTGAATCGTTTCCGTAGTCCGTAGGTACATAATCGAAATTCAAAGTGCCGCGTCTAAGAGATGACTTAACTTTGAATCCAAAATTACAATGTAAATTTTTAACAGGAAACTGCAATGAAACTATGGATGCAACCATCTGCAGACATAATATTCTGGAATAATTAAGACACATTGGACAGTCATTCTGCTGTATAAAAGAAGTGGTCTGCAACTGACCGGTTCTTACAAAACATAGTACCTAACTATTCACAATCTGGTCGGGTTAGTTGGTCTGTACACCCTTTACAATAAATTAAAAAAAAAACTTACGTTAGCTCAAAAAAGTCGATGGTAAACCTAGGAAGGAAACTTTTCTGGTGTATTTGAGCCGACTATCTTGACAAGTATTGTGAAAGTTGATAAGAAAGAAATTTTTACATACAAAAACTATAAATAGGTAGTTTAAATCACGTATCTACGTAGTAATAAATAAACGCAGAGAATAATAAGTATGAAGATCTTTTCATTAAGTTACAAATACTGACACAAACAAAATTTCAGGCATAGAGTTAATATTTTATACCAAAAAAATAAAACCACGTTCTTACATAATTTCGAGACACTTCGTCTGATATAATTATTTTTAGTCTATAGAATTACGTCTTACAATAAATGTACAATTTCATACAAACATTATTTACAATACATCTCTAGGTCACTCGCCGTACTAAACTAACATAAACAAGAAATATACAACACACGCGATAGAAGTGACAGCCTGTCGAAAAGTTGCAATTGTATTATTATAGTCACCAAAAAACAATAACGTCAATTCTGTACAATTCAATGTGTTACAGCAGATTTACCTCTTTTATAAAAAAATAGTCTACTCCATTAATCATTTTAGCTTATAGACTACGAAATCTAAGAGGTACCATCAGCCAAATATGTGGTCTACCACCCTAAGGTTAAAAATCCTTTGCACGTCACAATATATAACGTCGATAAGACAGGCTGTCAACTTGAAAGTTCGACTTTAGCGACATTTTCATTTCATAGGAAGTTGGATGAAACCACTTATTTGGGCGACCGTACCGTCTGACAGTTCTGTTTTGAAATATTTATATTTGTGTGAGTTACGCCCATACACAAAGCTACTTCGGCTTAGAAAGGTAATACGGTACCTTTTATTTGATGGTCTGTAAGTTTAACCCTTGAAAATTACAGATCAACCAAAAAGTCTTCCACTTTAGCTTTAATGAACGTTTGTGAGTAAGGCAGCTGTTTAAAAGCAAGCCTCACTTCTACCGCGTGCCAACTATACAACAACTAAAGGAATGTATACCGATAGCTCCATATTATTTACAGACAGTTGGAGCTATTCAAATTATAATAAAGTATTGCTTTTTTCACGCGCAAGTCTTACAATTACAATACTGTCTCAGAGATCTGAATAAAATAATTTATAAAGCAGCCACACAGAGAGGAGTGTTCTTGATTGTTGTTAGTAATCTACTGGCACCAGTCATAAAGATTGTACTTCGGTCTTTAGAAAGAGAAAATTGGCGTCATGTAAGTTAGAGCGAGCCAGCGGTCTACGAAGCCGAAATTAGCCGAGAAAATCGATGTGCCATCTTTATGGCCGGTACAGTATACACTGTCCCCTTATTCATAAACGCACTATAGGCCTCTGTTAACTTAGTAATCGTTTGTCCTTATCTGTCACTTTGACATTTACCTTTCACAGATAAGGACAAACGATTACTAACTTAGCAGAGGCCTATAGTGCGTTTATGAATAAGGGGGTGTGTCTTGAAATTAATACGAAATATTTTAGCAGGTAGTTTCATATTTAAGCTAAACGTGGCCTTTGTGTCTTGTTACCTAAGGCTCTGTCTACCACGTAAGGGATGTAGACGTTATTTGTGTATGTATGTAGTTCGGTTAGTTTGACTCAACATCCCTAAAATATATTCAGTATTTTTAATTGTGATTGACTAATGTTTCAAAGTATGTTATAACATACCCTATAGGGTAAACTTTACTTTGGATCAAAAATTGCGATAAAATCAAACAAATTCAAAATCTCCTGCTGAAACATTTGGGAATAATTCTAAGAAACCGTATATAAGTAAACAAAAGATACTCTGCTGTCTGTGTGACCCTTAAACTCTATCTATTAGCAGGTTTCAAAGTTAAGCCAAAGTTTAACATTGAAACCTACCCTCTACAAAGAACATTTGACATTGTGAGCTCGCTTCTAGAGGAACATGTTTATAGCCAAGTTTAGACTTACAAGAAAAATCCAGCAAATTTCAATACATTGCCAGGCCGTGATGCGAACGGGTTAGAAGTCGTCGTCCTAGTGCCGCAATGTAATGCGATTTGCAGAATTTTACTTGCAAGTCTCAACTGGGCTTATGAGGCAACTTTCAAATTGTCTCTGCCAACAACCAAAACACAAGTCCATTATAGCTAAGCTCCCACAGTACAGTCCATATTAGGCTAAAGCAACGACTTCTTGCAGGAAAGGTATTATGATCAGTACTTTGACAAATTATGGTATCGCTTGCGGCGAACTCGGCGATTAAAAGATCAGTTTCGATTCCAATGCCGTTTCACAAATATCCACGGGCTCGTTTTTGTAAAATTGATCCGGAATATTGCAGTCGGTTGTGTTAGTTTGACGAAATAATCCTGTAGTTTTTCAGGATTTTTGAATCGTAGTTGCCAATGGCTATAATTACATTAATTTATTTTCAAAGAACAGCGACAAGGGCAGGACTAAATTTAGAATCAAAAATAGTGAACAATCTTCAGTCAAACTAACCAAACCACCTGCAGGAGAATATTCCAGAGAAATTATGAAAGACCTCGTATAGTCTTCCTGCAAAAAGTCCAAGCTCTATCCTTGCAGATTACAAACTGACAGAAATACCACTTCACTTCCTCTCCACTCACGTCACGTCATGTCTCCGTCAGAATCCTTCGAGTTATATCAAAAGTCTCTTCTTATCATACCTTAACTATCCATTAGCAATAAGTACATTAGACCATCTGCAGGCCTTTGCTGAGGCTCTCGACGTGTTCTTTGGCCTTCATGCGCAGCGCGGCGATGGAGGAGGAGCGCGGGTCGGGGGGCGCGGGCGCCGGCGCGGGGGGCGTCAGGTAGCTCGGGTAGCCCGACGGGGGGTGGCTCAGGAACCCTGAGGGGAGAAGCCTGGTCAGTCGGGAGTGGTCACGTCCAACGGATATATTGCACGTTACAGTAACCAAAAGCCTTAGTGTGGATGCGGGGTTCTGGGGCCTTACCATGACGTCCTAATTTCGACGCAGTTCAAGTTTTAGCTGTCATTTTTAGTATGAATCTGACAGCGAGCGGACCTAAACTGAAACGCATTAAGACGTCATGGTACGGCCCTGCTCGCGGCAGGCTCGTGAGCCACCGCCACACTAGGATTTATCACTAAGTTACAAAAAGCCGTGGTGGCCTAGTGGTTTTACCTATGGCCTCTCAAGCAGATGAGAGGGTCGTGGGTTTTATGTGGGTTTTATTTAAAATTTACCATGAGTTTTTCAAGGAAAATATCGTGAGAAAACTTGTACACAACTGCGAAGCAATTCATTGGCGTGTGTGAAGTTCCCGATCCGCACGGGGCCCGCGTGGGAACTATAGCCCAAGCCTGTGCCCAGCAGCGGGACGTATTTAGGCTAGAGATGATGACGATGAAACGCTTTCCTTCCTTAAGACAATGAAGCTATTGGCTTCGGTTATTATTCCCTCCCTATCTTAAGTCCCCCCGTCAAGTAAGTTTGATTCTCCTTTCTATCTTGCCCACAATCATGCTAAACGTGGCCTTTATACTTAGATTTTTTTAGAATTAGAAACCACAACATCATTATATTGCGGCTCGTGAACTGGGGCCTTACCATGACGTCTTAATGCGTTTCAGTTTAGGTTCGCTCGCTGTAAAATTCATACTAAAAGTGACAGCTAAAACTTGAACTGAGTCGGAATTAGGACGTCATGGTAAGGATCCTGGGTTCGATAACGTTTGACCTAAAAAATATTGACAAAATGATCATTTGACAAAATGATCGTTTGAGAAACTTTAAATATCTGATAAACCGTAAACGTTTTTAAAAACTTATAAAACAAACCTAGCCTAACCTAATGTGAGTCACGCATAAAGGTTTTTCGATTTTTATAAAAGTTCACGGTTTATCAGATATTTAAATTTTGTCAAATGATCATTTTGTAAAATGATGCTTTTGTCAATAATTTTTAGGTCAAATGGAAGGACACCATCTTAAGTCAAGGGTTAGACGGTGACAGTCCTCACCGGGCAGCGCGGAGAGCAGCGGCGGCGCGAGCCAGGGGTCGACGGGCAGGCCGAGCCCGCCGAGCCGCGGCATGGCGCCCGCGCAGCCGTACTCGCTCAGCCCGAGCCGCGCCGCCTCCATCTTCTCCTGCCGCCGCCATTTTGCGCGACGGTTCTGGAACCACACCTGGAAGAGACAAAGAAGGAGTTATGGGTTAGATTTTTGAATCTGCCGAGTGAGAGAGACAGCAAGACAAATCCATGACATTCTCAGAGATCACGGACTGTACGTTGGAGAGTTTTTTTCTTCTTTCTGCTGTCATTGCATTTATCCAAAATTCACCTTTTTTTATGTGATAGGGGATGATAGGGGGATGATAGGGGGAAAAATAAATTGGTGTCGCTTGCTGATTACAGATTTTATCCGTGTGTTTAAAAAATCATTCATCGTGTGTCAAAAAAGATTCATATCTTGTATATTTAAATTCTTAATATTGCAACATAGAACTGTCGATAGTGGAATTAGTAAGAACAAGATTCCGAAAACCTTTTATGACTTTTTGCATGGTTGTTGGCAATGAGGGTATGTACATTAAATTCGTTACAAGTTAACGCTTTTATTTTCTCCGCCAACAATATCGACTTGTGGAGGTTTCCAATGACGTACAAAAAAAAATACTTGATACAAGCTACCAAACTTATCATTGCGTGACCTGAAGCAAGTACACACAGCTGAAAAGAAATGGCATTGCTGAACGCTGTTACATGACTGTCAAGCAATCGATGCTCCCTCGGAACAGAACTTGTCAAGAGCGTTTACGATCAGACCCACCGTAATTGATGTGCCATCATCCATTAAAGAGCGAGCCTTTACGACGCATAAATAAGCGACGACGCGTCACAGACAAAACAAAACTAACTCCAAACTGAACTCCGAAACACGAGCTAAATCACATAAACTGTACCATCACCGTGCCATCCACCCTAACGGCGGAGCACGCCCACACGATCACATATCCTACAAGCGAGGGGTAAAGTTTATTTTCCACTGAGCTTCAGACATACTTAGTAGGATTGTAGTGTCAAATTGTAGTGTGAAATGATATATTCAGGGGTCGGAAAACGGTAAAAAAGCGTCGCGTGACGCGTTCGATTCGTCGTCAGCATGCGACGATGCTTCTGTCAAACGTATTAAATTTGCTCGCGATAATATATCGCGGTGGCGGCACAGCTGGCGGCCCCGAACTACACTGGAATACTTTAACTAGTTTTGAAATACTGAAATGGAAAGTTACATTTATATGACCTGTAAAAGAAATGAAGAAAATTGTAAAGGTAAAGCAATTTTTATTATGAAACACCAAAGGATAGCAGGTGCGTTGCCACTGTTGCCGTCTCTTGGACGGAGATGAAATACCTCACTCAATGTGCCAGTAGTTTCACCGGCTGTCTTACTATCCTTATTGGAACAAAGCAGAGTAAGCACTGCTGCGTGGAGTATTAGTGAGTAGGACAGATCTCAAAAGGTTCTTCTACCCGTAATGGGTTGAAAAATCAAAATTGTCCGATTGTCAATCTGTGTCTGATTTTTGGAGTAGGTACTACTGATATTTAGAGCGTCAAAAAATAATCAGGTTCAAAATGGTCGCTTATTTAATTACTTTCCACTGTCTACAGAAATAATTCAAATTTAAGTAGTTCCACAGGGATCTGTTTTAGGGCCACCACTGTTTCTTTCACATTAAAGTCTTGCTGCAAACAGGCTTAGCATTTTAAATCGAAAATTTGTAGACTTCCATAATAAAATACCGTAAGAAAAAGACAACAAACAGCAATGCTCATATTAACCACTTCATGGTAATCAAGTCGAGGGGAGGCAGTTAGCGACGCGCCGCGACGTGTCGCGCGACAGTCGCGCGTCGCTCGCGCGTCGTGCCGTGTTGTTGATCGCGCCATCATATTTACGATATTTATTCAGAATTATTAAGGTTGTCGACGGATGCTCAATTTTTTTTGCTTATAGGAACATTTTCGTTGGGGTGGGATTTGGATGAACTCAGGATGAACTAGACGAGACTGTATCTGTTGGAAAGCTAGCCATTCAATTTAGCGACAATTAGTTCAGGTCAAAATACAAAATTCATATTTTATCAGTGAAACCCTGGCCCAATTTTTTCTTAGGAGGTAGTATTATACAATATTATTATCATAATACAAATGACTATTCAGTGCATGTCTACGTTGAATGCAATTTAGATACTGACCTGACACGACATAGTTGTGCTATTTCACTCATAACTTTGCCTAAAGATCATCATCATTACCATCACATCAATTCAGCCGGAATGGAATACGTCCACTTCTGGACATAGGCCTTCCGGATCTCCACGACGATCGGTTCTTTCCTTCCCGCGATCTTTATCTGATCGAGGATTCTGATGTGGATGTGTTCTTTAGCTGAATTAAGTGTGTTGTTATTATTATTTTTTATAGACATGGAAAGCAAATTAGCAAGTGGATCACCTGATGATAAGTGTGCTCCATTCGCAACCCTAGAGGATTGCAGATGCAACGCCAGCCTAGAGAGCTAAGTACCTCACGTGCCAGTAATTTCACTGGCCAATGTTAGCCGAAATGCTGCCAAAGCTTGGTTGAAAACTAGCTACCAGCATTACCAAAATCAATAACACAAACAGTAAAGTGAAATCACAAGTGCTACCAAGCACCAACCAAGCGATTAACGAAATAACGCCAACTCCCAATTAGGCCGTTAATTAGGTTAACAGTTTACAACTGTAATAAATACGGTGACAGCCCTGGCATGAGGGATGGTGCCGGCCCGTGCCACGCGCGGCCCAACGTTGGCCCCAGTGTTGGCTATACGACACCAACGTTGGTAGTTATTTCAAATGGTAATTTGAAGTGCTATGACGAAAGGCATCCAAACGATAACTGGCCTATTCTCGAAGTTGCAAATTACCTATAACTAAAACAGAGCGAGGAACTGTGAAGAGTTTTAATAGTTGTCAGCAGATGACGATGGTTTACTTAACGATCGGTGAGTAGAAGCTGGATACAGCATTTAAAAAACTGAAGAAGCTACTCCGTTTAGTGAAGATACGAATATATACGAAGCTGCTTATGGTAGAAGAGTCGAGATCAAATGAAAATCTGATGAGAAAGTTTGCTTATGAACACAAACGACGATTAAGTACATTACATTAACCCCAGGTGCACCGAGGGAACATTACCAAAACCAAGCGATAAACTCACAACCTTAATTCGCCAATGAAAAAAATTAACAAGAATTAGCGTAGACATTTGTCGAGCGCAGTTATGGGTATTAATAAGGGGCGAGCACGCGACTACCCTCGCCTGCGTGATATTAACACTTTGCCGAACTTCGGGCAATGGATGGCTTTGTAATTTTAATTTAGAACTAGCGACTTAAAAAGTTATACGAGGCGTTTATAAATTAGTGTTTCTTTGCGCGGGGTGTATTAAGTTGGTCGGTTAATCGACTTTGTTGCTTTAAGTTTGTTTAAATAAATTAACAATCAGACATGCGTGCTGTGTTCGTTCTGTAAGACTATCGCAAATTTGTAATACTAGTATAAATAAAGAGGTCTTTCTTTACCCAGCAGTGGGTGGATGTGGGCCGATCAGATAGATAGGTAGATAAATATTTAGATTAGAAACCCTTCGTCATATTAAACTTTTACAAAGTCACATTTTTAGGGTGATTATGTTTCTATTATCTGTAACTCTTACAAAAACCCTAACTAAATCATACCACGCAGAGTGGAGCCAACAATCAATTTGCGACAACACTGGCTGATTGAATAAAACATCGAAATCGAAAAACAAAATAACCACCCGCGCCAACTGTCACGTTTCAAAAAAGGAACGCTAACAATGGCGGTCGAATATGACAGATGTCAGATTTGCGCGCCAAAACGACGCGCCCTGATTGGTGGATTTGAATATGATTTGATTGCGTCCTTGAGTAATTGAGTTATGTGAGTTTGTGTTGTGTTTTAGCGCTAATCGGGCGGCGAATCGACTCGTGCGTCGGGGCCGGGGTAGCATGTGTTTTAAGAGGGTCGTTGAGTGCTCCAGCGATTGAAGTTAATTGATTTTTCATGCGTTTGATTTTTATTGCATTAAATAAAACGTTGAAGTCAGTTATGGGGTGTGACTGTTTTATTTTATTGTAGGGTGTTTATTTTTCTGGAGTACGCGCTTGCAGGTGTTTTAAGTAAATAAACACCCTGGCAATAATAAGCCATGGAATATTGCCAGGGTGTGTAAATGGAAAAACAGGTGTACAGTCGACCAAGACTGTGCTTTATCATTTCTCATGATCATACAAACCATACAAAATACGAATGTAACTAAATGACGTGGGTAATACATATTAAAATGTAGACTATTTACGAATAAAGGGATGAAAGGGCTGAAATTTTCTTTTCGTACCTACTGAAATTACAACTATACTAATCGAATAGTCCTATTGTGGCATTGTAATGGTCCGCCGGCGGAGCCCCTCTTTTGCCCGAATTTCATATGCCATAATGTAATGTTTGCCATAATGATCATTTGCCATAACCCTTTTTTTCTCTGAAACCGTAATTTTTTCAGGAGCATTGTAATGGCAATCCTGTAGAATTCTATAGGTTAGGTTAGGTTTGTTTCATAACAATCCTGAATAATTAACAAATAAAGAGAAAAAAGAGTTATGGCAAATGATCATTATGGGAAACAATACATTTATGGCAAATGAAATTCGGGCAAACGATAGAGAACCGTCTGCCGGACCATAATAATAAGTACCATGAAGTTCTACGCTCTACTACCACTAACGTCCCAGTCTCAAACGTGCATCACTGATCCCATGGTCTGTCTGACCCACGCTGTGTATCGCTAAAGGAACCCATGGGACTAATTAGCGCACCGGATTCCGCACAATAACGTGGTAATCACAACAAACCCCCTCCCCCCCTCCCCGGCTATTAGTGTCCAAATATTGAGAGCAGTTGCCAACGAAATATAGAGTAGCCGATTAAACGAAAGACTAAAATAGGAAAAAATAATTGTAACATGAACAATGACTAATGTGGTGATTAATTTAAGTAGAATACTAAACATTGAGTTTTGTTTTAAAATATGGTCCTCGGTACCCGGGTCCTCGTCATTCCGTGACGTGATAAGAGGAGAAGCATTTAGTAAAAGTTTGATCATAACTTAAAGGCTATTTTATTTTCAAACTAGTTTTCAAATTGTAAAAATGAAGTTTTTGTTATTTTATTAGATCCGATAGATTAATCCGATTTCCCAGTTGAAGTATGTGTACAAAAATATTAAAAAATAAAGAACGTTTTCTAAGATCCTTTTTGTAGTCTGCCAAAGCACCGACAAACGAATTACACACAAACAAACTCACCGACGCCGCCGGTATTGTGACACGTGAAATGAACTATTATTTTTATTGTAATGAGTAATTAATTTGCGTGGATTGGCAGCCGGCGGCACGCGACGCGCCATAAAAATTAGATTAGTCGCCCGAGCACGGTTTAGGCGGCTGCGCGGGCGCGTAGCACGGCACGGCACGGCGCCCCGTGACACTACACGACGCAACGCGGCACCCCGTGACACGACACGACGCAACACGGCACCCGGTGACACGACACGACGCAACGCGGCACCCCGTGACACGACACGACGCAACACGGCACCCCGTGACACGACACGACGCAACGCGGCACCCCGTGACACAACACGACGCGGTACGGCATCCCGTGATCAGGCCCCTAATTCACCAACTTGACAATTGTCAGTGACAAGTGACAATTCGAAATGCAACGCGTATTCAATATGAAGCTATCCGACGTAGATTCTCGTCGAGTTTGTAATTTAAGCTGAATTGTCATTGCGTTATCTCGTTTGTGAAATAGGGGCATGGGCTTGGAACTGGTACCGAAAGTACCGGTAAAACTCTGGTATTTATAGGTCTTCGTTTTGGTTCCCGAGAACCGGTATGAATACCTGTACTAGTCAAAAGTCAAAAGTCAAAAGTTTATTTTGCAAATAGGCCGCCGAGGGCTCTTTTACTTGTCTTTTTTTTTTAATCTACCAGCGCATTCGGAAAGACCATCATTGCCAAGAAGAATGCGCCGCAAGAAACTTGGCAGAAAGTCATTTTTTCAAAATAAAATAGATTTACAATAGTACTTAAATTCTACTTAACTTACCTATAATACAATTAATACATTTTATAAAGGGATGTAAAAGGTCCCTAAGTCTAGTCCGTACCCAAAAATACGGGTTCTCCATAAAGGTTCTTACATGTGTATGCGACGCTGCCGTTTGGTGCCTTATCGGAACCTTGTAGGATACTGGTTTTCATAATATCTGTTCCCTATACTTGGTACCGGTATCGAGGAACCGGTTCCTGGATCAAGGCTACGAAAAATGCCGGTGTTACAAGCCTTGTCCGCGACACGACTCGAGACGTTTCCTTTAAGTCCGATAGGCTGTAGAAATCGACTGACAGACGGGCGAGTAACTTCGCGTACTTACTCGCCCATCTATCACCCACTTTACAGCTACAGTGTATTCGAAAAAAAAAATATGGTGCCGTAAAATTTTAGACTAAATGAAAATTCGACCAAACAATACGTGAGACCACAACATTAGTCGACATAACGTGTCGTCCGGGCAGTGGGCAGTGGGCAGTGGGCACGCGCGCCGGGGTCGGTCACAGCCTAATGGGGCAGCTTGTTCACTGTTGTTTTAATTCCCGCCGCTTATCGCGATCTCCGCAGCCTTTTATGTTCACTACATATTCTACTACGACACAGTTCCTTTAATTGGTTAAAGAAATATTAAAACAAGCGTTGTGGTGACTTTTGGAAGCATGTTTGACCCCGCTTACATAGCACACGACACATACCGCTGTAGACTTAACGACAAAAAGTACACCGATAGACATTGAGGACAATGTGTCCAAATACTTCTACGGTGGTCTGGAAGTAAAAACATAGAATGTACAAAATGTCCTAATTTACTGCAATGAAAAATAACTAAAATCTAGTTGTGGTATTTGAAACAGATATCTACATCCGATTAAGCTGAAATCTTGCATACTTGTGTAAGTCCGGGTGACAATATAACAATCTGGTAATGAAAGACTCTTCAACGGTTGGTCCGATGGACTTGAAATTTGGTATACAAAATAGTAGCTACTATGCTATGTATGTTAAAAATGTAATTTCGACAGAAACATTTCTTTATTCGCAAGTGTGACTCCAGTTACGTAAGATATAAGCAGTTTATGAAGGAGCGGCGCGAGCAATCTCGCGCGCGTTGGAGGCGGCTGTTTGCGGAGGCGGGGCGAAGCGGCTTATTAAAAGTGAGTCGAGAATTGCACCCCACTGATGCCAGAAACAACGCGCTTATAGCACTGGGATCAGATTAAAGGGACATGAGGTCCCGCTTTGACTTCTGGGGCCTTACTATGACGTCTTAGGCCCACTTGCACAGTCCAGAGTTAAAAAATTAAATCGCTAACTCGGGGTTAGGTTTGACAGTTCCATACATTTTGACACTACTTAGCCCCGGGTTAGCATCTAACACGGGGTTAAGTCGCTAACCCTGGTCCGTGCAAGTGGCCCATAATGCCATTCCGCTCAGGTTTTAAGTTGTCATTTTGAGTATGGATCTGACAGTGAGCGAACCTAAACTGGCTCGGAATTGAATCTCTTTGAGACGTCATGGTAAGGCGCCTGTACCCGACAAGCATCTTGAGCCTGACCTTGAATGCGCAGAAGCGAATTTAACGTCTCTCTGCATGTCTATTTAGCACAAGAGCGCACAAGAGTCGCGTCGCGCGCGAGATGGATTGCCCGTCTTTTTCTTACTGTTCGATCTAGAAAGAGACGGGTAGTCCATCTGGCGCTGTCATGCTAGCCGGGCTGCTCTGGTACAAAAGTACGCGAACTTACCCGTTCCACGTCGCCCTAGCTCAAGAAGTTTGCCGTAGGCTGCACGAGTGGAGTATTAGAGAATTTTAGCTCTATTCCAGCATTGTTTGGAAAGAATAATGGTACGGAATATATTCGGATGCTCATAACTTCTCAATCAGCAACAACAGGGAAGTCTCCAACGGTATTATCGTTGGAGACTTCCCTCCGGACCGGCGCGGGATATTGGAGCCGGATCCGGCGTGCGGCCCTTATTGCATCGGAAACGGCGAAACCCGAGCCGTGCCGCCGAGGATCTGCCGGATTTGAGCGCCGAACCGGCTCACCGTGACGACTGTGACGGCAGGAAACCGGGCCCTTATTTCATCAACGTGACAATTGTCGGTGATAAGTGACAATTCTGTTTACATTACAAATCTGTTTACATTACATCTACGCCGGTCGGCTTCATATTGAATACTCATGATCGGATTTACTTCAAATTTAGTTTATTTTATTGATATGAATGAAAATATAGTCTGCAAAAAAGCTCGTAAGTAACTACAACAAACCGGATAACTCACGTATAAAAGCCGAAGGAATGCTCTGACAATTGTTTCGGACTATTCCGTAGTCCTTCATCAGAGAGCGCTCGCCCCGGCGGCAGCGAAACGATGCGTGCAGTGTTCGTTTCGCTGCCGCCGGGGTGAGCGCTCTCTGATGAAGGACTACGGAATAGTCCGAAACAATTATCGGAGCATTCCTTCGGCTTTTATACGTGACTTATCCGGTTTGTTGTAATTATGTGTGAGTCTCACGGTAGTTTCATGTTGAAAATCGTAAGTAACTATACGAATACAACCCCTTTATTCATAAACGAATCTGTCACTTTGACATTTACCTTTCACAGATAAGGACAAACGATTGCTAAGTTAGTAGAAGCCTATAGAGCGTTTATGAATACGGGTTAATATTTATAAAAATACACAATAATACACGTGTATGTATTTCTTGTAAAATACTCAACATCGGTATTCAACGCGAGCGCGGCTATTTTGCAGGACTGGACCTCAGTATTTCGCGGTACTCCAAAGTAAGGTTATCCTTATATTATAATCATCATATCAGCCGTAGAACGTCCACTGTTGGACCTCCCTCATAGATCTCCAGTTGCTCTAGCATCCACCACGAACCCGCGACTTTAACCAGGGGCCTTACCATGAAGTTCTAGTTCCGAGTCAGTTCAAGTTTTAGCTGTCACTTTTAGTATGAATCTGACAGCGCGCGAACCTAAACTGGATCGCATTAAGACGTCATGGTAAGGCCCCTGTAGGCTTATTGTCTAACTCGCTCGCAATCGCCATCGTGTTCATTTTGACAGTTAATGTATGGGCTGACAATTGGCATCGGAATCAGCTAGCTGTCACATTCATACAAGAACTGTCAAAATGAACACGATGGCGATCGCGAGCGAGTTAGACAATAAGCCTACAGGTCATCCGTCCATCTCGTTGGTGGATTTAGTCTTATAATTATTATTTATGCATTTCATCGATAACAACCAGTATTTTCTTTTTATTGTATCGTGTCGGGCCGGCTTCGCGGGACGCGGCGTCTGACGTCGGGAACTATTTTTAAACCGTCAACTAAGAATAAAATATCGCCTACACACGCCCGTCAGATGCGGTGTAGACAGGTACTCGTATCCTATGTATACGTACTGCGAAACTACGACAACGTCTGATATATCTTCAGCAAATTCGTTTGTCTGCATATGTCGGTATTAAAGTACATACGGCCGGCCAAATAATTGGTCTATTACTTTCATCCCAAAGTCGAACTTTCAAGTCGAGAGCCAGTCTTGTTGACATTGTATTTTTAATAGAGCGTTTGGCTCGTACTTACTTATTTACTTACTAAGCTAAATAAAAATTAGTAACGAGTTATCGCGTCCTCCAAAACATAACAAACTTCGAAAAATCAAAATTGAGAACAGAAACAAGAAGCTCATATAGGTATGTCCCATGTCCGAAGATGCAGAATTTGATTTTCTTGCCCATAATAGGCCACAATATCTGACTACAATCACGGCGGCTGACTATATCATTGCATCTAGATATTTCATCACTAACCGTCATTGTATTTTAAACAGCTCCAATATGCACAAATCCATTTGACATTGAAATTCCATAACCGAACAATATGGTGGATAAATCGTCGCTTCACCTTCTCACTTCAAAACTAACAAGCCTACCCCCGCGTTTGGGAAAGTTAATTACCTCTGTAGGTACCACGGCGAGCCACCAGCGCGTCGTGCTCGGGTCCCAACTTCTTTCGGTCCTTGCCGCTGACAATATAATAACGGCCCGCCTTATCATTACATCCCCTCTTTGACAAAACAATATTAACTCCAGCCCTAAACAAAAAACAACTGTAACCACCAACAACAGCGTCCAAATTACCCCATCAAACTCGCAACACTTAGACCTTTTAGTCTTCAACAGCGCCGTTATTGGATAAGTTCGGTCCGCAGGCTGCATCCAAAGCGCGGCCGTCTCGCTCGCTCCCCTTTTTCTTGTACCATTGTTGTTTCTTTTGCGTGTTTGCAGAGCGAGAGGGGAGATATCGGGATCGATGGGGTGACGGCTCCTTCAAGATTAGGTAACTGTGTTGCCGTTGTGATATGTACAGGGGAAGTCGAAACTCGGGCCCGGTTTTTGAAAACATACAGGGTCTCATAAAATTGTTCCGGGATATTTCAACAGGCCCCTATTTCACCAAAGCGACAATAGTCGGTGACATTAGACAATTAAACAAAAAATAAGTAAATCTTATCTTAATTGTGTTTACATTACAAACTCGACGAGAATGTCGAGAATCTACGCCGGTTGGCTTCATACCACTTTCAAATTTTGACCACGCATTGCAATTCGAATTGCCACTTGACACCGACATTTGTCAAATTGGTGAAATAGAAATAAGGGCCTGGTGGTTGGGATAGTTTGACTAGCCCTTGTCGTGTCTATGCGTAAGTTTTTCAGGATTTTTGAGTAGGTAGTTGACAATATATTTCCATAATTTGATTGATGTTCAAAGAACCGCGTCAAGGGAGGGACTAAATTTTGAAACAAATATTAAATGAAAAGTCGTATAGGGGTGCTTAGTCGAACTAACCCCCACCTGCTGCAATATTCCGGAAACATTCTGAGACCTGAGAGAGCTCATTTACGCCCAGCATTAGGACATGAATTCTAAAATATATACCCTTGTTATAAAAATACTTAACAAACACGATTAAACCGTAATTACACTCCGTTTGACCCTGTTAAGGCCACCACCAGCCCTTTTCCTTAAACAGAACTATCCCTAAAACATCAATCACTCAAACTGAGTTAATCCACAACTAAATTAACTCTCGACAAACGGCCCCTTAACAAACCGGCTCAACCAATAATTGACTTTGTTACCACTCAGCAGAGTTTCATTTCAAATAAACTATCTTGCAGTCCTACACGCCCTCTAAACTAAAACGAGCTCTACCACTATAGCATAAAGTCTATTTCCTATTGCAGCGTTTCCCTTCATCTCTTGATTTCATTCTATCTTCCCATCATTTATCGCTTCCCGCTATCAAAACGGCCTAACCGTGTCGCTTTGTGCGAGCTAATTTGAATGTTAAGCCTGACGGAATACAATTTAGATTTGTTCGTGGTTATGAAGAGAGTTGCGAGGGAGTTGATAACATTCATTAGAGCGATATTTAAGCTCTATTAGGCGCAAGTAACAGCTTTTTATGGGTTTTACTGTTGATGCTTTAGGGGGGAGGGGGGTTTGGTAAAGTAAGCGTGAAGATATACAAATAGTAGAGTATGAAATATTAGCTGTTGCTCGCGGCTTTATCTGCAAGGAATCTATTTACCGCTATCCCAAGGGAACTGCGAAATTTTCCGGGAAAAGTATGACTGCCAAATATGATCCAGATCTGTCCAGCCGTTTTGGCGTGAAAGAGCAAACATCCACACACAAACTTTCGCATTTATAATATTAGTAGGATGGGATTTTCACTGTAAGAGGATGGCACACAAGTATGGCTTCCTCTGATGAAGAGAAAATACATAGGTAAGTACATACAAAAAAGACCAGCGGAAAAATAATTATAAAATTGTGGGGTGTTTAGGCGCGGGAGTATATCCCGAGTAAAAAATATGCTGCGAGCCATACATATAATTATGTCCCTGATCAGGGATCACATCATTATGTAAAAATAAATAAATAATAACTTAATTCAACTATAGTGGTAATTGTATTTATTTTGAAAAAATGACTTTCTGCCAAGTTGCTTGCGGCGCTTTCTTCTTGGCATTTATGGTTTTTCCACATGCGCAGGTAGTTTAAAAAAATTAATGTAATATAGCCCTTGAATACCTATTTGCAAAATAAACTTTTTGAAGTGAAATCTTCTTTAGCGGTGTTGACCACTTTTTGGGATGGGTAAAAAATGTTAAACTCGCGTCTGCCATAAGACGGAGGGAGAGTTTAAGTACCAGGATATCAGATCCTCTAAGCTAAGAGCTTATTTTGAAATACGAATGAAGCTAGAGTCGCGTTCGTTTTTTGAAGTGTACGTTGATTTCGTCGCTTTAACGTATGTGCGTTTGGCCTAGTGGTATAAGGTGTGGAATAAATGTTCTCTCAGGTAACCGCAGTTCAAATATCGTCTTTTTTTCTTTTTTTTTCCTTTTTGCGCGAGTGTGTGTGTGTGTGCAGTTTTCACTTCTGTCTGCACTCCCGGAGTGCTACCTGGTGTTTTTTTACGGCATGAGACGATGATGATGAAGTGGCAAATAAAGTAAAATAAAATTCATTACTCATTCATCATTGTTTTATTTCACCAAGACTTTATAAACTTTACCCCTCTTAATACTTTTTCGCATCCTCATTGCATCTTTATAGCTACCCTAATGTCGCCCCGCGTGTTTACTCGCACCGCGTAATTGCGCTGCCCACGCGCCGATGACAAACAGACAAACACTTGCCTTGTTATTAGGGAGTTGAATTGCTTTGAATGTACTTGATAGTTTGTGCAAGTTTCCCATCAGAGCAATGGGGTAGCCTCGGGACCTGATGTGAATCTCAATGTTTTAGATTTTTAAACCCCGACACAAAAAGAGGGGTGTTATAAGTTTTTTTTTTTTTTTTCAATTTATTTGACTCAAATAGAATATAAAAGAAGTACAACATACTTATATCTATATACCTCTGCCAAACTGCTATGCAGTTTGTTGGCAGAAAGTGGAGAGCTCTCAATCGCTATTTTTAATATTACACACTATGCTGTTCTATATTGATAAGTAGGTAGTACTACCTACCATCAGCCAAATATGTGGTCTACCACCCTAAGGTAATATATAACGTCACAATATATAACGTCGATAAGACAGGCTGTCAACTTGAAAGTTTGACTTTAGCGACATTTTCATTTGATAGGAAGTTGGAAGAAAAGTGTTAGACCACTTAGTTGGGCGACCATACATGCAAAATATACCCTCAACCCACAGTGGGAAAATAATAATAATAATGTCTCTGTGTGTGTGTGTCTCTCTGTGGCATCGTGTGTCAAGCGGATGGACTGATTTCGATGTGTTTGTGTGGTTCTTTTCCAAAATGATGTAAGGCATTTATGGCATAAAATTATTAAAGTTTCTATTTAATTTAATTTAATTTAATTTACTCTATTATTTTTAATTGATTTGTGACATTATTTTATTTGTAACTAGCGACCCGCCCCGGCTTCGCACGGTATATTATGCATGTATTATACATATAAACCTTCCTCTTGATTCACTCTATCTATTAAAAAAACCGCATCAAAATCCGTTGCGTATAGTTTTAAAGATTTAAGCATACATACATAGGGATATAGGGACATAGGGACAGAGAAAGCGACTTGGTTTTATACTATACGTAGTGATAATTGTGGACCACTGTTGTTCTTGAATAAAAATATTATAATTATTATTAATAATAATAAGAGTTGTTTGTAAAGAGTTTGTAAGTCTATTTGGCGTCGGGGTTTCTAAAATTTTAATAGTTGTCTTAAAAGGTCTTTTAGCTGGTACTCTAAATATTTAAGTACAGTCGCCATCAGATATATCGTAGCGGGCGAGGTCCTCAAATATTTCGGAGCAGCATTAAATTTCAATAAATTCGTTACACTAGATATGGTTAATAACATCGGAATACGCAATCCGTCATAAACATAAGAACAGCGATTTTTTCAATAAATTGGGGACGTTCAATGAGCTAAAAATATCAGAAACACATATCGTCAAAGGTATCGACACAGTCAGGCTGATCACAAATATCGGAACATATGTGGAAAATAAACCTTACGTATATAATAATAGATTCGAATTCCAAACAAAATACAAATAAGCCTCAAACGTCATGCCAAAATGAAAGATATGTCACCTAAATAGTGTACGCGTCTGCATACATAATTCACTGTGTCAGTAACATAAAACCTTTTTTTGTTGTATAAAGTGTAAATTGTTACTGGCCACTAAATTGTCATATACTTTTTTTACGAATAAAATTTGTCCTCTTCTGCTGTTAGAAGTCAAAGCATGTAGTTCTATTTTATAAAACTAATTTTATTATAAACACACTGTAATTTAAACTGTTTGTCACAAAGTTAAGGTATATTTTCATAAAATGTTCCGATCTTTATGGTCAGCCTGTCTGCATCGATACTTTTGACGATCTGTGACGTCACGATTTTATTGAAAAGTCGCTGCTACTTTATTTATGACTAATTGCGTGTTCGGATGTTATTAACCTTACAGTGTAACGAATTTATTGGAATTTAAGGCTGTTCCGAATTATTTGAGGAATTCGCCCGCTACGATATATCTGATGGCGACTGTACTAACTGTACTAAGTTTATCTAATACAGGGTAGTTTTTTTTAATGGGGTGGCAAGCAAGCGAAGACTTTTGTACACCCACAACACCAGAGCATTGCAATTAATGCGTCACCCTGGAAGGCTGTGATGGAATCCGACGGTCGAAGAATACATACATACATACATATCGTCACGCCTCTTTCCCTCTGTCGAAGAATGACGTAGGTAATAATTATCAGTATGGACTGCAAGAGAGATATTCAACGGAAACTTGTATTTTTTCCGTTACTTGACCTCTCTATTACGCGAAGTAGCAAATTAAAATTTGACGAAAAAAGATTAATCTAACTAATATTATAAATGCGAAAGTATGGATGGATGGATGGATGTTTGTTTGTTACTCAATCACGCCAGAACGGCCCAACGGATCTGGATGAAATTTGGCACATAGATAGAGAAAAGTCTGGAATAGCACATATGCTATTTTATATCCCGGAAAATTGCGTAGTTCTCGCGGGATAGCGATAGACGAATTCAGCTAGTTTCAAAAATAAAAAGCATGCCAAATAAATAGGTACACGGTAACCCAAAAGCAGACAAACAAATTAGGCGCCTACCGTATTAAAGCTCATCGCAAAACAAATTTTGGAACAAACACAATCACAAGTAACATTGTATTAATTCGCCGTGACGAAGGTAAAATATCAATGTCACTAACAATGTCCCGAATGGTTGAAAGCTTTCAAACGCAGAGCTTTGCGAGAATCAATTTAAAAGCTCCCTAATAGAGCCGTTACATTCACCGGACAAAAGCTACGCTTTAAAAACCAATCGAAAACAAATTACTTAACCGCGATCGAGGACAGTCACTCTGCGTGCACAATTAACTGGTGGGCTGCTATTGATTGTTGTTTCTGGGTAGGGGAATGACGCTAAATTAAAATTTTGGCTTCATCGTCATCATCAGCCTAAAGGGTTCTCTATTGATTTGCCGAAAATTTTATTGCCGAATTTCACATCCCAACCAACGTTTGGCCGAATTTCATTTTGCCGAATCATCATATGGCAACTTGTTAAAATTATTAGTTTCATTTCCTAACCTCACGATTGCCAACTCAACGTTTGTTTTTTTTTTACATGGACACTTATTAAAATGTCATTTTTTTATATAGCCAAATGGTACTACATAACCATTAGTAAAAAATAAGACATTCTAAGGTAAAAAAGACTGTTTATAAATTAAAACAAACATGTTCGTGGCTAAGGGGTGGCCCAAGAGCGACCCCGCTGCACCTAAACCTAAATTAATCCAAATTAATCATAAGACTTTTTCTGCCTAGTGTAACATTTGCCAAGTGAAAGATATTCCAAAAGTTTAAAATCAAAATGATATTCGTCTTTATGAAAATTCGGCCAAATGAGAGGTTGGCATACAAAAATTTGCCAATTGTCAGTTGTCAAAGTGAACATTCGTTGAAACGTTGGTTGCCAAATGAAATTCGATCAAAAAAAATTCGGCGAAAAGGCAGAACACCCAGCCTGAAGACGTCCACTGTTGAACAAAGGCCTCCCCCTTAGCACACCACAATGAACGACAACTCGCCACCTGCATCCACCGGTTTCCCACAAACTTTCACGATGTCATCGGTCCACCTAGTGGGAGGCCTGCCAACACTGCGTCTACCGGTTCGTGGTCTCCACTCGAGAACTTTTATCTCCCAACAGTTGTCTGTCCTACGAGCGATGTGACGTGCCCATTGGCTTATTAAAACCGGTTCCTAAGAAAGGAAAGCATAGGCCATACTAAGTTACAGACGATTGGTATAACGCCTAACTTAATAAACACAAAATATTTACCTTGCTACTCCGCTACTTTGGTGTGTGTTTTCATTGTTATTTTTTTGTACCGTTTTTGTTTTATTGCACCATTGCACCAAATAAACCTTTTTCTTTCTTTTTCTTTTTCATTCTTCTTACTTACGTGCAAGTGTAGGTAGTGTGGTGTGGTGTGGTGGTGTGTGTGGTGTAATGTGCTGTGTCACTGCTGTGGCAGTAGTGGAGTGAGGGGTTGCATGCAAAACATATAATATATTTCGCACAAGCTTGGTTATCTTGCACGTAAGTAGCGGAGTAGCAAGGTAAATATTTTGAGTTCATTGAAATGGACCTCCGCAAAGTAACGCCTGATTCAATAAAACGTCTAACTTAGTAATACCAATACTTACTTCTAATGTCAGATACTAACGTATAAGTTTTCAAATAGAGAGAGCGGAACATGTATTTACGCAATGCTCTTATTTGTTTCACGTACTTATCTGTGATCAATGTGTGCTCGACATGTTTCGAACTAGTCCTTGGTTATTTGTCAAGGTTTCCACAATCGAATAGCTATCACATCGAAAATAAATTTTACTTTGGTTTTTGGCTGTATACATGTCACGACTACACTTGTCTTTATTTTTCATTAGGTATTTTTGCAGGTACTAAAGATGTCCTATAAGTGCCGGCACATAAGTCTAGCGATGACCTTGTATGCGCAGAAATAAAAAACGGTATCCGTGGGTGCGCGAGGGTCCACGTGACTTAGCGCTAGACTTACGTGCCGGCACGTATGACTTTCTTGTTTTTCTTTTTGCGGGTCAAAATTGTTCCGAAAATCAAACACGAGGCGCCGTTGGTGTAACCCTCCTATTATCCACGAGAAATAATGACTAAACCGACAAACAACCCTAATTATAATGTAACTGTATCTAAACGCGTGTAACTTCGGACGTGGGGTCTCTGGCTGATACAATGCGGCTGGGAACCCTCCACCAAGGGCTATGTTGCAACTCCACATTCTACTAAGCCTGAAACCTGAAGCCACATGAAAAACACGTCTGTGAAAATACCAGTCGAAAATGATAAAACTGTAAAGCCGTGAAGTATCTTAAGCGCCGTATCCTAAGAAAATCGACGAATTGGGCTAATTGAGACCGATGAATATGAATTAGAGAAAATAAAACACCGGGTAGCGCTCCGGGAGCGCCGGCTGAAGTGAAAACTGCACACACGCACACTCATGCACACATTAGATTTGAACTGCGGTCACCTGAGAGAACATACTGTTATTCCACACCTTATACCACTAGGCCAAACGCACATAAGTTAAAGCGATGAAATCAACGTACACTTCAAAAGTCGAACGCGACTCTAGCTTCATACGTATTTCAAAATAAGCTCTTAGAGGATCCTGCCTGATATCCTGGTACTTAAACTCTGCCTCCGTCTTACGCCTGACGCGAGTTTTTTATTTTTTTACCCATTCCAAAAAGCGCTTAACGCCGCTAAAAAAGTTTTCACTTCAAAAACACATATTTCTTAACAAAATATGAAAATTCGTAGATGACAAAAAGTGAAATTAAAAGTCTAAGTCAAAAAAGGATACTTACATCTGGCAACCCTAAGCTCAGTAACAAAAAATCATTAACTTTATATTAAGTTTACACAAAGAAACGGTCGACTAACTAAAAGGCAGGCAAACAACTCCCCGCTCGAATCAATCCGCTACAAAGCTTGAGATCAACAGTCAAAAACAAATAGCTTATTATTTTCCACCACTATAATAAGACCTTCGATTTCCACCCACAAGAAATTCACAATCTTTGCCGCGTAATAACTCCTAGAAAAACTTAAGCCAGGAATTTTTAAATAACCTCAAAATAAAGAAAATTTCTTAAAATTTATAAACATCACAAAAAGTACTCAAATAATATCCATAAATCTACTAAATTCGCTACTTTTGGAATGTTGCTATGGACTTGCGGAGTTGCAGTTGCTTGCAGGGCTCATGGTAGGCTGGCTTGTGGCACGCGCCGCCACGTGGCGCCGAGATGAGCGTTGCGTGGCGTCGCGTGGCGGGTCGTAATGAGGTACATTATGCGTTTGTTTGTCGGCTGTAGGTCGGATACAGTTGACGGATTCAAACCTGCTAGCAGTAATTGGCCAGTTGACAACCACCGACTAGAAGTGGCTCTGTGAACTGTAGACCTCGCAAAATTTAGATGAAAAAGTCGACCGGACACAAAGTGCCTGTGACAATTTTGAACATTTTTAAGTGGCTCCACCATTTTGAAGAAAAAAAAACTGAATCGACCAAAGTAAAACCGTGTAATTGCTGAACGTGCTCACAAAATTTGCCGAGAAATGGATAAGAAATGCGTCCTGTAGAGAAGAACATACTCGTATTTACAGCCGGACATGAAAAAGCGACTTTGCTCACGCTGCGCTGACACGAAGCGCTTCGCTTCACTCGCGTTTTCTGCTCGCTCCAGCAATCAAATAATTATTTATTACACCAATTAAATGATTCTTAGTCGCTCTGCTCATGAAACATGAGTTTCACACACACATCTAGAGCCTAATAAGTCCCCACTGCTGGGGACCGGCCTTTTATCAGAACTAGAGAGCAAATTTTCTTCATTGAACAGCTCAACGCAAATTAAATTACAAAAAACTCGGATGTGTTCGCCAGGGTTCGAACCCACGACCCTCTACTTGAAAGGCCATAGGTCAAACCACTAGGCTACCTCGGCTTTCATGTTTACTCGATGCCAAATCATAGTTGACTTCATCTGTACCTGACAGTCACTATATGTCAACCCTACTCCCCACTAAATTATAATAAAAATCCCTCGGTTATATGACGTGCTATGTGTAGAGCTATGTGCCGTAGAGCTATGTATACGTATATATGCGGCAGACAGCCGCGTTAACTGGCTTATTGTGCGCGAGTGGAGACCGCTTTATTTTTAATTGGTGCACGGATTTTGTATAAATTTAAGCTTTGGTTACCAAAATAGAGTTATTGTTTTTCATTATTGAGCCAGACATCGCTCGGCTTCCGTATTGACTTTGTGTAGTAAAAATGTCATTTGTTTCGTGGTAAAACAATAATTGGAAACGGACTAATAGTTCCCGGGTTTACTGCCACTATTGAATTATACTTTTGCAAATTATTCTTCCAGAATTAACCATCATAAAATGAGGTTGCTTAAATCAATAGAAGGTATAAGATATGTACGTAAGAAGAGATAATAGCTGGCTATGCAGCCACGACAAAGCGGTGCCTACATTCCTACATTCCTAACAATATATTACCTCCTGATTGATATACTTATCTACACTCAACATTAGCCTTGGGATCTAACTGAAATTTTGGATAAGAGTTCTCTTTATAATTTGTAGAACCGGAATTCGGATGCATTTTTCGATTGATTGAAACATTTTGTCCATCACGATTAAAACATACAGAAACAATAACCCATCGAGGCGAAAATCTTACGAATCATGTTATAGGCGATGTGGCTAGCAACCCTTTCCACCTATACGTCCACAATCATACTGAACGTGGCCTTTAGGTCTTGTTACATTAAGCTCTGTCTACGCCGTAAGGGATAAAGACGTGATTTATGTATATATGTATGGTCCAGCTCTCCCTCGAGCACGGAGCTAAGCTAATCTGGTTTTACATCGCGCTCGTGTTGGTAAACACGTCTTAATTGCAAGCTCGCCGTCCAAACAAAAGTCCGTCTCCGCACAAAGTCGCTAACTCGCTAATTTAATTCCGCGCAGACGCCGCCATACTTGCTTCTAAGAGTTTAATTAGTATTTGTCAGCTCCGACACCCCAAACACGAAACGGACTAACCAACATTGACGCTGGCCCTAAAAACTACGCTAACACTTGGTAGTAAAGCTCAAATTGCGTGGTATCGCGCGGTTGGTGCGACGTTCGTGGTCCTTCGAGCGCAAGTTTGCAGAATCTTTCATTTACTTTAGTATAATTAAGTCTTTAATAAAACGAGAGATGGCGCTCGGCGCGCCTAATTGGGGTAATTATGTAATTAAGCGATTTGCTTTGCCGTTAATTCGTTACGCCGATACGATTTTTATAATTTTTAGATGTAATGTTGCCTTTTATCAAGTAGCGTAGTGAGAAGGACTAATGAATAACGGCCAAATACAAGATGGTTCTACATACACTGTCTCCAGCATAATATACGTCGCACGTGCTGACAGCACAGGCCTCCTCTCAGAATGAGAGGGCTTCGAGCTATAGTTCCCACGCGGGCCCAGTGCGGATTGGGAACTTCACACACTCCATTAAATTGCTTTGCAGATGTGTGAAGTTTCCTTGTGATGCTTTTCCTTCGCCGAAAAGCTCTTAATTAGCTCACATTATGGCGTTTAAGGGACAGTAAAATATTGAATCAAAAATTATAAGGAAAAACGTCTACAATAGTGTTTTATCATGCTAATCCAACCTAACTGAAACAATCCACAATAATGCCTTCTAAGATACCTAGCACATGCAAAAATAACGTGAATTATTTTTGGTAATTTATCGACGCAGTTTTTACAACTCAGGTAAATGCCACAGACAACTCCACTGCCATAATAGCCTAATAGTTCTAGTATCCATTGCCGTTTACCAAGAAAGTGAGAGTCTCAACAAAAACCAGCAACTTCGTCTGTTCGAGCTAATCTTTCCGCGACACGAATCTTCCCAACTTCCCAGAACTTTCGGCCGCTTTGAAAGACATCCCTCTCATACGCGGCTCTAATATCACCGTCATCGTCACCCCACAAAAACCCGAGAGCTCCAAGCGCGTACAAAGTAAGACTCAATCTTGTGCAACACGGGTGTCAAGTTGTGCTGGCATTATTCTTTTGGTACGGCCCGATTTGTATGGGTATTGAATGGTTCAAATTGGTCGGCTAATCCGGCGTTTGCGCAAGCCGCCTTGCATTGTTGTAAACAAAATGGCGGCCGGCGCTAAGCACTTGTCATACGATATCTCAGAATTGGCTGTGAATGGAGTCGCTTCTCAATTAGTTGCCTGGATGGGATTACGATGTTTGAGAAGCGTTGGAAACAAATATTGGGGCTTTATACGAATGCTTGAGGAGTTTTGGGCAACGAAAGTTATGACAATTGTTATTGTATCTCCTTGTTGCTATCCATGAGGTAGTGCTTATTTTGCAAATTTTTGAAGTTTCATCAAAAAATATACTAAGTAGGTATATAGATGTCGTGCAAAATCCTTTCCTAATACGATGGGAAATGATCGTATTTGTGTGATATTTGTCATGCTACTTCAGACTAGCCAGACTCATAGATACGTCGGCATATGTATATCATTCGGCAGTAGGTACTTAGGTAATCGTGTGTTCACGGTGGGAAAGGATTATATTTATTACGTCTGTAGTTTAGTTTATTATTCGTAAAATATAAAACATATTAGTGTACTTACATAAAATAAAAACCGGCTAAGTGCCTGTCGGACCATGCCTAGTGCAAGATTGCAGATTAGTGAAATGCTATATTTAATTATGTATACGTAGGTATGTATATGTATATTATGTAGCCCTATTTCTCTTGGTCAAGGCATCGCGGCTGGACCAATCGGTAATTATTTCTTTGTTGTGTTTGTATTGTTAGGAGGTGAAAGAAAACATCGTGAGGAAACTTGCACACATCTGCGAAGAAATTCAATGGTGTGTGTTAAGTTCCCAATCCGCCCTGGGCGCGCGTGGGAACTATAGCCCAAACCCTCCAATACACGGAGGAGGCCTATGCCATGAGGCACGCCGAATTTCGCGACCATTTAATAAATAAATAAAAAAAAAGACAATAACAACAACAACAACATGTATTTACTGAAATTGTAGCGAATTTGGAATAAAAAGGCTTATAAATAAATAAATAAATCTTATTAAAAAACAATGTTTTTAAAAATAAAGAGAAATACTGGAATGGGACGAAGAAATTCTTTAAGTATTTTTTCGACTTAAATACCAAAGTTATACAAAAAATCTCGAATAAAAACGTTATCGTTTTAAGAACTTTCATCATCCATTGTCGGCTAATCAATAGTACAAAATACAAAGGACCTAATCATAACCTTCCTTTGTCATATAATTTGATTAAAATTTGACGTCTCCTTCCGTCAAAAAAACAGGAAACTGGAAGGGTAATACAATAATTCAATTACTTCAAACATAAAAAAACCAGTCTCGTTTGAGCTGCGGACGTCCATCGCGTTAATACACGGTACCGTACAACAAGGGGTCTAGAGATGCCGGTCGTTAAACAAAGGTTTATAATACCGATTATTATAGTGAATGGTGTAATAGCGGGTTCTGTATCACGAGAAACACTGAACTTGATATTTCCGCTGCAAAGTTCTTTGATTTGCGAAACTTACACTACACTACAAAAAAACGCTCCCTTGGCCTTAAGGGTACCTGTAGCTTTAGGGTTTGATGTATTTATAGCCGAGTTTAATTACTCGTTGAAAGTAGGGGGGGGGGGGGGGGGGGCTAACCAAGTACAAATCATCATTAGGTCCAAGTGACATCCCCCTGCTAGGCATCAGTGTCCACTCAGAATAAGGTTTTGGCGGCAGTTGCTAAGCAATCAAAAATTTATACTCATTATTTTGTGTAATGAAAAAAGTTGACACCAATGTCAAATAGTTTTTTGTGCTTTTTAAGTAACATGTTAGCTGCTGTGTGTGTTTTTCGGTGAAAGAAAACATCGCGAGGAAACCGGACCAATCCTAATAAGGCTTAGTTACCCTTCTGGGTTGGAAGGTCAGATGGCAGTCGCTTCTGTAAAACTAGTGCCTACGCCAAATCTTGGGATTAGGTTGTCAAAGTGGACCCCAGGCTCACTGAGCCGTGGCAAATGCCGGGAAAAACGCTAGGATGTGATGAAGTAACCTGTTAGGACATTCTTCATTGTAAAGTTTTTATTTTGCGTTAATACATAACCTACTACCGTAACATTTTTGCTTCCTCCATTCTTACGTTACCAAATCAAATTACAATAGTACATTACAGACCTAGGGCGGTAAATTCGTAATTGTCCAAGATCGCAGGTGTTATATAAATATGCGATCTGGGGCTTTACGAATTACCGCCCGTGGTTTGTATAAAGTTTTACATCTTGCCTTGGCCAGGAAGTGAGATTTTCTGTCCGCGAAGCGGGCGTAAAATCCCACTTACAGCCAAGGGTGACATAAAAACAATTACATATATAACGCAGATCAAGCTACATTATTAAACTCTCTTCGTTCATTAAACGTCTTAAAATGCTTAAAAATTACTGGTCTTTTGTTCAGTGTGTCGAAACCTGAGTCTTTTCATAAAGCACTAAAGCTTGAAGCTGGCTGCAGATGAAGAGCATTGAAGCGTTGTATCGAGCGGAAAAAATAGTTAAAGGCGTCTGTAGATGCATTAAAGATATAGATGCGTTAATGGGCATTTTCGAACTCTGTCCCAGTATAGCTATCACGGTTGATACAGCTTAGTGACAGACGGACAGACGACATGCACAGACAGACAGGCAGACGGAAGGACAGCGAAGTCTTAGTCCCGTTTATATATACCCTTTGAAAGAAAGACAGAAAGAAAGACACATAAATATAAGAGCATACACATAATTTTATAGAAAAGAAACAACAAAAAAGACACGAAAATTAGATCATCAGCGTTGTCTTTGGGTACGGAGCCCTAAAAAACCTTCAATATTTGACACATCAAATTATTGTATTTATACTTAACAAAATAACCCTCCCCCCCTCCTGTCTACACCTTTGTGCCATCTAGATGATCCGGCGCGATCGAGATCAACGTAATTTCCCGCGATTGCTGGCAGCCGCGCGCTCCCACGCACCCTGTATACAGCTATACAGCTCTGAACAGCCTGTACATGTGGCCACATGCTCTGAAGTTGCTTAACGGCTTATATAATACTAGCTGTTGCCAGCGACTTCGTCTGCAAAGAATTCGACTATCGCTATCCCGCGGGAACTACGCAATTTTTCGGGATAAAAAGTAGCCTATGTGCTATTCCAGACTTTTCTCTATTTATGTGCCGAATTTCATCCAGATCCGTTGGGCCGTTTGGCGTTGGGTGCTTTTTGGGATGGGATGGGAATGTTGAATTCGCGTCAGGCGTAAGACGGAGCGAGAGTTTAAGTACCAGGATATCAGATCCTCTAACAGCTTATTTTGAAATACGAATGAAGCTATATTCGCGTTCGATTTTTGAAGTGTACGTTGATTTCGTCACTTTAACGTATGTGCGTTTGGCCTAGTGGTATAAGGTGTGGTATAACAGTGCGTTATTAAGTGCGTTAGTGCGTGATTAAGTCCCGTTTTCTTATTATAATAATGTGTGAAAATCGCGAAAGTTTGAATCGATTAACAGTGCGTTATCTCAGACGACCGCAGTTCAAATCTCAAGTTTTTTTTCTTTTTCTTTTTGCGCGAGTGTGCGTTATAAAATTATAATAATTTTTCCCCCATTCAAATTAAAAAATATATATATGTCGAAGACAAAGGCTGGATAAACTGTCAGGTTGGTCGGTTAGAATTCAAACGAGCTTTATGCATAGCCGAGCTTAGGTCACCGTCTTGTCCATCTTCAAGGTACATTAATGAGATAGAAATAACAGCACACATCATGTTTCACTTGTACAGCCAGTCTTTATTGAAATAGCGCTTACACAAAGGACTGTGGTCTATTACACACTCTAATAATGAAACGCGGAGAGTTCAGTGCTTGCGCCCACGAACTACCCTGTCAATGTTCTCAATACCGCTTCGCACCGAAATAAGGCTCGATACTTAGTACAATCGCACTTAACAAGACGTCTGAACTCAGTCAAGTCACGATCAAGGAATGCCTCTCGCTTCTTACTCTCACCAGATGTCATTCTGTCATTCTAACTAACATTGCAGGTAGTTGCAACTGAGCCAAACACAGACCACCCCCAAGCGATACCGCAATACCGCTTGACGTTTCATAAAAGCAATAACTTATGAGGGTACATTCAACAAAGTACAATAAACGACTGTTTTCAACTACAAAGTACATCTCTTTAACTATCATAAGTCTAGTCATTGTGACGACGCTCCGACACGGCCATCCTGCTCTACACACGTCCTCGTGTGTGCATCTGAAATAAAAAAACAAAACAGCACAATTTCCGTTCGGCCAATCCTGATTAAAACTAAGAGTAATAGGATTGCTTTACTAGTGATACAAAATCTGAACAGTAACACTTTTCCACTCGGCCTTCCTGACCGTAGGTACTCTCTTAAAAATAGGATCTTTAAAAGTTAAAAATTAATTTTCTTTAAATTAAATCTGATCTGGAATCAAATAACGAAAATAATTCTACTGGTCGACATAAGTTTCCAGTCTCTACTGGTCAAGCAAAAATCAAATCACCACAATGTTTAAACATTACCAACGCTCTCACATGAGTGCACAGTGCTCTATCTCCCAAGGACACACAGTCCGAGTCAAAAGTCACACAGTCCGAGCCAAAGACACACAGTCAAAGGCACACAGTCCGAGCCAAAGACACACAGTCAAAGGCACACAGTCTGAGTCAAGGACACACAGTCCGAGTCAAAGACACAGTTCGAGACAAAGACACTCACGCTACATGATTGAAAATTAGGATCTTTCATAAAAAAAGGAACAAACACATGACCTTTTAGAATCCTTGAAACGGCAGTCGTTGTTCTAGCTTTCCACACAGAAAGCCACGTACACAGCACATGCACAGGAAACTCAGCAAGCTGCAGTAGCAGGACGACTCCGTTGCAGAGTCACAGCAGGCTCACGTGGTTCGCGTCGGTCACAGCAGTCACTTTTCATTTTCTTAATTTTCTCCATCAAAAATCTGATTTTCTTCATGTAGGACATGTAGTCACAATTCCAACTCCGATGTCGTAGAACAGGCGTGCTAATTCAGATCCCAAATTCTGATGTCGAAGACAAAGGCTGGATAAACTGTCAGGTTGGTCGGTTAGAATTCAAACGAGCTTTATGCATAGCCGAGCTTAGGTCACCGTCTTGTCCATCTTCAAGGTACATTAATGAGATAGAAATAACAGCACACATCATGTTTCACTTGTACAGCCAGTCTTTATTGAAATAGCGCTTACACAAAGGACTGTGGTCTATTACACACTCTAATAATGAAACGCGGAGAGTTCAGTGCTTGCGCCCACGAACTACCCTGTCAATGTTCTCAATACCGCTTCGCACCGAAATAAGGCTCGATACTTAGTACAATCGCACTTAACAAGACGTCTGAACTCAGTCAAGTCACGATCAAGGAATGCCTCTCGCTTCTTACTCTCACCAGATGTCATTCTGTCATTCTAACTAACATTGCAGGTAGTTGCAACTGAGCCAAACACAGACCACCCCCAAGCGATACCGCAATACCGCTTGACGTTTCATAAAAGCAATAACTTATGAGGGTACATTCAACAAAGTACAATAAACGACTGTTTTCAACTACAAAGTACATCTCTTTAACTATCATAAGTCTAGTCATTGTGACGACGCTCCGACATATATATCCTTTCAATGTAAATGAAATGCTTTATCAAGCATTTTGCAAGTGTCTATGGGCGATGGTGATTACTTTCCATCAGGTGACCCGTCTGCTCGTTTGCCCCCTCTTATATAAAAAAAATAAGCTCTAATTTGTTTTCACTTCTGCCGGCACTGCCAGACTAGGTACTGCTATGCGGTATTTTTTTTTTCTTTTTTTCTTTCCGCCTCCAAACTTGCAGTGGCATTACCTATATTGTCAATTATATGTATAGAAGTAACTTGGCCAAACGCAGACTGTATATTAACAGACAGCATAGTATACCTAAGTAGAGTGTATATTAGTGCATGATAAACTGAACTTCTCACGTATCCGGTGGGCAGCTAACCTGGTTAGTCCCGCTTCGCGCCGCACCTGGCTGGAAGAGATCGCTTTAACGCCAAAACTGCCTTTAGTGTATCTCTGTTTTGGAATAGTGACGCCACTTTTATAGAGGAAATAGTCGTGATACATTTTAATGACATTTTACAAACTTTCTCACTTTCAGAGCTCGTGTTTGTTGGAACTTTGGAACAAATGTAGAGATCCAATAACTATGTAATTAATAATTAATCATGTATCTTCAGCAAAAAATTGCAAAAATCAAATACTAAATGGCGTTATTGTATATTCCTTATACTCTGTATAGACTGATTTGAGGTCGTTCTTCGTTGTTTGAGTTCGCTCTATTTCCCATAAGTACCTACAAGGAAAGAATAGTTAAAGGATAGTTTTTCTTTAACATTCTTCTCAAAAAATTTCACTTGATTCAAAATTAAGTCACCCCTTTAACACAAACCTGGTTGACAAACCAGTATTGGAAACATTTGCCAGCCATAATTAAAATATCCTGAACAAAACCATGATCCCTAAGATTTTTTGATGCTTGATTTTTTTTTATAAACAAACATTCAGTGTAACTTCAGGTTAATGCTTAGAGCACAGCTGCGGGGTCTCACGCGCTTTACTCGCATTCGCCCATTCGTCGCGGTCTGACGCCACCCTAAACTCTTTACCATGTTCTCACCCAGCCGGCGACACAATTTCCTAATTCCTAATACATTGTGCGTGTTGCTAACACGCCGCTGTGCAGTGAACTTATCAACCAAGCAATGAATAGAGAATTTGGCCGACGTATTGTTGATAGCACATAGTTGTGGTGGTGCCGTAATGACAGATCATCTGCGTGAAATTGAGGCATTACATCATATCCAATCATTTAGTGTTATTGTTTGCTAATGGCTCTATTGAGTGTTAATTGTCGGTTTTATTGCATGTTTTACTTAATGAAGCGCTTCTGGGGGAAATTTATATGGAACATGTTATTTTCAGTCGTAATGTGTCTTTCGTACAAAATCATTGGTGACATAAAGGCGACGCCCACGTCGTGCACGTCGCGCACGGTCACGCTATACACGGCGCACAAGTGGATCCATTGGTCATTTCGTGCGTAGCGTGCGCGTGCACTGGCTGTGGAAACAACCGCCTACGTTTTAATACAGAGCGAATATACAGGACGTCCCAAGACTATGGGACACGAAGGGAAAGTACCTTATTAAATATCGTAAATAGGATATTTTGCTAAAAGACTTTATTTTATTTTTAAAAGTTAGTAATACTGCATTCAAAATATTCTAAAAATTACTTGCTTTGTGTGCGAATCAAACAGACTTAAATGTGGAAAAAAATCACCCGTATTTTTATGATGCCAATCGAAAGAATGAACAAAAAATAATAATTCTTCTTAAGGAACATAGTCTCTCTCTCCAGCCTATATACGTCCCACTGCTGGGCACAGGCCTCCTCTCAGAATGAGAGGGCTTGGGCTATAGTTCCCACGCGGGCCCAGTGCGGATTGGGAACTTCACACACACCATTGAATTAACATAGTAACATAGTATCTTAAAAAAATGGAACAGCATAAAAACGTTTGATTAAAATTTCTAGAAAAATCTAACTCTAACTAATATTATAAATGCGAAAGTATGGATGGATGGATGGATGGATGTTTGTTTGTTACTCAATCACGCCAGAACGGCCCAACGGATCTGGATGAAATTCGGCACATATAGATAGAGAAAAGTCTGGAATTGCACATAGGCTACTTTTTATCCCGGAAAATTGCGTAGTTCCCGCGGGATACCGATAAACGGATTCTTTGCAGACGAAGTCGCTGGCAACAGCTAGTATTTTATAAAAATTATTAACACGGCAACTGTCAATTCAATACCTAATTAAGAAACTAAAAGCAGTGGGTTACCATGACGTCTTAATGCTTAAATTCCGATTCAGTTTAGGTTCGCTCGTTGTCAGCTCCATGTCTATAAACGACAGCTAAAACCTGAACTGAGTCTGAATTGAATCGCATTAAGATTGTTATTAAATTCAAAACAACAATAACAACACCCGATAAAGCTGTACATCCACAATCGAACAGCAAAGCATACGTTACCCGCCCATCGCACAATGTGAGAACCTAATAGCCCCAAAAGGATAAAAACTAAGTCCTTTATAAAGCACAAAACATTATTGTGACTTAAAAGTATTAAGGACACTTTCGCATCGAGTGTACTCCAGTTTCATTAGCAATCCAAAGTGGCTTTAATAGCTGAAGAAACAAGGTTCGAATTAGTTTGTGTTTAGGTGTGAGCTAGGGGTGCCACAGGGGTATAAAAACGTTTAACAGCTCGTTCGGGCGCCAGTCGAGCGTGCGGGATAAGCATCAGCCCTATTGAACGCAGATGTACTTTGTTTTCAGACTGTTGCGAATAAATGGTGTTTGGTGTGTTTTGTTGTTTTTACGCGCAATTATATTGTTAGGGATTTAGAATTAAACAACTTTAAATATCATGCCTCTCTCTCTGTCTAATGTCTGTTACTGTGACCGGAACGGCACGAAACGAACTTCGAATTTTTTACTCCGTAGTAGTCGTTTTTTTTATATTAAGAGGCTGACAACACATTTTGTTGAAATTGATGTTATTTAAGCACTTTTTTAAGAAAAACTACACACAATAAAAATCCAAAAAAATATGTATGTCAATTTTCATCATATTTCAAACACGCTGGACGGACTCGATACATAATTGAACAGAATCGGCTCGATAGAAAATAATTGCAAAGATTGTTCTTAAAATCATCATTAAACGGTTCTATGTCTTTATTTTTTCAACGTATGGGTCTACAGTTAAAAACATGAAGTCAACATATTCAATACCTACACGGCTAACGAGTTGTTTCATATTTCACAAATAATCTATACTTTTTTTTATTTCTTATTATTTGTGTCTTATTTGCAAGATTTTAGACGCGCGCCAAGCTGCCGAAATAGTTTCTTCTCCTTCACTAACAGGCATTCGATCCGTATGTGTGAGGAGTGGTGCTGCTTAAGGTCATTTGCTGTTGACAGCGCCTTAGGAAAACGAGCAAATGGGTCACCTGATGGTAAGTGATCACCACTGCCCATAGACACCCGCAACCCCGGAGGGATCGCAGATGCGCTGCCAACCTACCTGACCCAACCTGCCTGACGTGCGGTGTCATTAAGGTACTATTAGGTACGAACAAAGAAACAAAGTTCTTATTACAAAAGTTAACTGTGAAACTCGATTGTGAAAACGTAAAATAAATTTTTTGGTAATTAACTACGAAACAGTGAAAAATAATTCCTTTTTCGCAGCCAACGGTCGGAACAAGATATTTTCGAATTTACCCGCGAATATTCGCTACTGTAAGTTTTGAATCTGATTGAGACCATAACACAATAGTTTCACGGGTGAACGCTCTCGAGGAGCCAGCGCAATGCAGGATCAGATTGCTATGATAAGGATCAGCGCTGGAGGCTGCGGGCTGAGATGGATCATTAGGATGGCTAATGTAACTTTATTTTTAACTAGCTTCTGCCCGCGACTTCGTCCGCGTAGAATTAGCAATTGATATGTTTATCGCTATCCCGCGGGAACTATACAATTTTTCGGGATAAAAAGTAGCCTATGTTTTAATCTAGGGTACCAGCTATCTTCGTACCAAATTTTATCCAAGTCCGTCCAGTCGTTTTAGCGTAAAGAAGGAACAAACATACACACTCACTCACTCGTCACATCGTCACAATCGTCACAAACTTTCCCATTTATAATATTAGTAGGATACATGCTTTTTATTTGTACTGTGCTTTTTGGTGACTGCACTTGCTTGGTCAATTATCCTAAACTATCTAACTAGTCTAACTAATATTATAAATGCGAAAGTATGGATGGATGGATGGATGTTTGTTTGTTACTCAATCACGCCAGAACGGCCCAACGGATCTGGATGAAATTCGGCACATAGATAGAGAAAAGTCTGGAATAGCACATAGGCTAATTTTTATCCCGGAAAATTGCGTAGTTCCCGCGGGATAGCGATAAACGAATTCTTTGCAGACGAAGTCGCTGGCAACAGCTAGTCCTAAATAATATTTGTTTACCATTTCAATTTCTTCTTTCAAGTAAATAATCAGATCAACCGTCGAAGAATCCTCCTGCGGAGACGATCCTCGCCAGGCCACAAGAATTTCGCTTCAAGATAAAAATGTCACTGGATTTTCATAATAGATTCACGTTAATCCGACCTACAGAAGGCAGAAGATCAAAATCCACTTGCATTTGACCACAGACAGACACTGGGACAAGTGGAAGCAAATAAAAACTTGTGTAGGTTTCTGTCAAAAATCCTTTTTTAATAAAATATTATTTTGCTGACTGTGCTTGCATTGTCATCCGCCCTACATATATATATTTATGTACTTATTTACCGAATCTCGAGTCAATCGGACCAACCGTTGAAGAGTTCCTGCGAACTCCATTACCAGATTATTGTATTTTCATCCGACTTACTTAAGTATGCAGAATGTCAGCTCAATTGGTTTAAGAAATCTGCTTCAAAAGAGTCGCAAGATTCCACTCAGGCAAACATACAGACATTGCAAGTTACATAAAATGTTATAATAATAAAGAGGCATGGAGCATCTCTGTCGGAATCTGAGCACCAGACTTCTTCACGTCATGTACAGTGGATGGTTAGTAAATCTCCTTCTTGGGTCTGTGACTCCTCGTGGAGTAGAGTCTCAGTTAAAGCCTTCCACTGTCTCAGTTTTACCGTATACTTAGACCAGTTCTTCATCTTCCATAATACAGACCTAATACCAACACATACATGGTTCTCTATAGTTTGCCCGAATTTCATATGCCATAAATGTATTGTTTGCCATAACGATCATTTGCCGTAACTCTTTTTTCTCTTTAACTGTTAATTATTCAGGATTCTTATGAAACAAACCTAACCTAACCTATACAGTTCTACAGGATTGCCATTTCAATGCTCCTGAAAAAATTACGGTTTCAGAGAAAAAAACAGTTATGGCGATCACTATGGCAAACGTTACATTATGGCATATGAAATTCGGGCAAATAAAAGGCTCCCCAACAAAATGTATCAAGAAACGGTGAGAAAACGTGACGTCTACGACACGTCACTACGTATACGCGGCGGTGTGGTCGGACCTTTATGCCCTACGGGGTAGACAGAGCCTAGGCCTTCATCCTAGGATAACCAGCAGGCTTGTTACGTAACTCGCTCGCAATCGCCATCGTGTTCATTTTGACAGTTCTTGTATGAATGTGACAGCTAGCTGATTCCGATGCCAATTGTCAGCCCATACATGAACTGTCAAATGAAGACGATGGTGATCGCGAGCGAGTTACGTAATAAACTACCAGGCCTCAGGATATCGTTTAGGAAAGGATCGGAAAGGGGAATAAGAATATGATGGGTTGCTAGCCGCATCGCCTATCGTGATTCCTAGCACCTACACCGATATAATAAATATCGTTAAGTGGGAGAGCGAGACAGACGGTCGGAGACTTCGTATTTGTGAGTACCCCAGGTAATTCATCCCGTCAACGGTAATCCCACAATTTCTATAAAACTTTTTGCTCACTCTATCCCAGCGCCCCCTACACGAGATTACCGACTACCACAGTATTTACCAAACAACTCCCCTAGCCTTTAACTCGGGGGCGTAAAAACTAAATTAGCCTGCCCGCACGCATTTTTGTCTTGACGTAAGAAAGCAATTACGATGCGACCATGTTACGGAGAGCTCTGCAGGCGTTCAAGGGCTCCCTTATTTTGTTTTATTCCCCTTTTGTGCGAGGAGGGAGGGAGGTCTGGGCTGGGTGGCGGCGCGTACGCTTGACATATGTTAGGATCGCAGGGGGACCCTTATTGCCCTCTGGTCGATGTTTGCGAAGTGTCGTTTGGCTTAATACACTCAGTTTTCAATTCTATATTAAACGGAGTTTAATTTGATAGTTCGCGGTTGGGGTAAGCGGATTCTGTTTGATGAGGAACTTTGTGATATTTGAAAACTAATTGATATAAAGCGTATGGGAAATTGAATTCAGCCATAAAGATGAATTAACTTTATGAAGCCATTACTTTGCTCCGTGAACACACGTGTAAGTTAACTACGTAGTGCGGTATACAAGTGGCACGGTACATACATTTAGATCGGTCATGAGCAAGTCCGTAACTATGAGACGTACAGAGATATATTCTTAGAAACCATGTCATCGTTCTAGTGATAAGAGAAACGGCATTATTATTATAAAAAAACTTGTACCTACTCAGTTCGGGCAGATCGAAATATAAAACTTATATTATTATAATTTCGATATTGAATGTAAAGATAAGCATAAGCAGTAAATACTACCATGAAACATGACAAATAATTAAGTAGTTCGACCTCTCAAGCAGAGGATCGTGGGTTTGAATCCGGGCTCACACTCCTGAGTTGGTCGGATTTTGTGTGCGAAATTACATGCGAAAACCATGAGCTTACCAGAGAAGCAAAACATAGTAAGGAAACTAACACCAGCAAAGCAATTCTATGGTGTGTGTGAAGTTTAGAATCCGCAGTGGGAACTATAGCCCCCCTCTTATTCTGAGACAGTCCGGTGTTTAACAGTGGGATGATTATGGGCCGGAGATGATATGGATGAATATTGTACATTTGTACACAATATGAAGCCAACCGATGTAGATACTGGTCGAGTTTGTAATGTAAACAGAATTGTCACTTGTCACAGACAATTGTCATGTTGGTGATAGGCGCCAGGTTGTAACAGTGATTGTGTAGGGTCCAGGGTTATTCCCCTGTCTTCACGTTACTTGTATACCCTCCGGGCCTCGGGCCCTTAAGTCCCACTTTATTTGAGTTTGACGTTATTGACTATTTATTATCGAGATGGAATGCCTATGACGTGCAAGTGGTACATTATTGTGAGCAAATACTCGGGTCGGCAAATATAGGGGTTGCCATTAGGTAAGCATCGAGAAACTTCGGGTTTTACCAACTTAAAGATAAAAGGAGGTTCTCAAATTGACTTTATACGACTGTTTCTGTCGCCTGTGAATCGATTTTCTTAGTCAAACTCCTAATTACATAAATGGTTGTTTCATGTAGATAAAGGAAAAATAATTGCGATAAACTTGTGCTAATATAGTATAAAGTATGTCGAAAAAGACAGATGTGTTGCCACTATTGGATAGCCCTTATATTGCCACTGCAATTGGTTATTTCCTCTATTGATGTAAATCATTGCCGGCGACCTGTACAGAAAAATATAAGATTTTTAAAATTTTTCGTTAATTGAAATGTAATTGACATCAATTCCCGTTCTTATCAGCTAATTCTCCCCAAATCCAGGGAAACCGTCACGCTGGCAACCCTGTCTAATAGCGTGTCTAATTGCGCTGTCAGGCTGTTTGTTCGCGTGGGCAACCCTTCCGTAATTACTGTCGAGGGCCTTTCTTGCAGCTGCGCGATTAGGGAATCTTCCGAAGAACCAACTACAAGGCTATGATCGGGCGTTTTTAAAAGTCTTAGGGCCCGTTTCCTTCCGTACCTAAAGGGTAAAAACGAGACCTTGTTTGTAACTACAACTTCATTTTCCGTCTGTATGTCAGCACGCTGTATCTCAGCCCGGCTAGCACGAGAGCGCGCGAGAGTCACGTCGCGCACGAGACGGACTACTCGTCTCTTTCTAGAACGAACAATAAGAAAGAGACGGGTGATCTATCTCGCGCGCGACGCGAGTCTTGTGCGCTCTCGTTCTAGACGTGCAGGAGCCGTGATAGCCAGACAGTTGAAAAAAAAAACCAAACAGTTCAACTATTGAACTACTGGTATACACGTAGGACTGGATGGAACAAAGAATAATTTCACAGATGATGTATTTCTGTTGCCGTTATAACATTCCCTCGATGGGTTTTTCATCTGCGCGGGAAAAAAAGCAGCTGGTACATTTGCACCCAGATCAGCAAGGCAGGTAGCCAGATAACGGTTTTATAGGAGGTGACCTCTTGCCCCCCCGCAACGTGCGAGTCATGCTGGAGAGCGAAAGGTCCTGGGAAGCAGTCTCCTCTTTCTGTGAAGATGTCATTTCACAGAAGAAGGAAAGGGAGAGGGAGCGCGAGGGAGCGCGAGGCACGAACGGGGAGAGGCGACAATGTCTCGCCGCGTTTCCCTTTAGTGGCGCTGGTTGTTACGGGCTTCGGGTTCCCCTAGCAGCCTTAAAGGGCCACAGTGTTAGAGGGGGATCATGTATCCCCATGTATGAAAAAAAAGGTAACCAAATAGAAAGAAGAAAGAAAGAAGACATTTATTCATTTTGCAAGACACACAAATATTTATAAGAGCATACACATAATTTTATTGAAAATAAACATCAAAAAAAAAGCGGAGACATGAAAATTAGATCATCAGCGTTGTGTCTCCGCAAAAGTGAAACGGTCGCTGGCTCAGCATTGTAGTGTGCATGATGGGAGAGTGTGAGTGTGGCACAGCTCACACTACAGCATTACTCTGACAGCAGGATAATAAACTAGTAAGAAAGTGACTGACCTGGACCCTCACTTCAGGCAGGTTGACCTTCATCGCCAGCTCCTCGCGGGAGTACACGTCAGGGTAGTGGCTCTTCTCGAAGGCGCGCTCCAGCTCGTGGAGCTGGTATGTGGTGAAGGTGGTCCGGTTCCGGCGGTGTTTCTTCTTGCCGTCCGGCGCCGGGTCGTCGTCTGATGCCGCCGGTGACTTGTCTGGGTGGAAGCCGTCGTTGCTGTTGCAGGAGCCCTCGCCTGGAATGGATTGGTGCTGGTTTAAAGTGAGGAAATTCTTTGTTGAACAAATATAAAGTAACAAACACAATCACAAAAAAATTGATATTTGCACCAAGTCATAGGGATCTATACAGGTTACTTTTGAGTAGATGAGAGGAACATCAAACCAGGAACCGATAAGGACCGCGTAAGGTCTTTGAAATCGAATAGAAGTGGGGGTGGGGAGAATATGCTACTAATACATACATACATACATACCGTCACGCCTCTTTCCCAGAGGGGTAGGCATAGACTACTTTGTTCCACTTGCTACGATCCTGACATACTAGTACCTCTTTCGCTTCATCCACATTCATCAATATCTTCACTAATATTATACTTATATGCGAAAATTTGTGAGGATGGAAGTTTATTAGTCTTTCACGCCAGAATGGCTTAACGGATCTGGATGAAATTTGGAACAAAGATAGATTATAGTCTGGAATAACACATAGGCTACTTTTTATCCCGGAAAATGGCGTAGTTCTCGCGGGATAGCGATAAACGAATTCTTTGCAGACGAAGTCGCGGGCAACAGCTAGTACCGTCATAATGATAATACTCCAAACACTATATACATTAAAATTATAACACGTCCCATCATCATCATCATCATCAACAACAACAATACTTACCAAATGTTTTTTTCGAAGATAAGTCCCTGACAGATAAACGTTAACCCTTTCGTCAAAATGAAGCTATACTGCTTTTGTAAATCTTTAGTCTAGACTTGCACGTAGAATCCCTCAAGTTTAGTTTCATTACATTGCCGGGTCGTGATGTGAACAGGTCAGAAGTCGTCGACCCAGCGCCGCAATGTACGACTAGCAGGAACTCTCCCAAGTCTGAACTGCGATAGTTTTGATTTATGTTCGTGAGGTGTCCGTGTAAACTACAAGCCGGTATGCGATACAACAATATATCATAGCGAGCATCGCAATTACGAGGGCGTAAATCAAATACCGTGTTCCCGCTAATGCAGTATATCCTGCTACAACTACGTAATTCGTTACTGTAATTATACGGCTCACTCACGTATTTGGTAGTCGAGTGTGCTAGACATGTTTAGGAAATGGTTCTAGTAGTAGTTCCTCTTAAGACCATGGATGCAAAGTCGCGTCCGGAACGCCGAGGTATTATTATTAGATTAAGTTCCGTTTTCTTAATAATGAGGTTCTAATAAAGTTGTTATTTACTTTCGAATTTAATGAGAGCATTTGCTAGGCTCGTGTGCTGGTAGTGAAACGCTGCATGGATCATGATCACGGGTATACATTGGATCATGTCTGAGTCGGCAACTGCGGGGAATCGCGACATTGTTTAAGGTAATCGCGGTCTGCATCCCGTAAAAACATGATATTCTCTAGGTTCTCCGTGAATCATTGGTTGTCTGAAAGAGATCGCTGCTAAGCAATAAGATCACCTATTGTATACTTTGTTCTTTGTTTCTGTATTGTTTTGTACTGATTTGTGGTGTTCCATAAAGAGTATTTGTATTGTATTGTATCATGTAAAAAAATTAAAATAATATGTAGTTACCTATTTGTTAGAAAAATTTGAAGATGTCATTGTCTATATTGATACACTTACTAAAGGAAAATTAATATATGTGAATAAGCTGAACCACATATAAATAATTATGTGTATCAGTTGTTCGTTCACTCACGCTAAACGTGGTGGCCTTTAGGTCTTGTTATCTTAGGCTCTGTCTACCCCGTAAGGAGTCAGTTAGATGTACATTATGTATATGTATGTTCATCCACGCTATCAGCACAAAACATATGAACAATAACTTAAAATAACTTAACAAACCGCGATCCAGCCGCACGCAGGGCTGGGAAACATAAAACATAGTTTACAGAACAAACATACGATTATCGCAACATCGTGGACTACATGCATAATTATGCCTACATTAATTTTGATACTTTAAGCATTTAATTGTTTCGTACAAATGTATTCCCCCGACGCAAATTGGAATTTTATAAGTTTGACTATTAAGTCATGCAAAACAGGGGCGCGGATCGGAATGTATACTTAAAGTTTAAAATGTATAATGGGTTAAAATGCATAATGGTTCAATAGTAGATTGATAAACTAGGGTTGAAATATACCCATTTCACCTGAGATATTTCTGGCACCCGAACGAAGTGAGGGTGCCAATAGTTCGAGGGTGAAATGGGTAATTTCATCCGAGTTGAACACTCTACTTTTCATTTCGAATATGAGGAAATTAAAATTTCACTAACGTCGCATGGTCGCATTTAATATTTGTTACGTTTGTCATTCTCTTCCCGCTTTTTTTTCTATTGCGCGATTTGCGCGCATTGCGCATTTCTTCTGCGCACCAATGGCGGCCGGCTAGTTTTTTTTTAAACTTGCAGACACGGAGGTCGCTATCAATTAATTGTCGACTTAAATATTTCAAGCTAAAAAAATTACCGAACGTAATAATTTCTACTAATTCTCGTTGTATACGCTTGCATAAGCTTATATAATAGCGGGAATGTCATTTTAAGATTATTTTGCCTTTTACAATTAAAAAGGAACTATTAGTATTGATTATTATTTTAAACATAGATTACATGGCTGTATACGTATTTCCATTGCTATGTACCTCATTTGGATTAGCTAGAAAAAAAAATTACTTTCAACCCAAGGGTCGCGATGAGTCACTTTCAACCCTATATCCAGATAATCAATGACCTACTTTCAGAGTATGAGAGATGAAAAATATATAATGTCATTTTCTGTGAAACTACTAGCTAGTACTTTTTTGTTAGTGTAATCTATAGATAGGCTTAGGTTAGGTTAGGTTTATTTTATAACAATTCTGTTAATTTGAAATTTTCTGAGAAAATCGTAATATATATTTTGACCCATTATATATTTTAATCCATTATACATTTTAAACTTTACGTATTTTAATAGGTACGTATCCCTAAAACAGGTACACTCATGTTGAGTCACTGCAAGTTGAGAGTCCGTGCCGTGTACAGTGCGATAGTACAGTCGCCCAAATAAGTGGTCTACCACTTTTCATCCAACTTCCTATCAAATGAAAATGTCGCTAAAGTCGAACTTATAACGAACGTTATATATTGTAACGTGCAAAGCAATTTTAACCTTAGGGTGGTAGACCATATATATTTGGCTGATGGTACCTACCTTTTTAAATAGACCTTTGGAATTCGGGACTGGCTTGCTGTCTCGCTCACTCTTATGGATTTATATGTCATTGAATCGACCGATCGCGCCCGAAACCCGAAGATTGTTCTAAGAGCTCACGGAGTGTACACAGTCGTCGCTTTTCAAAAATATGTCGAAATCTTCAGCTATAGTTAATGCTATATGCTATTGTTGATAACTTGGTTCGCATACTACTCGTAATACAAACAAGTTCAACATTTAATTTCCTAAGCCCTTTCCATAAGCCAATTATAGTAATTGTATTTCCAGGCGGTATCATTCGTCATGGCGTATCGCGCCATCTAGCGACTTCCGCGGACTCTAATTGTTACGAATGTTTTCGTTGGTAGAGTTTAACTCGTTAGAGGGAGCTTATGCGTTAGGTGCTCGCAACGCAAACTTATGAAATAACTACTAGTAACTAGCTGTTGCCCCCGACTTTGTAAAGGGGGAACTACAATTTTTCTATATCTGTGTTAATGTTGTTATAGCGGGTGAACACTGAACAACAACAAAATATTAAGCTACTCGGGCAGACACATTTTTTGTGTTTATTACGAGTAGGAAGTTTTTTTAATCAGCAATTTTAAATTTAAGATATACCTATCTGCTTCGACCGGGGATCGAACCCGGGACCATAGCTTCATAGTCATCATTGCATTCAGAATAGCAAATAAAATTTAAGTTTATTTTGTGTATTAAGTATTAAAAATACCTACTCAAAAGAGAAGCAAGTTGTTAAAGAACATATCACTCTATTTATTAAAATTAATAAACGTTTTTTATGTTCCCAAGAAAAAAGTTCTAACGAATTGTTCACCACATAAAATCATCACTACATAGTATAAAAAATAAAAGTCCCTTTTCGCTCTGTCCCTATGTAAGCTTAGATTTTTAAAACTACGCAACGGATTTTGATACAGTTTTTTAAATAGATAGAGTGATTCAAGAGATATGTATAATACATGCATATACCGTGCGAAGTCGGGGCGTGTCGCTAGTAATATTTATCTAACTATCTAACTAACATTATAAATGCGAAAGTATGGATGGATGGATGGATGGATGGATGTTTGTTTGTTACTCAATTAATGTTACTTAATCACGAAAAAACGGGCAAACGGATCTGGATGAAATTCGGCGCATAGATAGAGAAAAGTCTGGAATAGCACATAGGCTACTTTTTATCCCGGAAAATTGCATAGTTCCCGCGGGATAGCGATAAACGAATTCTTTGCAGACGAAGTCGCTGGCAACAGCTAGTAAAACTATAAAACACTAGAAGAAAACAAACAAAACAGTTTGTGCGCACACACTCGCGGATAGCGTTCGGAAACGGAGCATCCATCATTTCTATTTGCCTGCGCCCCGGCTAGCACAGCAGGCCTGGGCCCTCGCCGGACGCTATAACCCCAAACTAACCAAACCTTGTTACTGTGCACGCTAGGCAACAAACGATTGAAATTCGCTACAAGCAAAATTTGTAGTTAAAAGTGAACATAAACTTCGCGAATCAAAACTAAGTACTAACACTAACGTCATTGCTTATTAAATCGACCTCCAATCAAAATGAGACCAATACAAAACCTTGAAGTTAACTCTTATCATAGCATCGACTCCCACACTTACTCACAAACAGCACAATACAACAAAACGCTGTTTCACAAACACACGTATTTATATGTCAACTGTCACTTACGACACCGATTAAGAAATAAACCAAAGTGACAAATAGTACAAATTGATTGAGCGATCAGTTGACGCGGTCTCGCTCACACTCACCCGGGAACGAGACAGCAACACGCATTAAGATCACCGAGCCAGATAACAAGTGTTACAGACCGACAAAACAAATAAAAATATTATGGGCAACGCATTAAGAGGCGCATTACCATGATAGGATCTTTTTTTTGTAATAATTATCGATAATCTGGCAACACTCTTATAATGGCCGTTTTTACTGGCAACCCTAATCATGTGTCAGATTTGTCGTTTTGCTGCATATTAAAGCTCATCGGCATTAATGAATTTTAGAATGTTCTTCGTTCTTTAATTTTGTGCTTTAGGCGTATTGAGTTAGAGTGTATGGTGGTTTATTTTAATGGCGGTTTAATGATGCGATGTTAATCGTAATTCGATTGTGGGCTAATTGAGAGTGCGGCGATAATTTTAATTAGGCGAGTTGGGTAATGAATTGGCGAGCTTTGACGGCTGGTTGGGAAATGGTAACGGTTGTTTGGACTTTCGTAACGTTGTTATTAAAATACCGGCCAAGCGCGAGTCGGACTTCCACACGGTATCCTTACCACATTACGAAGGTTTATTGGAAGATATCGCTTTTAGGGATAAGTTTGCCTTTGTACGGCTGTTTTGCCCTTTATGTACAATCGAGAGTTACGCATGAACATATTTGTTACACACATTTTCCGTTGTCAAAATCAAACAAAATAACCGAAAAAACGTTAGTATATTTGTACTTATAACATTTTTCTTTTTAATAATAATAATAATAATAAACTCTTTATTGCCATAGTGTAGGTGTTACAATCAACAATATTACAAAATAATAACCTTACGACTACACTTTGGCAATGGGTACCGGTCTCAGCAAATGCTGGTTTAGTTTCCAGCGCTGGGTTTCAGCCCGGTCCCTTAAAAAATTCAGCTGTGCAAACCTTAACATAATGTACATGTGTGTGTGTGTGTGTGTGTGTGTGTGTGTGTGTGTGTGTGTGCGTGTGTGTGTGTGTGTGTGTGTGTGTGTGTGTGTGTGCGTGTGTGCGTGTGTGTGTGTGTGAGTGTGCGTGTGAGTGTGCGTGTGCGTGCGTGCGTGTGCGTGTGTGAAAAGGTGCAATATGTATTTGTGAATGAGCTAAAAGAAATCAGTAGTATGGTGTAGATATCATGTTTCTGTGTCTCTGTGTGGGGTCAAATTTGCCCTTGCGTTTGCAAAAGGTGAGCTTTGACTAATTTTTTGAATGTTAATAAAGCCATAGGTTCTCTTACAGGTGGTGGTAAGTCGTTCGTTTTAATAGCGGTTATGGTAAAATATTATAATCCTGATACGGACGGGCAGACAGACGTAAAATGGGATGAGCGTGAGCAATAAGGTAGTAAAGTTTAGTTAGACCTTTTGCGTACAGAACCCTAAAAAAGAGTAGGTAGTGAATGTCTAGTTAAAGAAGTAAGTACCTAATTGAACATGTGTATGTATTTAACAGATAGAAAAATTCGGAGGCTTACTCGCCTGCTATGGGTGGTGTAGGGGTATAGCACGCGTCACGGAATGACGAGGACCCGGGTTCGATTCCCGGCCATAGCTTTACTTTTCGGATTTTTCTGTGCTCTAATTTTCAGTGTCGTTTAGAAATTTTATGTGTATGTATGTCTATGTATGACCAACACCTACATAATTATGTATCTAATGACACCATAATGAGCGTAGGTAATGAGGGAACGAGTGAAAATTATAGGAATCATGTTATAGGCGATGCGGCTAGCAACCGATCACTATTTGGATTCCCCTTTCCACCTATATGCCCACAGTCACGCTAAACGTGGCCTCTAGCTGTTGCTTTAGCCCCAATAAAAAAAAAAAAAAAATCATAAACGTTTATTTTGCAAATAGGCCGCCAAGGGCTCGTTTGTGTAAATTTGTTTTTTGAAACTACCAAAAACCGTAAAAAAAACACCGGCTAGCACTTCGGGAGTACCGGCAGAAGTGAAAACTACACACACGCACACTCGCGCAAAAAGAAAAAAAGAAAAAGAAAAAAAACTTTTTCTACCCGAGATTCGGACTGCGGTCACTTGAGAAAACGCACTGTTACTCCACACCTTATACCACTAGACCAAACGCAAATACGTTAAAGCGACGAAATTACGTGCACTTCAAAAATCGAACGCGACTTTAGCTTCATTCGTATTTCAAAATAAGCTCTTAGAGGACCTGATGTCCTGGTACTTAAACTCTCCCTCCGTCTTACGTCTGACGCGAGTTGAACATTTTTACCCATCCAAAAAAGTGCCTAACGCCGCTAAAAAAGTTTTCACTTCTAAAACAACTCTTTAATAATAATAATAATAATAATCATTTATTGCAGATAAAAAAAAAACCATAGTCAGTTCATAGTCGTGTCTTTATACAATAACTAACCCATTAATGTCATTTCAATGTGTTACCGTGCAACCCATCAACAAAGTAAACAATGCTAACCGATTCCAAATTGACTGCATTACGCCGATACGATTGACCAATCATGGTGCGGGGACGCGGCGAGACATCATCGTGCCGCGGTGAGCTGCCGCCGGCGCTCGCACTATAATGGGCGCTCGGACTATTAATGGAATGTAAGGCGGCGCGTTGGTGGCGGCGGGGCTATCAGTAACTCGCTCGCAATCGCTATCGTGTTCATTTTGACAGTTCTTGTATGAATGTGACAGCTAGCTGATTCCGATGCCAATTGTCAGCCCATACATGAACTGTCGAAATGAAGACGATGGCGATCGCGAGCGAGTTACGTCATAAGCTTGTAGTAACAGCGCCACGTGCCAGTGGCAGTTGAAAATTGGTATCACCTTGGTGTTGCTGGGTACGCGATTTTTAAATCATTAATTTCTGGTTTTTGCGTTTTAAAGCAGGAAATATATCATTCTTTGGTGCGTATTTCAAGTGTACGCAATGGTAAAATTAGAGTAGACCAAGATTAAAGGATATGAAGTCCGGCTCAATATTTTCTTTATCTTGGCTTAACAATAAAAACAAATAAATAGATAAACCTTTATTTAATGACAATATTTTAGTCGCTAAATCCGGTTTATGGCCAGACATAATCGAGAACTTTTTCCAGCAATACGGTCTAAAACATTGCAACGTTTGCAACACTATGATGGGTCTTAGTTAAATCCAACAAGTCTGATTCGGCATCTTTTTTAGTCTGACAAAAAAAAGTAAAAATTAAAAAGTGGCAATACAGTAGTGTCGTCACGTTTTCTTATACCTATAGATTAGAAAGGGACGACACTATAGTATTGCCACTTTAATTTCTACTCCATTTTGTCAGACTACACAGAATCTAATAATAATTTCGTTTGACTTTAGGCGAGGGAGCGTTTTTGTTCGGAACTGTTTCTAAATTAGGTACGGCTTTAGGGTGCAACCACACCGCCGCTTAAAAAACGGTGACGTTACGGAATCGCAACAAAATGTATGAAGAAACGGTGAGAAAACGTGACGCATACGACACGTCACTGCGTTTACGCGGCGGTTTGGTCGCACCCTTAGTGGTTGTTATTACAACCACTCTTGTAAGATACTAAAGCCGTACCTAATTTAGAAACGGCTCCGCACAAAAACGCTCCCGCCCTTCTCCTCCCGTGACCATGGCCTTACCAGACGCAGTAACTCGCTCAGTCCACTAACACAGCCTTAATTAACACACGCACACAGTGTAAGGGTATATAGAGACGCCCGACCGAACTCAAATTGAATAGCTTTTTAAATTGTTTTGGATTTAATTACTGGAAATCATGTTATAGGCGATGCGGCTAGCAACCCATCACTATTTTGATTCCCTTGTCTTCCTACATACCCACAATCATAATAAACGTGGCCTTTATTATCTTGTAATTTACCGTAGGTAAGGGATACAGACATGATTATTTATTTGGTTTGTTTGTGTGTGTGTGTGTGTGTTTGTTATTTGTAGTGTAACTCCTTCAGTTAAATAAACTAATTTTGATTTTGTATTCCGGACAGCTTCATTTATCCCGACACTTCCAACAATTATCATTACGTTTCACTAGAGATAGGCGGACTACGTGCCGACTAGTCGGGGACACCGACTATTCGGCATTAGATATTTGTAGTCGGCGAATAGTCGGCGACTATTCGGCAAAAAATGACGACTAGTCGGTTGTTATTTATTTTTTAAAAAAGAGCGTTTAATAAAACCACGATGACTAAATCAAATGTCTTCTAAAGCAAGGTAAAAAATTACTTGGAAAAATTTGCAAAAACATGGTACATATAAGTTGGAATCAAATAAAGCAAAACGAGTTACATTGACCCACAAGTATGTGCGAGTGCTGTAAATTAGCCGAAGGCGTACAATTTTATGAGAACGGCTGCAGAAATAAAGCGAGTTGACGAGCCCACACAATGATCGGCAATGCCGAATAGTCGGCCGACTATTCGGCATTTTTAGAACCGATTAGTCTCGTAGTCGGCCCATCACTACAGTTCACCCAATTTACACAAAAACTCATCATCATTATCATCATCATCATCATCGTCATAATTATCAGCCATAGGACGTCCACTGTAGGACATAGGCCTCCATAGACCTCCAGTTGCCTCAGTCGGAAGCGGCTTGCATCCACCGTGAACCCGCGACTTTAATCAGGTCACTTGCAACACAAAACCTAGACAAATTACATTCAGCCGTTCATTAGTTTTTGAGTTTATCGCCAATAGACAAACAGACGCGACGGAGGACGTTGTTTTGTAATATGCTGCGATGTTATAATGTTTTCTTCGTTTGCCCGCGTGTGGACCGAGCTTATAAAAACCCACCCCTAACCCAATTAAAATCATAACCAAACAAATACCGAACTTGATCACGAATCGGAAATAAAACAATAACCAGCGGAATTAGAAGCCGAGCGATAAGCTTAATGGGCTAATTAATAATTTCACACAAATTACAGCGACCCCGGCGACCCCGGCGACCCCGGCGACCCCGGTTTTACACGACCACCCGTTTTTAACCAAGTTTCGAGGAATTCTTACAAGCTATCACTACATAGTATAAAACAAAGTCGTTTTCTCTGTCCCTATGTCCCTATGTCCCTATGTCCTTATGTCCCTATGTATGCTTAAATCTTTAAAACTACGCAACAGATTTTGATGCGGTTTTTTTTAATAGATACAGTGAATCAAGAGGAAGATTTATATGTACAATACATATAAATCAACATATATATACAATTTGTTCGCCTTACCCCCGTTAGCTGCGCTGCGCGCGGTCAGCCGGGCGGTAGATTTGCCTGCTTGGTGTATTGTTGATGGTATTTGGTACTTAATTTTATTGTGAAGGAGCAGCATGAGATTTAAACTTGTATTAGTTTGTATTTTGCTGTTTGTGTTTGTATGTAGTTTAACTTTGTTTAACAAATAAAGAATTTATTATTATTATTATTATTACATGCATAATATACCGTGCGAAGCCGGGGCGGGTCGCTAGTATTATATAAATTGCAAAAGTCTGGTCGTATGTTCAGACAATGCAAAAAGCTTGTACTAAAATCATCATCATCATTTTCTTTGTTCTTTGTTTCTGTATTGTTTTGTACTGATTTGTGGTGTTCAATAAAGAGTATTTGTATTGTGTTGTATTGTATTGTAAAATCATTGCTATGGCTACTATAAGTAAGTACGTCAGTTGTCTGCTTTGAAAATTTTTCAATACCTTTTTTTAGTGCTTCCACAGTGTGGGGATTGGCTTATGCTTCAAATTATAATATACATTGCTCGGTACCGCAATTACAGTAAAAGTAGAGTCAACAAAAACTAATATAATTAATTAACAAAATTATACTATAAATTATTTCGGTCGATAAGCATTTCTCATTTTGTAAACAAATACAATCACTGCACATAGTATAAAACAAAGTTTCCGTTTCCGTCTGTCCATATGTATGCTTAGATCTTTAAAACTACACAGCGGATTTTGATGCGGTTCTTTTTAATAGATAGAGTGATTCAAGAGGAAGGTTGAATGTACTTATAATTCTACGCAGACGAAGTCGCAGGCAAAAGCTATAATAAGGTGGTGTAAGAATCAAAATTGGTTGACTACCCGAAAAAATCTTGTAGCTCCATATTAGAACACGGATATTTAATAAACCTGCCTTCACAATCGCACCTCTCTAATGTATAAACACTTACAAAATTACCTTTACTCGAGCATTTCCCAACGCCGGATGCGGCCGTCATCGGGCGATAATCGCACTCGCAATCGATCGATATTATCGATTATGGACGCATCCGGTTGGGAAACAGTGGCTTTGGTTTGGACGCGTCTTGAATTAGAGACGGCGGTTGTTGCAATGATCGGATCGGATCGAAGCCTGCGTCGATTCACTGCATGAGAGGTTGTAGCTACAACGATCTAATTGACAATATTTAAATTTTTTAAGTACTACTTTTTATTGTCTGGCTGGAAAGAGCGCACAAATTTAAGACACCCATATTTTTTTGTATTCGTGAAAATCTTGTATTTTCGTCGAAAAATCCGTTTAAATCGTTGCTCAAGCAGAAAGGACGTAAGTAACAAACGTCAAGTATTAGCGAAATGACGTCACTGCTTTGTTTCGTACACTTAAAAAAACGTTGAAATAATTACATTAATTGACCGCCAAAACCTGTACTTAAATCCATCTCAATGCTCAAATCCAAAAATATTTTTTTTTGTGCTCTACAAGTGTTTCTCTCGAAATAGTTTTTGATTTATGAATATAAAGAAATTTGATATATTGTCAATTTATTCGATTGTAAGTAAGTAGGTAATTGCTTTATTGTACAAATACATAATACACAAATCCTAGTACTATTATTATTACTAATATTAAGTATACATGCAAAAGTTTGTGACGATGTGAGTGAGTGAGTGTGTATGTTTGTTCCTTCTTCACGCTAAAACGACTAAATGGATTTGCTTCAAATTTGAAACGGAGATAGCTGGTAACCTATTTTAAAACATAGGCTACTTTTTATCCCGGAAAATTGCATACTTCCCGAGGGACAGCGATACACATGTCAAAGGTCGTAGCTACCTAGAGTCGCAACGTTAATAATTATTGCAGAATTTACTATCAACATCAGTTCTTCAATCTAATTGTACGCTGACGAAGTCGCAGGCAGAAGCTAGTTGTATACATAAAACAGACACAAATCACATAAAAAACATTAAATATATGCACAAAGGCGAAGTTATCCCTATAAGGCATCTCTACCAGTTTACCAGATTTAGTTCCACTTATTGTAAGTATATAAATAACTAGCAACCCGCCCCGGCTTTGCACGGTATATTATGCATGTATTCCTTCCTCTTGATTCATTCTATCTATTAAAAAAAACCGCATCAAAATCCGTTGCGTAGTTTTAAAGATTTAAGCAGACATAGGGACAGAGAAAGCGACTTTGTTTTATACTATGTAGTGATTATCATGGGACTATTAACAGTTTACACGAATTGACCTTGTCCAAACTTAAGCAAAGCTAGTACTAGGGTACTAAGGCAACGGATAAACATACTAAACACATTCTGTACATAAAAAACAACATCTACAACTCGGGTACAAACATTCGTAATCATTAAACAAGTGCATGCCCCTACCGGGATTCAAACCTAGAACCTCTAGCTTCAGTAAGGGTCACTAACCACTGGCACCCACTGAGCTATCCGGTCGTCAAAGCTTGAAGAGTAAAAAACACCGGCTAGCTCTCCGGGAGTGCCGGCAAAAGTGAAAACTACCCACCCAAGTAACACAGAAAGCATTTTAACAAACGAATAGTACACTTATGTAGAACTTAAGGTCCGTATAAACTCTTATATAAGTTCACCGAGCATCTTGACGCTTTATATTGGCATTTCAAAACCATTATGATGCTTTAGACGGTATAACGGTTAGATAATGGCATATCAAAATGCTTTTGTAAAGCCTATAGTTTTAGTGCAGCAAACCACAACGCAGCTGTACAGCTTTCCGCTGTTTTTAGTGCATTTGGATCTACAATAGCATTTTTAAGTAGTAAATAAATGCCTAATGCTGTTTAATAGCATAAACATGAACCATTATCATGCCACGTTAATTCGCTATACAGCTTTCAGCAGTTTTTAGTGCCTTAGGGTTTATAATAGCATTTTTAAGTAGTAAGATATTGCCTAATGCTGCTTAATAGCATAAACGTGAATCAATGTAATGCTAGCATTCGAAAGATCAACTGAGTTCTGTTGTGCGGCTAACAGCTCTTTAATCAAATACACGTGAGTTATTGTAATGTGTAAGTAAAGCCGTATATACATTCATTTTAATGCATTATTAAAACCATTTGTCGGCCATATTTAAGAAAAGCAACTTACGTTAGTATTATAATTATGTGATCAACAAAACAAAAAATAGACCTATATAATAACTATATAATTTTACTGAATACTGTCCAACCACTACTATTATGTTAATTATGCAAAATTCGTTCTATACTAGGAATACACAATTGTTTTGGTTATTTCACACATAGATTTATTTACCATATTATATCAAAACTACAAAATATCGAAGGCGCGTGAAAATTTTCAATGAAACTTGTATAGACATTTACAGTAAACTACATTGCGCAGTAATAATTGAAGGCATGAAATCACAAAAGAGTCAAAAACTTATTACCCTTGCAGTATTAATACAATTTTCTTTGACGCTAACCTTTATGTCACTTCATTCTATATTGTCAAAGTATATTGCGAAACAAGTAGTTTATAAATTCAACGTTAATAAATTATAACGTACTGTTTGGTATTAGAGATGTTTTTGCAATGATGTAGGGTTTATTTAAGTTCTAACTGTGAACACTTCAATAGCTCTAATCATTCTTTTACTACATTCGAATGCTAGTCTAATGCTTGTGTAATGCAATCAACATCTTCATTATCAATAATATTGCTAGTATAATGCTTCTGTAATGCACTTGGCAACTTCATTGACCGTAATAATGCTTCTTTAATGCGATTGGCACCTACTTTGACCACAATAATGCTAATATAATGCTAATATAATGCGATGTAATGCAATTATACAACCTATGTAGGATCTAAAGCTGTATAATTTGTGCCCAAATAAGCACTACAGTAGCCGTATAGACGTTTATAATGTTACTATATAACTAACTCAAAATGCTTAAACGATACAGAAATGCTGTAAGTCGGCCGTTATACTGCTTTGATGTGTTACTTGGGCACACGCAAAAAGAAAAAAGAAAAGAAAAAATACACGAGATTTGATCTGCGGTCACCTGAGAGAACAACTGTTATTCGAAATATTATAAACGGGTTGTGAACCGCGATTACCTTTATTGAGCTCCCGATATTTCGATACATTTGCATGCATCATGATCACGGGTAGACTGAAGAAATTGCGGGTGGATGTTATTGTTGGGCAGACCGAGCTCTGTCTACCCTCATTCTTGCGCGTCGACTGCGTGCACTCTCGTTACCACTGGAACCGTTCTCACTCGAAACTCGATTCAAACACACTACACTCAGTGTCACTTCGCCCACCCGAAATTGTTTTTGGACGAGAATTATATAATTTCTTCAGTCTACTCGTGATCATGATGCATGCAACTGTATCGAAATATCGGGAGCTAAATAAAGGTAATCGCGGTTCACATCCCGTTTATAATATTTCGAACACACTGTTATTCCACATCTTATACCACTAGGCCAAACGCACATACATTAAAGCGACTAGCACAGTGGTGGGCAAACTTTTTTCATGGCGGGCCAGAAAATCACAGATATTTCAAAGAAGGGCCAAAATTATACTAAAATGCAATTTTTTTGACACATGACGCATGAACTACGTGGCTAGTCTAGCTGGCTCCTTTGCCTTCGCATCTATTATTCTATTTTATACAGCAGCACCGTCTAAATATCGTCATCCTGTGCCATAACACTCCAATTCGAAGGAACGCCGGCGGGCCGCATTAAATTCTAAAGTTGGCCCGCGGGCCGTAGTTTGCCCATCACTGGACTAGCACTTCAAAAATCGAACGAGACTAGCTTCATTCGTATTTCAAAATAAGCTCTTAGAGGATCCTGATATCCTGGTACTTAAACTCTCCCTCAGTCTTACGCCTGATGCGAGTTTAACATTTTTTACACTTCCCAAAAAGCGCCAACGCCGCTAAAGAAGTCATTTCAAAAACTATCACGTTTACTGTGAAAAGGTTCAAGCCTCAGAAGAAAACACTTACAGTCTCAATTGTATTTTATACGGAAGACACAGCCATGTAATTAAGTATATATTATACACAAGGGTGCTATCATTTACACCGCGTTGGCTCGTGCAAGCGGCTTACATGCCTTAAGTCCATTACGCGCACTCATGTAATATGCACACTTCGGGTTGGTGCCCCGTGAGGACGCTAGGCGAAGCGAGTGATTTTTGAGAAACTCCGTTGTAATTCGTGGAGGGTGTCTTAGAGAATGAACAGAATAATTTGTCTGATTATCACAAAGACTAACTTTTGTATGTTTACCGATTTAAAGTAAGCGAAAATGCAATATAGAGTGGAGGATGTTTGCAAAGTTAATTAAAATATCTTATTGAATCAGGCGTTTCTTTGCGGAGGTCCATTTCCACTCAGCTACTTACGAGCAAGATAAACATAGTCACAAAACAAGCTTACTAACTTCATCTTGTAAAATCTGGAACGAGCTTCCCGCTGGGGTCTTCCCATCGAGTTACGACCTAGGTGCCTTCAAGAGGCGAGTGTACAATTTTCTGCAGGGCCGACAACGCAATGCTAAATAAACTTTTTTCTTTCTTTCTTTCTTTCTTTCTTTCAATGGCATCGCGTAAACGCTGCCAGTGTCTATGGACAGTGGTGATCATTTAACATCAGTAGGCTTATTGTCTAACTCGCTCGCAATCGCCATCGTGTTCATTGTGACAGTTCTTGTATGAATGTGGCAGCTAGCTGATTCCGATGCCAATTGTCAGCCCATATATGAACTGTCAAAATGAACACGATGGCGATTGCGGGCGAGTTAGACAATAAGCCTACAGGTGACAAAAAAAAACTCGCTCGTTAACTCTTGATTTGGAAAAAACCAAACTCCTGTTTTTACTCTTGTAAATTGCCATTTTACAAGCTAATTTACCTACCTAAGGCCGGATTCGACCAAAGTTTTTATTCCAGGAAACGCCATACTATTTTGACATTAGTATCCGAGAGTAAGTGTTATTCCTGGAATAAAAACTTAGGTCGAATGCATCCTAAGTATGTTAGTCCGGGTGGAATATTGCGACTCAATTTTGAATTATTTTGCTATATTTAGGACCAAAATAAGTGCTTTTTGTGTAAACTTTCGGTCACAAAGCGCTTAAGTATGACAATAGATGATGAAGTTGGCGACTTCTACTATTAAGTATGGCTTACAAACAAATTTGTCACCGCCAAAATTTGTTTGTGTGTGTATCTGTCTGAATTTGCTGTGACTTTTTGTGGAAATTGTACAAAACAATCCCTCCTTTTAAGCTCTCGACCATTATAGCTGAAGCATCGCCTCGCTTAGCTAGTGCGGTAGTTACCTACCCTAAGACTGTTTTAAAGTTTAAACTCAACGCTAATTAGTGGTTAACCAGGGCAGCGGGGTCAAGACAATTCACCTGCATGACTATATTTACCCAAAACTGTTATACCTATGTAAACATAATAATAATAATAAACTATCATATAATTCTATTGTATTTTAAGATACAGTACACTTTAAAATGTTGTGTTAGATCTTCAAAGTCATTATTATAAGAGAAACGGGACTTAATCACGTAAATAAACTCTCCTCATGGTCCTCTCGAGACCATGGGTGCAAAGTCGCGTCCAAAACGTCGAGGTATTTACAAAAATACTTTTTATTTATGTGGTTAGTAACCCTGACTACGAAGCTAGAGATCCCGGGTTCGAATCCCGGTAGGGGCAGACATTTGTATAATGAATACGAATGTTTGTGCCCGAGTCATGGATGTTGTATGTATTTAAGTATGTATTTATCTACATTATATGTATAAGTATGTTTATCCGTTGCATGGTACCCATAGTACAAGCCTTGTGCTTAGTTTGGGACTGGGTCAATTGGTGTAATTTGTGCCATGATATTTATTTATTTATTTATTTTATTTTATTAAGTCCAGTTTTTCTTATAATAATGTGTGAAAATCTATCACAGCTAGGTTGGCTTTACAACTTAACGAGTAATAGTCGAATAACTTATAAAATATACTTGAAAGTCTTGAAACTATATGATATGATCATAGTAGTATTGAATAAAAAAGAAAAACAATTATTATATTCACAATATCCATTTATTGTGGCAGGCAACTACGGAACACTACACTGCGCGTGGCCCGACACGCTCTTGGCCGGTTATTAGTTGCATTTCTATCAAGTTATTGTTCTATTCAAGTTGTGAGCCTTTTGCGCTGAGCTGTATGGGTTATAACTATGACATTATCAATTTGGGTAGCGTTATTCTTGTAAATAGTCAAAGTATTCAACTGTGCCGCGTAGCGCGCTCTACGGCGTAGCTCCGTAGCTCAGCTACGGTAATTAGTTACGGCTGCGATGACGGCAACCAATCTTAATTATACTTACAGGAAAAACACAGTTATCTGATATTTAACTAATTATATAAAACCGTTAATTAACGGTGTTCTTATGTACAAAATATGTATAGGTAGGCGACGCAAAAATTAAAAGAATATTTGTTATAATTTAATTAATCGGTAAAAGTTTTTTTTTTCAGATCGCAATCAGCATCAAAGCAAAATTAATAAAATATGTTTCAAATAGGCCGGAAAGGCTTCTTTTACAAATATTTTTCGACGAAGCGTCTCCATTTCAGCGCTGGCAATTTTTTTTTTGTATGTCCGGCCGTCTGTTTTCTCTGCAGCTTGCATTTCACAACCAATTCTCGTAAAATGAACACAAAATATTTACCTTGCTACTCCGCTACTTAAGCAAGCGCAGTAAGTAAGTAGCGGAGTAGCAAGGTAAATATTTTGTGTTCATTGAAATAGACCTCCGCAAAGTAACGCCTGATTCAATAAAATAATTCTCGTAAAATTTTGAAAACAGAATCAATAATTTTACGTAATACCTACTCTATTTTTTACTCAGTTTTGTGTTTGTTTTTCAAATGGCGTCCGCCACGGGGGTTGAAAAAGTAAAAAAATATATGCCTGAACATTTGTTCAGATTTAAGCTGGCAAAGAGTGTCTCACGATACAGCTTAATCTAGAGGTGGGTACAGTACAGATTAGCTAATAGAGCTACTAGTAATTTTTTATAGTTGGTAATAATTATAAAATAGGTTACATCTTTAAATTCAGTATAGACTTCAAAAAATACATTATTTATAAGTATACCAATAAATTATGCCGCAATTTTTATAATCAAGAGCTTAAAGTATAAAGTATGCTCCTATACCCTTTTTATTTTATTTAATCGGGATTTAGTGTAAAATCAACGTAATTCGAAACCTATGTACCTACAGTCAAGGAGTTTAATTCCCTACTCACCATGGAACCTCTTCACATAAAACGACATAGTGACATCGCATTACTTAGCAAGGAAAATCGTTACAACGCTTACTATAAAAAGGTTCCGTGGTGGGTAGGGAATTAAACTCCTTGACTTAGATACGCGTCGGTAAAAGCGGCGACGGAAAGACTTCGACGGGCCGAGGAACTTTACAGAACATACAATTCTTCAAACTACAATATTTAGAAGTAGTTAGAAGAATTGTATAAACTCTATTTAGAGTTTATTATAATAAATACCGAATTCGACTAGATAAGTACCCACTATCCTAAGTAAATAAACCCCACATAGGTATACATACTTGGGTATATCTTTCTCAAACCCCACCTTGTAAGAGAGCGTTCTTATTTAATTAAAAGATGGTTAATTGGTTTCTGTTTTTGTAGCCCTTTTATTCCAGATTCGATAATTTCAGTACATGATAGTTGTTGGCGACTGGCTGCAGCGCGGAGTTTTTATAATCTATTCTCACGTCTCTTCTTCTGTATGTTTTTTATTACGTTTAATGTTAGTTGTGAAGTAGTGTTGATGCTGTCTTGTCGTCCTATTGTGATTATAATAATAAAAAGTATTTATTTTCTCCACCACAAAGTATACAGTATCAAGCCAAAAAATACAAACAATCAAGTAAAAAACCAAACTTGTGTGGCGGGGACTGGTGCCCAAACTAGGAGAAACCTGTATGTCAGTGTTACAATATTAAACCCGTGTTTATACTAATTATAGCCTTTTCATTCATATAGTCCACTCAATAGCTATCGATTGTAGTTCTTTTTGTATAAATTATCGCTTCGGCGTGCCTAGTGGCATAGGCCTCCTCCATTTTCCTGGTCCTCCATCCTAAATAAACCCCACATATACTTGGATATTAGTTTCTTAAACCCCACCTTGTCAGAGAGCGTTCTTATTTACTTAAATAAGAGATGGTTAATTTAAAAGTTATTTAACAACATACATAAATCACGTCTTTATCAATTACGGGATAGACAGAGCCCAAACTAACAAGGCCTAAAGGCAACGTTTAGCATAGGGCGTATAGGTGAAAGAGTTGCTAGCCGCATCGCCTGTAAAATGATTCTTAAGATTTTGGGGCATTTTCCCTCGATGTGCTTTTACCATCTGCGTGGGAAGACAAGCAACTGGTACATTCTATGTTTTTCTTCTTTGCTCCCAGACCGGCATGGAAGAATTTATTGAACACTAGCGACCCGTCCCGGCTTCGCACGGCATATTATGCATGTATTATACATGTATAAACCTTCCTCTTGAATCACTCTATCTATCAAAAAAACCGCATCAAAATCCGTTGCGTAGTTTTAAAGATTTAAGCATACATAGGGACATAGGGACAGAGAAAGCGACTTTGTTTTATACTATGTAGTGATGATGCTTTTGATTAAATACGAATGACAATAGGGTACTGTATCTTACCAAGATTTATTGTTGATTTTATTTTATTTTCGTGGAGGTGCTAATTTTTTGACATCAGCACGGCTAGCACGACCAGCCCGGCTAGCACGACAGCGCACAAGAGTCGCGTCGCGCGCGAGATAGATTACCCGTCCCTTTCTAGAACGAACAGTAAGAAAAAGACGGGCAATATATCTCGCGCGCGACGCGACTCTTGTGCGCTGTCGTGCTAGACGTGCTGGCGCGACTTGCGCGAGAGCGACATAGAAGCGCGAGATAATGCTATGTCGCGAACCGGTAGCACGACGTGTAGCGAGATAGCCAGGTGTGTTGTTTCTTAACTACCTACCTACTTATTTGGAATTTGATAATTAGAATACTTGTCTTTTGAATTTGCATCACAAAATTAATTGAAGTAGTGAATCCAAGTCTCGTAAAAACACTCAACTCATCAAATATAATTCAATTTCTATTTCTTCCCCATATTCAAAAAGGCGTGTTGAAGATTCTTGTAACTAAATACTTATTCAATAACATATTAGTTTTTTAAGTTTTGTATTGCAAGGGTTAGAATTTAATTAATTAAGTTGTTTTATAGTTGGCTGTATTTACATCGTCGTCCATCTTAGGTATACACCTCATTGCAAAAAAAACGGGCACGCATGGTTTTTGTATTTTATGTGGCTAAAAGCTTAACTTTCTAAGTTAATCTGATTAATATTATAAATGCGAAAGTATGGATGGATGGATGTTTGTTTGTTACTCAATCCCGCCAGAACGGCCCAACGGATCTGGATGAAATTCGGCACATAGATAGAGAAAAGTCTGGAATGGCACATAGGCTACTTTTTATCCCGGAAAACTGCGTAGTTCCCGCGGGATAGCGATAAACGAATCCTTTGCAGACGAAATCGCTGGCAACAGCTAGTGTCTAATAATCTGAAACCAAAGGTGCCCGATTTTTTTGCAAGGGGGTAAATTATGTATACCAAAGTTGGGAATTGGGCAAATTCCACTTGCTTTTAGATTACCTATTCCTGTTACAGACACACAGACCACCGGGACATAGCTTGCAATAGACACAACAACTTCCTAGCGTTTTCCCGGCATTTGCCACGGCTCAGCGAGCCTGGGGTCCGCCTTGACAACCTAATCCCAAGATTTGGCGTAGGCACTAGTTTTACAGAAGCGACTGCCATCTGACCTTCCAACCCAGAAGGGTAACTAAGCCTTATTGGGATTGGTCCGGTTTCCTCACGATGTTTTCCTTCACCGAAAAGCTCATGGTAAATTTCAAATGTAATTTCGCACATAAATTCCGTAAAACTCAGAGGTGCGAGCCCGGGATTCGAACCCGCGACCTTCTGCTTGAGAGGCTATAGGTGAAACCACTAAGCTACCACGGCTTTTTACATAGCTTGCAATAGAGAAGCACACTTATTTCAAATACCTATTTCACTTTAACTCACACTATGATCTGACATCTTGTAAGATATAGTAAACACCTTATACCTAGTTATTCAGTAGCCTAAAATTTGTAGAGCAAACCAATATCGGAAATTTGTCACGGAGTTAAGAATCACGGGTCAAGTACGTATGAATACACCCCAAGATCTTCAGAGATCTCAAGTGACGCAAGAAACAAATCCTCCTCATTCATGAACAAGTCACTTTCTTAAAAACACTGGCCTTTGCACACAACACCACACCGCTACTATACCGTCACAAACTACCCGCAATCCAAAACGTCACAGCTTACAAAATCAAGATGCGTCACTTGGCACAAAACCGCCGACTTACCAGCGCTCTCGACCGGGTCGGGCGACACCGCAGCCTCCTCTTCTCTCGCTCTAAGACCCAAGATGGCGTCGATCGTGTGCCTCGGGCCCGCCGCCGGCACCTGGGTCAACAATCGGGACTTGACAGCATCCAACTGGTTCAGATGCATCTGCTGCGCGTGGAAGAACATCCCCATGCGATTGAGGGTTTCCAAGTTCTGTTGGTGCTGGGTCAGGCTGTCGGTGACGTTGATAGAGGAGGTGGAGTTGGGGGTGCTCATGTGAGATCGTGGACTGTTGGTTTCGGAGCGGTCGCGCTCGAAGCGCTCGTCGGAAGCGTCCATCGCGGGCGGAGGCGCGACGGTTACTGGCGAGGCAGCGCTCCCGAGGGGGCGTGGCCTATTCACCATTGAAAGTGCGAATTTCGCTGTGATTTGTGGCATTAGCATCCCCCCGGATAGTTTTTCCCTGATTGGGTTTATTGTGCGAGGTGTTGCGCGTTATTCAGGTTCAGTTGGAGTTTTTATTAGCGATTTGGGCGTTTGTTGGGCTTTTGAGATGCGATTTATTAGCTGTTGATGTTTTTTTATCGTTGAAATTTAGTTGCAACTTCACATAGGCGTATGCCTTCTTGACAACGACAATACGTATTTACAGCTACCAATAAACAAAAAAAAAGAAAAATCTTTATTATAGAGCAAAGATAACTATTCTAAAAGGTTTTTTTTTCGGATCAATGTCTATTTTCTGTGATCACACAAAAAGCATGACAACAAAAAAGCCAAATCAATCGTTATTGTTTTTATCCAATAATATAATCAATCAGATCGCAGAATATAAGTTAAAATTAATAATAACAATTATTAAGCTGGGAGCCGGAGCTGTTTTTCGCCGCAATTACTCGGGCATTATGTTAATTAACTCAATTCAAACAATCACACTAATCAATACTCCACTAATTAGTCGCGTGCGTCTCGCTCGCACGCACGCCGCTAGAGCAAGACGGGTGCACCGGACATCTGCCTGTTAACACACAAATTTAACCAAATCGGTTAACCCGTAACCAAACAATAACAGCTTTTCCAACTGACCACATTGATTACCCACAAAAACATATATTCAACACGAAATCAACCTAAAAACAACCAAATTACCAAACAGCTAAGTTGAATTTGATACAGCATGGCCGGTGACATAAAACCGTTAAGTATTTCAAATATCGAACATCAATATCTACCCATCCCTGTCGCATCGCAGCGCGTTTCTCTCCCTCTCATCTCAGGTGTGGAGACCGTTGCTAGGGGGCGGGGCGTGGTGACGTCACGCCGCGCTCAGCCAATGGGCGGCGGGTATTTATTTTTTTGTGTCTTGGATCTTTGTGCGTTTCTTTTGTGCCAGTGAGCGAACGGAGGCTAAGTACATTAACCGTTTGTGATAATGACTTATTGACAAACTACTGGTATTCAATTGTCGAGTGTTGCCATGTTGGGATGCAAAGGCTGTCTTTTTTGTTTTGGTTGGACAATTAAGTGTTTAACTTTTTGTTTGTATAACTGTTGGCTACTGGCTCGTTTTGCGGCCTATTTGACCTTTTGATACATGTCAATGTACACCACCATTGCATTGTGTTATAATACTGTCATTCTTTTGCCTTAAATAATTAAAATATATAAAAAAGCCGTGGTAGCCTAGTGGTTTGACCTGTGGCAGCAAGCAGAGCGTCGTGGGTTCAAATCCCGGGCTCGCACCTCTGAGTTTTTCGGAATTTATGTGCGAAAATTACATTTGTAATTTGCCATGAGCTTTTCGGTGAAGGAATACATCGTGAGGAAACCTGCACACATCTGCGAAGAAATTCAACGGTGTGTGTTAAGTTCCCAATCCGCACTGGGCCCGCGTGGGAACTATAGCCCAAACCCTCCAATACACGGAGGAGGCCTATGCCATGAGGCATGCCGAATTACGCGACAATTTAATAAATAAACGACAATAACAACAACAATAACATGTACTTACCTACTGAAATTGTAGCGAATTCGGAATAAAAAGGCTTATAAATAAATAAATAAAATTAAAATATACCTACTAATAGATTTAAAAGGTGTTTCCATCATCCTCGTTCGCTCTATACTAGGTATACAGTCCATTTAGCAGTAGCTATCAATAACCGAAGTAAAAAGTTATAGGTCTGTTACGCGAATTAACATGTTTTGTCTGCGTCTGGCAACAGAAATGGCAATGTGATAGAAAGGGACCAATTAACGTTAAGTTAACTTAAGAAGCGTTTGTGAACAAGGAAGTCGAGGACCGTCTGGACTAAAGTTGTAATGGTTAATGTTCATTTAGTTTAACTGTTTCTTTAATGTCAGCGGTTAGTGGTTAGAGAACCTGACTAAAATACGACTGGAAAATACGAATGTATCCAGATCCGTTGTCTGACACACCTATTAGGATATATTTATACGTTACGGGGTAGACAGTGCCTAGGTAACAAGACCTACAGGCCACGTTTAGCAAGATTGTGGGCGTTTACGTGAAAAATGGAATCAAAATAGTGATGGGTTGCTAGCCGCATCGCATAACCATGATTTCTATTTTCACCCATTCCCTTGATGGGCTTTTACCATCTGCGCGGGAAGTTTGGTTGCAATAAAGAATTGAATTGAACAAAAAAAGGGAAGCAACTGGTAACTCTGTTTTTTCTTAGCTGTCATAGGTAGCAGTAGGTACACGCTTTGCTTATTTTAGAATTCTGGGAATTTGGGACATTCGCTTTAATTGTTTATTTTCTGCTATAGCTAGGAACTGTCTTAAATGATACAGCACTTCATTTGTTAACCATAACCGTGTCATCTCTATCCCATCCTATCCTACTAATATTATAAATGCAAAAGTTTGAGAGGATGATATATATGGATGTTTGTTACTCTTTCACGCAAAAACGGCCAAAAAAATCTGGATGAAATTTGGTACAAACATAGATCACGGTCTGGAATAACACATAAGCTATCTACTTTTTATCTCAGAAAATACCGCAGTTCAAATATGTAGGTACTTATTTAAATTAGTTTCATAAAAAACTCCAGCACGACCAGCAAGACTTTAATATACTTTTCAAGAACATGGTGGTGTTTTTAGTTAAGTTTTGTACAAATTTAGCGAATTAAGTACATTGTTTTAATTTTCGTATCTGTGTTTTTTTTTGTTGTTTCTTTTCTATAAAATTGTGTGTAGGTATACTCTTATATTTGTGTGTTGTAAAATGAATAAATATCTTGTTTCTTTCTTTCTTTAAACCCGTATTAAATTCTGGAACCAACAGTAATGCTATTAATACAATTGTCCCGTACTTCCCCGTAGCCCACCCGTAATGCTAACCTTGGCGGCACTCGGCGGATTGCCGCTGCATTTTTAACGGCGCACGCGACGACCAATTCATTAACAGCCCCACCCCCGCGCTCCCCCCCCCCTGGGTTCCGAGGGGACCCGCGGCCATATGCCAAGAACCATTGACTTACCACAATCGCTACTAATATTAAAAATGCAACTCTGTCTATACTTCATTTAATTTAGGATGAGAAACCACAACAACATTATATTGCGGTTCGTGGACTGTAATCTCTTAACAATTTGTACTAGAGTAACAATTGTCGACACGCAAATAAAGTGATATTAAAACAAGTTTATTTTGCGGCTGCCAAACTATTGCACTGTACTATTTGCTAGGTAAGAAATAGTTGACCAGACGCAATATAATGCTATTGTGGTTTCTCATTCTAAATTAAATGAAGTATAGTTGTATTGTAACGCTTTTACGCCTAAATCACTGAACTGATTAAGTAATGAAATTTGGTACGGAGATACCTTCAGTCCCGGGGAAGGACATAGAATAGTTTTTATCCCGGAAAATCGCATAGTTCCCACGGGATAATGATAGTCACCACAGGCAACTGATAGTTTCACTATAAATGAATACCAAAACTAAATTGAAGAAGCCGTGGTAGCCTGGTTTGACCCAATGTCATCATAAGCAGGGGGTCGTGGGTTCGAATCCCGGGCTCGCCCCTCTTATTAGACAAATTTACGTTTCTAATTTACCGTGAGCTTTTCGGTGAAGGAAAACATAGCGAGGAACCTGCACACATCTGTGAGGCAATTCAATGGTGTGTGTGAAGTCGATCCGCACTGGGCTTGCATTGGTTGGTGGTTGGGTACTATAGGTCTATAGCCCAAGCCCTCTCTTCAGAAAAAAGGCCTGTGAAAAAAACTAGATAATGTTATGTTATGTTAGTGCATTTACAGATTACCTACAAGAACGTTTGACAAAACATGCGTTTTAAGAGAGTCTTCACTTTTCATTTTTTTATTAACATAAATAAATGCCTTCCACTGATCTGATAGAAAAGTAAAAACGTAGAATGTTTACATTCTGAATGTAGCCGAAGTATCAGTTGCTGTTCTCCCTGCGCAGATAGTAGGAGCCCATCGAGGGAACAGGCAAAAATCTTAGGAATAATGTTATAGGCGATGCGGCTAGCAACCCATCACTATTTTGATTCCCCTTTTCTATTATACGCCCACAATCATGCTAAGCGTGGCCTTTGAGTCTTGTCACCATAGGCCCTGTCTACCCCGTAAGGGATTAAGACTTGTTTTGTGTATGTATCGTGCAAAATGGCGGAACCCGACAAAAACGGCGACCAACAAAAAGGCAATTTAATCCAGTAGCGTGCATTATTGACGAGATTGCAGCCGCGGCTTTCAATTCTCTACGCTGATTGCCTTACACAAATGCAGTTAATTAAACTACCATTATAAAGTCAATTAAGCGGTTGTCTGTTGATAGGTTATCGTCGAGTGCAGATAATCGGAATAATTCACTTTCATATCTGCGTTGAGGCATCTTTGTTTCTATAGATCATAGTCACACATATAAAGTGTGTGTGTGTATGTACTATAGAGTTAGTAGTTTGCGTACTGGCAGGTTTGCGAACTGGCTGGTTTGCGGTTAAGTCCAAGTTTCATAAATCGAACGCTCGTTCGATTATTTTGAATATTTTGTTTGGCACTTGAGTTGAGAACGGCCTCAGATCAGCTTGGACCGGGAACCTAACCGTGTCTATTAAATAACGTCGAATAATAAACTGAATAAATGCAAGTATTAACGTAATGTTTGCATTTTTAACTAAAAGTAGCTAAGCCTTAAGTTCTCTAGTTTGGTTAGGCATATACGTGATCCGTACTATTACAACATCCCGTTGTAGAGAGTGCTCCAAGAGCTTCTCCACAGTACACAGTGTCTAAGAATTGTTCTAGAATATTGGAACAGGTGGCTTGAGGTTTTGTCTTTATTTTTGATTCGAAATAAGTCATTGACGTCCTTAAGAGCTTTAAAGCTTTTCGTAACAAGTGAAACTTTTAAAACAATACAATACAATAAAGCAATAAAAAGTCAGTAAGTAATTACATACTTACTTTTTTATGATCGCCGTTCGTGTTTACCAGCAAGATAAAAAGGTTTAAGGTAGGTAAGGTTTGCTCTTATATGTATTTGTGTCTTGCAAAATGAATAAATGTCTTCTTTCTTTCTTTCTTTCTTTCAAGATTATTGCTGGTCTGGGAGTACCTAAAGAAAAATCATAGAATGTTCCAGTTGCTTCTCTTCCCGCTCAGATGGTAAAAGCCCATCGAAGGAATTGGCGAAAACCTTAGGTATCATATATTTTAGGCTATGCGGCTAGCAACCCATCACTATTTTGGTTCCCTTTTCCACCTATACGTCCACATTTTTGCTAAACGTGGCTCTGTTACCTTAGGCTCTATCTACCCCGTACTTTAATAACCAAAGAGCTACAGTGTAGGCTAAAGTTGCTGCTAAAAATCAATGTCTGCCATCAAAAGCCTTCACTCCAACAACGAGCCGTTAATTAAGTATTCGTCGTAAATTAACGAGTTTGCGTTCCCGATTGATTGGTATTAACTGCGGGCTGCGGCCCCCCGGGGCTCCCAGGGGTGGGGGGGGACAGGAGGGGGCAAAGACCATAACAATTTGCGAGTAGAGGTGGGGCGAGTCGATGTGTTAAGCTGTTGCTTATGAAGTAGCTTACCGTAAGGAAGGACAAGATAAAACCGGTTATTTAACGATGGCTTAAACCGGTTTGTCTTTAATTTCAGCCTGTATGTTTTAAGTGCCTCTCTACTTAAATTGCTAACTGACTCATACTCTTGTACTCCTAATCTAACTAATCTAACTAATATTATAAATGCGAAAGTATGGATGGATGGATGTATGGATGGATGGATGGATGGATGGATGGATGGATGAATGGATGGATGTTTGTTGGTTACACAATCACGCCAGAAATGCTCGAGATCTGGATGAAATTTGGCACATAGATAGAAAAAAGTCTGGAATAGCACATAGGGTACTTTTTATCCCGGAAAATTGCGTAGTTCCCGCGGGATAGCGATAAACGAATTCTTTGCAGACGAAGTCGCTGGCAACAGCTATAAGAAATATAAAAATGTTAATTGTCATCAAATTGTCTGATTTTTTGTGAATTTCCTTTTTCGAAGCTCTTTACAAGTAGGTATACATTATTACTAACATCTAGTTCTTAAGTACTTTTAAATAAGCCAAGTTTTAAGTCAGACCGTTAGAACTGGGTGAAAATTCCTGTCGCCTGGTCCCTATTTCAGCAACGCTTCGTCAAATTCTTCGTCAAATTTCCGTATTCCTTGAGCACTATTAGCTAAGCATAAACCGGTAATGTGTCGATACTTTCCCCTCCCTAGGCTAGCGGTTGTCAGTGGCGGCGTAATTGTTGAATGAGGCAGCATCAAGGCGCGATTGGCCGCGCTGATTGGTCGGCTGCGGACAGCGCCCGCCGGCAGAGTTGAGGGCTTGTGGCGGAGGCTTTGTTGAATTTATGTTTAACTAGCTGTTGTCAGCGACTTCGTCTGCAAAGAATTCGTTTATCGCTATCCGGCGGTGGTTTTTTTTTTTTTTTTATGTGAATAAGAAGGAAAACGAACAAGTGGGTCACCTGATGGTAAGCGATCACCACTGCCCATAGACACCCGCGACCCCGGAGGGATTGCAGATGCGTTGCCAACCTAGAGGACTAAGATGAAATGCCTCTTGTCCATCCATCCATCCATCCATCCGTCTATCCATCCATACTTTCGCATTTATAATATTAGTAAGATAGTAAGATTGCCAAAATACCAAGTTCTAACCGATAAGACCGCCTATTGTATACTTTGTTCTATGTTTCTGTATTGTTTTGTACTGATTTGTGGTGTTCAATAAAGTGTATTTGTATTGTATTGTTCTTCTATGAGACTACGCTGCGTGTTTCTCGAATGTGACGTTTTGATAACTTAGTATTTTTGGAAAGAGCTGACAAAAAATACTTCAGTAAAATACTAGTGCACTCATTTAAGTAACTAGTACAAAAATTCACGATTTGCTGGTTTACTTACTATTTAAAAAAAATATGAAAAAAGAAATAGATTTTAGTGCACGAATTCGATGATGGCTTTAGAAAACTAATTTAAAAATAAGTTAATTATTTTGACTTGAAACGCTAATCCGAAACCCTTAATTTAGTGTCAATTTTTTTACACGATACGTACGGCTCGTCACAAAACCGATTAAAAAATGTGCGGAAAATTGGGGATAATGTTTTTTTTAATAATGTGTGATTCAGAAAAACCTAGAATTGCTTCATTAAAAAAAAGCAAGGGGAGACTTTTTTAAACGCGTAAACTCTAAAACACTCGAGCTAGCCCGGTGTCGAACCCACGACCCTCTGCTTGAGAGGCTAAGGCCAAACCACTGCTACCAATGGGCTGATAATTAACCTGTGCCCTGTAATAATTAAAATTGAAAATAATGGATCCCCCGAGTGGCTGAATCCGCCGCAACTATTAACCGGCAACCCTCATCTGGAGCGCCGGCTCGGGACGCCAGGGTGGCCAGCTTTGCAGCCCAAGATGGGATAATCCTATCAATTAATTAGGTATGAAAACAGACTAAACATAAATTAACACAAGTAACTAAAAGTAACTTAAAAATTATTTATTTATTTATAAGCCAATGAACACAAAATATTTACCTTGCTACTCCGCTACTTACGTGCAAGAAAACCAAGCTTGTGCGAAATATATACGTTTTGCATGCAAACTACTGCCACACAAAACGCACACAAATCCCATTAACTTAATTAATCCTATCACCACACAAACACTGACGCTCGTTTCGATCCCTCTACGGGATCATTCTCAAAGTCAGAGCACAACCGATGCACATGCGAACCAACGTCGTACACCGACGACGCCGTGTACGACGTTGGTACACACATACATAAATATACATGGCAAGATTGGCAAGTTAATAAAAAGCTTGTAAAGATTCTCCTTTTATTGAAACATCTTGCGTCATGGCCACCCCAAGCACCTGTCGTTGTCACACTTTGATCTCTAAATCATCCCCGATCCCGCGAAGGGGGGAGTAGCGGGGGGCAGGGGGGAGCAATTAAGGCCTAATTAATTATTAAAAGAGTTGCTTTGACGCGTTATTGTTGCCAAGATTGGATCCAGCGGGTTAATTATGACTTGTTAGTGGCATTTAGGTAATTAATTCAAATAAATATTTACGTGGAAAGCTTTTGACATTACAATTTTAAGGGAATAATTGTTCGTGATGCTTTCTGATGACACGAGCGAGGTACAGCCCGAGAGTTCTAATGGCATTCAGGTTTTTCCAGCTGTCTCGCTCACTCTTATGGGTTTGATACATGAGTCAGCCGAGAGAGAAAGACACCCGGCATTCTAAGAGCTCACAGGCTGTAATTGGTTAAACTAATAAGAAGTAGGGGGAGGGGGGTGAAATAAAAGAACAGCAATGTGTTTGCGAGATATCTGTATTTATTTTCGTGAAATCCTACTAATATTATAAATGCGAAAGTTTGTGACGATGTGACGATGTGAGGATGTGACGATGTGAGTGAGTGTGTATGTTTGTTCCTTCTTCACGCTAAAACGACTGGACGGATTTGGATAAAATTTGGTACGAAGATAGCTGGTACCCTAGATTAAAACATAGGCTACTTTTTATCCCGGAAAATTGTATAGTTCCCGCGGGATAGCGATAAACATACCAATTGCTAATTCTACGCGGACGAAGTCGCGGGCAGAAGCTAGTCAAGTTATAAAATTAGCCGCGAAAAAACGAAATGATCATTTCAAACGCAAACTGATGTGGATAAACCTACCACAATAAATAATACTCCAGACATGTGTTTCAACTCTCTCTCTCTGAGACATCTTCAGCGGTTTTTAGAGTTCCGTACCTCTGAAGGAAAGAGGAACCCTTAAAAGACCACTTCGTTTTCCGTCTGTCTTCTGTCTGTCTGTCTGTCTATCTGTCTGTCTGTCAAGAACCCCTTTTGAAAGTGTAAATTAAAATGTAAATTAGTATTAATAAACAGGAGTGTTCAATCAAACTAACCCATAACTCAACCTGCTGAAATATTCCAGAACAATTTTAAGACTCAATAGGTACACACAGCAAAGCTATTCGGTAAGCAGGTTTAAAGCGGCGCGTGCATGCAAAAGTGCTTACCGAATAGCTTTGCTGTGTGTACACACACACATAATTACACATAAATCACGTCTTTATCCCTTACGGGGTAGACAGAGCATAAGGTAACGAGACCTAAAGACCTATAGAAAAATCCGAAAAGTAAAGCCATGGCCGGGAATCGAACCCGGGTCCTCGTCATTCCGTGATGCGTGCTATACCCCTACACCACCCATAGCAGGTAGGGGGCGTACGGTACTTTTCGGATTTTTCTAGGAGTTCTAATTTTCACTGTCGTTTACAAATTAATTTTCTAACGGTAAAACGTAAAAAGTAAACATTAAAAATCAAGAAGTAAATTTCTTGATTAATTTGATATTTCCTATGATTGTGTACGTATAGGTGGCGTGGTGATGGATTTTAAGACACCACATAAAGTCTTTTCGTTCTTAACTGTCATATTTGGTAAACAAAATTCTAACCTCAAAACGTCTCAATTATGTTATTTTTTAACTATTTCATCGTAAATAAAGGAACTGGAGATAAAATATCAGCGAAATTATGCACATAATAACCTTATTCATTAATTAATTGATAACATAATAACCTTATTCTTTACAAAAATTTGTAGATTGAGGTTAGAATTTTGTTAACCAAATAGGACAGTTAAGAGGCTGACAACACCTAATTTTATTGAAATTGATGTTATTTAAACACTTTTTTAAGGAAAACTGCACACAAAAAAAATAGAAAAAAAATATAATGTTAATTTTCATCATATTTCAAACACGCTAGACGGGCTCGATACATAATTGAACAAAATCGGCTCGATAGAAAATAATTGCAAAGATTGGTCTTAAAATCATCATTAAACGGTTCTATGTCTTTATTTTTTCGACGTATGGATCTGCAATTAAAAACATTAAGTCAACATATTCATACCTACACGGCTAACGAGTCATATTTCACAAATAATCCATACTCTTGTTTATTTCTTATGATTTGTGTCTTATTTGCAAGATTTTAGACGCGCGCCAAGCTGCCGAAATAGTTTCTTCTCTTTCACTAACAGGCACGTGAACCGTATGTGTGAAGAGTGGCGCTGCTCCAGATCATTTGCTGTTGACAGCGCCTTAAGAATGAAAAGTCATTAAAGAAAGAAAGAAAGAAAGAAAAAGATTTATTTGGTACAATATAAAAACAAAAAACCGTACAAAAATAACCATAAAATGAAAACACACACCTATTACCTATTAGACCTATATATAACCTGTATAATAAACTTGCTGGTAGACGAACAGACCAAACTACGGCATAGTTAGTTCCGGCATCGACCTCTAATAGCCATCCAACTCGGCGCGCGCTAGTTGCACCGCTTGTTGCGTCTGAGGAACCATCAAACCACGGCCAGGCTGAGGCAGTAGTCCAATAACTTAACCTAAACATATTGTAGCGACACTAGCGCCACCTAGTTGACAACTACATAATTACTACGACGCACGAGTAGCTAGCGCCAACTCTAGTGACAGCTGTCACATTGTTCTACATCGCGCTAACGAAGTTTCTCAACACGGATGCATATATACAGCTTCCAACTCTCTTCCTTCGGACTTCGGTCCCCAGGTTTAACGATCTATCTCTCTATCTCTATCTCTCTATTTGTGCCTACCCCCCAAAATATAATATTAGATACAAGATGTTTTGCTGACTGTACTCGCATTGTCATCCTTACAGTTGCGGGTGGTAGGGCCTTGTGCAAGGTCCGTCCGGATCGCTACCACCATCTTCCTCGCTAATCCTGCCGCTAAGCAGCAGTGCTTGCACTGCTGTGTTCCGGTGTGGAGAGTAAGACAGCCGGGGAAATTACGGGCACAAGAGGCATTTCATCTAAGTCCTCTAGGTTGGCAACGCAACTGCAATCCCTCCGGGTGTCTATGGGCAGTGGTGACCGCTTACCATCAGATGACCCACTTGCTCGTTTGCCTCTATTCACATAAAAAAAACATGTGAACCAAATTTCAAGTCAATCGGACCAACCGTTGAAGAGTACCCTCCTGCGGAGACGGTCCTGGGTGAACCAGATTATTGTATTATCATCTGACTTACATAAGTACCTATGCAAAATTCCAGCTCAATCGGATACTATTTATGCTTACACATACTGATTAGGTACCGAATTACAAGAAGATGAATGCTTAAACTTATGGCTCTGAGACGTGGTCTTTGACTGCTGGCCTATTGGAAAGGCTCAGAGTCGCTCAACGAGCTATGGAGAGAGCTATGCTCGGAGTTTCTTTGCACGACAGAATCCGAAATACGGAGATTCGCCGAAGAACTAGAGTCACCGACATAGCTCGAAAAGTATGTACGTTGAAGTGGCAATGGGCAGGCCACATCGCTCGTAGAACAGACAACCGTTGGGGGAAAAAAGTTCTCGAGTGGCGACCGCGATCCGGAAGACGTAGTGTTGGCAGGCCTTCCACTAGGTGGACTGACGACATCGTAAAAGTTGCGGGAAACCGGTGGATGCAGGTGGCGACTTGTCGTTCATTATGGGGGAGGCCTTTGTTCAGCAGTGGACGTCTTCAGGCTGATGATGATGATGATGATGAATGCTTAAAACTATCCTCCCGGTTGAAATTAAGGTGTTTCCTGATTACAATTTTTTTTCAATTTTTAATAATAAAGACCAAGTGCGGGTAGTTAGGAAAACCCGTGCAGCTAGAAGATGTTAATCTTCAGTCCTTTCGAGACCATGGATGCAAAGTCGCATCCGAAACGAGGTATTTATAAAAATACTTAAGTATTATTTACATAATAATATTTACCTTGTTCCCATACTGCGCGGGCAGCTGACCGCCCTGCGCCTGCGAGTGACCGCGGTAACTCGATTGGCGCCCGCGCACTAATTGTCACATTGTGCAACTTGCGACGCCCGAGATTGACTCTCAAGACGCACTTACTGGCTCTTATAGTCGCTCTTAGAGCACCCAACCAAACGGAGGCGTCATGCGCACTGTTTATCATATACTAATATGAAAGTTTGTGTGTTAGGTACTCCACGCTAAAACTGCTGGACGGATGATGAAATTTGGTATGTAGATAACTGTTTTTGAAGTGAAAACTTTTTGAAAGGCGCTGAGCACTTTTTGGGATGGGTAAAAAAATGTTAAACTCGCGTCAGGCGTAAGACGGAGGGAGAGCTTAAGTACCAGGACATCAGATCCTCTAAGATTGGCCACATACATACGGTTTCCGTACGGAATGACGTCAATTCGTAGCCCTGTCCCGTTCCGTTATACGTCATTCCGTACGGAAATTGTATAAAAATTTCTTATGTATGTGGCCGGCCTAACAAAGAGCTTATTTTGAAATACGAATGAATCGCGTTCGATTTTTGAAGTGTTTTTTTATTGAGTCTTGGAGCAAATGTGGTCTGTCAATACGTACGTTTTTTTTTGTAAGCGACCAGTGCGGTACGCGTCTTGAGCGTCGTGGAGGTTACAACATTAAAATCTGACTATCTTCTAAATATATAAAAGAAGAAACTGACTGACTGACTGACTGACTGACTGACATATCAGCGCACAGCCCAAACCGCTGGTTCTAGAGATTCCAAATTTGGCACGTAGGTTCCTTATAAGGTCTAGGGGTGCACTAAGAAAGGATTTTTCAAAATTCGACTTCTAAAGGGGTTAAATGGGGGTCCAAAGTTTGTATGGGGAAACAAGATTAGTTAGACTATTTTACTCGAAACTTCACAGGAGTATTCCTAACGATAAATGAGTAAACACCTGTTTCAGGTTTTTTGAAAATTCAACCACTAAAAGGGGGATAGGGGGTGACAAAGTCTGAAAATCAACGTGGGTATTATTATTATTATATTATAGTGGGTAGTATTGTTTGTACGGTTTATCGGGTCGCTGATTACGAAAACAACAACACACAATACCTACCTGACACACACACACACACACACCTACCTTTCAGATAGATTTAGTTACTTGGCCGTTGGTTCCGAGAACCGATTGCGGTCGAGTAGTAATCTTTCTCTTGCGTTTCCTGTCTCCAAATCGAAAACCTACTCCAAGTCCTTTTCCGTGCACGCTGTTAGACTGTGGAATCGTTTACCTGTTGAGATCAGGCAGTCGCAGTCGGTTGCCGCCCTACGAAATCGCCTATGGAAGTATTGGCTTGATGAGTCTTCTTGAGTGGACTTTGTATGTTTCGTGTGTGTGTATATATTTATATAGCTTAATATGTAGGTTATATTACTATGTAGTGTATTTCTGACATATATTAGTTTATCGTATATTTATTGATTTTTATATGTATTAGGGTGTACCTGTATTGTTGTGTAGGTGTATTATTATTATGTTAGTGCTTTATTAGTTTAGGTTGAAATTAGGGTCATTGCTCTTCTAGCTTTCTAGTATGTCTACTCTCTATACTCTGATTTCTGTTGTCCTGTCAATCGTTCGAAGGTTAACTGGAAGAGATCCCTTGAAGGGATAAGTTCGCCTTTGTACATGTATTAGTCTCATTATCTGTAAAATTAATGTGTTTTATGTACAATAAAGAGTTATACATACATACATACATACATACACACACACACACACACACACACACACACACACACACACACACACACACACACACACACACACACACACACACACACACACACACACACACACGGGAACGGGAAAAAAACGGGATTTTTCGTTTTACTGGTTGTAGAATGCTGAAACTTGGCATGTAAGTTGCTTAAAGCATGTAGAGAAGCTATAAGAGATAATTTTCCGAAATTGGAAAACGGGACTTTTCGTTTTGCTGGTTGTAAAACGCTGAAATTCGGCATTTAGGTTGTTTGGAGAGTGTAGAGGAGCATTAAGAGAGGAGTTTCCAAAATTCCCACGGGAACGGGAAAACCGGGATTTTTCGTTTTACTGGTCGTAGAAAGCTGAAATTTGGCAAGTGGGTTCCTTGGGGAGTGTAGGGAGCATTAAGAGAGCATTTCCCGAAATTCTTACGGGAACATGCGACATGCGAGCGAAGCCGCGGGCAAAAGCTATTTGTCAATAAATGAGTCTACGCGGACGAAGTCGCGGGAAAAAGCTAGTAATATTATAAATGTGAAAGTATGGATGGATGGATGGATCGATGGATGTTTGTTTGTTACTCAATCACGCCAGAATGGCCCAACAGATCTCGATGAAATTCGGCACATAGATAGAGAAAAGTCTGGAATAGCACATAAGCTACTTTTTATCCCGGAAAATTGTGTAGTTCCCGCGGGATAGCGATAAACGAATACTTTGCAGACGAAGTCGCTGGCAACAGCTAGTCTAATCTAAAGCGGCTGTTTTCACTTCTGCCGGCACTCCCGGAGTGCTACCCGACGCTTTCTTTCATATACGACAAGAAAGGAAAACAAGCATGTGGGTCACCGGATGGTGGGCGAGAACCGCCACCGGATTACGGATGCGGTGCCAGCCTGAATGGCTAGGATAGAACACCTCTTGTGCTATATTTTGTAAATTCTTTTACCAATAGCAAGCCGCGTTATTTGTGTTGTGTGTGATTATTTGTGGCTATTATTGTTTATGGCATACAAGTGTCTAGTGTTTCTTGACATCTTGGTGATGTACGGTAGACCAAAGAAGTGGTCTACTACTTTTCATCCAACTTCCTATCAAACAAAATAGTCGCTAAAGTCGAACTTTCAAGTTGACAGCCTGTGCTATCGACGTTATATATTGTGACGTGCAAAGGATTTTTAACCTTAAGGTAGACCACATATTTGGCTGATGGTACATAGATTTATGCCCTTGACTGTCACTGCGTTATCGTCTCCGGATGGCTCAGTACTCTAAGTCGCCAACAGACTTAACTGACCATTCCTGAACCTATAGTACCTAACGAGGAGGAGCACGAATGGTGACCGTGTAGATTGAACGGCGTCCAATAACTGAAGTTGGGTGCAAAATTTTGCTGACCCACCTTGAACCCAACGGTTTACACCACTAGAGATTCATGATCATGAAGGTTATTTATTTTATTTTTTATTTATAAGCCTTTTTATTCCGAATTCGCTACAATTTCGGTAAGTACATGTTGTTGCTGTTGTTGTTATTGTCGTTTTTTTTTTCTTTTTTTTTTTTTATTTATTTATAAAATTTTCGCGAAATTCGGCGTGCCTCATGGCATAGGCCTCCTCCGTGTATTGGAGGGTTTGGGCTATAGTTCCCACGCGCGCCCAGTGCGGATTGGGAACTTAACACACACCATTGAATTTCTTCGCAGATGTGTGCAGGTTTCCTCACGATGTTTTCCTTCACCGAAAAGCTCATGGCAAATTACAAATGTAATTTTCGCACATAAATTCCGAAAAACACAGAGGTGCGAGCCCGGGATTTGAACCCACGACGCTCTGCTTGAGAGGCCACAGGTCAAACCACTAGGCTACCACGGCTTTTTTGCTACCACGGCTTTTGAAGATCATGAAGGTTTTGGGATATACCTAATTTGTCAAGGATTTTTGAAGTGGAAACTACTTTAGCCGCACTGAGCACTTTTTGGGATGGCTAAAAAATGTTAAACTCGCGTCAGGCGTAAGCCGGAGGGAGAGTTTAAGTACCAGGGGCCTTGCCATGACGTCCTAATTCTGACTCAGTTCAAGTTCAAGCTGTCACTTTTAGTATGAATGTGAAAGCGAGCGAACCAAAACTGAATCGCATTAAGACGTCATGGTAAGGCCCCAGGATATCAGATCCTCTAAGAGCTTATTTTGAAAGACGAATGAATCGGTTTCGATTTTTGAAGTGTTTTTTGTTGAGTCGTAGAGCAAAAGTACTAGGGCATCAGCACATTGTTAGAGGATTTGATAATACGTACGTTTTTATTTGTAATGGGAAAGTACGGTACGCATCTTGCGCGTCATGGAGGTTACAACATTAAAATCTAATCTAAGCTGCTGTTTTCGCTTGCGCCGGCACTCGCAGAGTGCTAGCCGTCGCTTTCTTATAAATTGGTTTAAATCTAACTAATATTATAAATGTGAAAGTATGGATGGATGGATGGATGGATGGATGGATGGATGTTTGTTTGTTTGTTACTCAATCACGCCAGAACGGCCCAACGGATCTGGATGAAATTCGGCACATAGATAGAGAAAAGTCTGGAATAGCACATAGGCTACTTTTTATCCCGGAAAATTGCGTAGTCCCCGCGGGATAGCGATAAACGAATTCTTTGCAGACGAAGTCGCTGGCAACAGCTAGTAAAGCTATAATTGTGGCAGCGTCGTGTTAGTATCCACATTGACCCCGCGTGAAGAAGAGGTCTTCAGTCACACTAAGTAACCCCCTGCTGAACTATGCCAGAATAATTATACCCTAATAATAATTATACCGTCTTGCATTACTTCTTATATCATTCTTGGTCAACCAAAACAAGCATAGATAATTTTAAACAGCAAGCTAAAACAATAAAATGCGTTTTGTTCCAAATTAGCCCCAATTTCTCAAGACAGCAGCAATCCAACAAATTGCCGACTTCCAACGAATTACAATAATTACGAGTGCACGCAAAAAAATGACAAGTTTGTCCGTAAATATATCGATGGCGCTACCAAAAGCACTCTAAATACCATTTGAAGTTATTTTTTTGAATAACCTAAAAATTAACATCAATAATAAGGCCTTCTTGTAGCCGCCAGTGTAAAATGATCCCTCGAAGACCTAATTCTCGATCACCCTGAACGAGCTTGGAAGGTCTAATTGAGCTGGCTGTTGGTTTTTTCGAATCTGTCTTGCAGTAGGCAGGTATTAATTTGAGAGTGTGTTATAATGATCCCGTGATGGATTGGGTGAGTCAGCAAATGTTTGAGACGCTTTTAAAGTTTGGACAAATGTTGGCTCCAATGATAAGTTGATTTGGGCAATTTGCCTGATAGGCGCTAATTTGTGAGAGTGGAAAATGATGCATTTAACGAGGCTGCTCTTGGTTTGAAGCGATCTTTTGTTGCTCGTATGTGGCATAGACGGTTTTTGTTTAATTTGAGATTAATTTTGTTCCTATTCAGTTGAGTTTGGGCTTTTGTGCTGTGGACAGTTTTGTAACCTAGAGTCGATTTAACGCATTTATGATTAACTAGCTGTTGCCAGCGACTTCGTCTGCAAAGAATTCGTTTATCGCTATCCCACGGGAACTACGCAATTTTCCGGGATAAAAAGTAGCCTATGTGCTATTCCAGACTTTTCTTTATCTATGTACCAAATTGCATCCTGATCCGTTGGGCGTTCTGGCGTGTAACAAACAAACATTCATCCATCCATACTTTCGCATTTATAATATTAGTTAGATAGTTAGATTAGATTCTTAAGTTTTAGTAAAGTTCCTCAATAATGACATAGGTTTTTTTTGTGTAATTCGGTGGTATTTTTTTATTGTAAGTTTTGGTGATAATTATAATTTTTCGTCATTTTTCATTAGGATTTCGATGATACAAAAGATTTAAAATCAATGCCTAAGTAGGCGCCATCGACATTACGGTTTAAGGACATATTTTTGTCATTTGCTTACCTTTTAACTACTTGTGTGTACATTTTTATGTTTCAAAGTAATAAGTTTCCGCGTTTTAATGAACAATTTAGTTCCATGTCACCTTTCGTCTTTTATTCACTAGTGTCAATATAGAATTATTCGTTCTTCAGTATGTTTAAAATGCTACAGGTATTTATAAAGCCTTCCAAATGGCACGAGCCCTATCTGCGGCGGCATTAGGTGACTTTGCGAAATCGTTGATCCTTATCTGTAAACTTGTTAAATCTCATCTAAATTCTTGAGTTTTTATTGTTCTTTTCAGGAATATTATTAGGCATCCATTATTTTTTTGCATTGCTTTAACTGTGATCACGATAAACCTTTAATTACTTACCTACTAAGTTATTGTGTGGGTAATAATTGATAATGTACAATTATGTAGTTCTTCTATGCTTATCTGAGAGCAAAGAATGTACCAGTTGATTCTCTTCCCGCGCAGATGGTAAAAGTCCGTCGAGGGAATCGGCGAAAATCGTAGGAATCGTATGCGATGCGGTGAACAACCCATCACTAGTTTGATTCCCCTTTCCACCTATACGGGCACAAGTGGAGCACAATCATGTAAGTTACTTTGCGGAGGTCCATATCAAAATAAATGGATTAGTTTCTATAGAAGATTATTGTTTTGAGTTTTTGTTTTTTCTAGAACATTGACAGCATGAATATGAAATTCTAGCTTCTGCCCGCGACTTCGTCCGAGTAGAATTAGCAATTCAATTTATCGCTATCCCCCGGGTAATGGGAATGTTCCGGAAAAAAAAGTAGCTTATGTGTTAATCTAGGGTACCAGCCATCGTCGTTCCAAATTTTATCCAAATCCGTCCAGTCGTTTTAGTGTGAAAAAGGAACAAACATACACACTCACATCGTAACATCCATCGCACCTTTAAAACCAAATTTGGTTTTGCCAGCCATCCTCGCTCTCACCTCCTGAGCTAGCAGGGTTTGCCGTTGACGGATACGTCAAAGAGGACATCAACATCCATCCATCCATCCTCACCAACTTCGGCATTTATAATATTACTAGCTGTTGCCAGCGACTTCGTCTGCAAAGAATTCGTTTATCGCTATCCCGCGGGAACTAAGCAATTTTCCGGGATAAAAAGTAGCCTATGCGCTATTCCAGACTTTTTCCTATCTATGTGCCAAATTTCATCCAGATCCGTTGGGCCGTTCTGGCGTGATTGAGTAACAAACAAACATCCATCCATCCATCCATACTTTCGCATTTATAATATTAGTTAGATTAGAATTAGATTAGATATTAGATTAGATTAGGATTCATAAGGAGAGTGGCTGTTTTGCATGATTTGACCTCACTGTAGCATGTAGCGAACAGTTATTCATTTATTTTGTTCTCATCTCTAGCATGATTGTGCGTTGTTTATCGAAGAACCGTTTTATTCACACTCTACCTCTCTTATTTGTGTGCTTACTCACAACACAAATAAACATAATAAGTATAATAACTACCAAATATATCACAATTTCCATTCACTCAATTCCGAATCCATTCGATGAATGAATGAAAAGAGCAACAGTTCCGAGAAGCGAAAGGATTATACATTCATTCACCATTCAATCGTGCTTGCTAGCCCGAGACAACTATAAAGCGATTAAAAAGGATTAAATTCTACAAATATTGGGCCTTTTGAAGTGTCATTTCTGGGCGTTTTCAAACAAAGTTGTCGGATCACTCGATGTTTCAGAATTTAAAAATTTTACGTTGTTTCTACTCAGAATCGAGAGCTCTATTAATTCTAGTAGGAGAAAAAAAATGTCCCAAAATTTTGTATAGATAAAATATTTCCATTACGCTACCATCCATAGAAATTAATTGGGAGTGGTTGCGTATGTAAATCAAAAAAAAACGGGACACTTTTTTTTCACATATTAAAATGAATAGAGCTCTCAATTCTGAGTAGGAACAACGTAAAATTTTTAAATTTTGAAACATCGAGTGATCCGACAACTTTGTTTGAAAAAGCCCTTCTAATAAACATGCGTGTTTCTAAGTAGTTTTACAAATAAATAATAAAAACAGCACATTCTTCGGAAATATTGGAATATTTAAATGCAAAGATTAGATTAGATTAGATTAGATAGATTAGATTATTAATTCATTCAATATAAAATTACATCATAAATTGTACAATGTCAAGTTACGAGAACAAACAAACAAAACGAAGGATTATTGGTTAACTAAACAGATTTATATGGGGAGTGTGAATGGGTGCGTTGGGAGGGGAAGGCCTAGACGGACGTTCCGTGATCAAATTGGGGACGTTTTGGAAAAAGGCCAGGTCAAGAGTACCCGAAACCGACGAGCATGTACGAGTATGAAGAGATTGATGAATGTGGATGAAGCGAAAGAGGTATGTCAGGATCGTAGCAAGTGGAACAAAGTAGTCTCTGTCTACTGCTTATTTATTTATTTTAAGGGGGGGGGGGGGCTTCTTCGCTGCGTCTTCTATAGTCAAGTGGCAAAGGTTAATTATTTTTCAGCGAACATTTACGTAGCTCGGCTACGCCGTAGGCAGGTCGTAGACCTCAGACTTGCTACGAAAGTAACAATCAAATACCAATGTCACGATAATATATCAATATTCTTTATTGTTTTTTCACTATATGATGAAATAGTTCTTCTGTTGTAGGAACAATAAAAAATGGTTAGCGGTTATATTTCTACTCACTTCATCTTTTAGACATTTAAGTCAAAATTAAGTGTTACTAGCTCGGCGTCTACTTGTAGTGCCTATTAAATATTACAAAAGACATCTTTAAACATAAATCATTTATATTATTCCACTCCGAGCATAATTTAAATAAGTTCTGTAAAAAATATCCCAAACCGAATTACATACTTATTAAGAATGATTCCCGAAACTGGGCTTTTAGCGCAACTTTATAATTGGTACGCCGGAATAAATTGGAAACGAAAAGAGTTTCTGGAAATTAAATTTACTCGTCGCCATTTTGTTTTGAGAGGATTTTTCATTAAACGTAACCTCGTTAAGGATAGCTTTGCTACCCTTCTACCCGACTGCGGAGGTAGAAAGGAGGCTGCAATTAAAACGATTAACATTCGGGCTTAAATGTTATGAGTTATGAGCATTAAAATAACTACATATATAGTTATTATTATACTAGCTTCTGCCCGCGACTTCGTCCGCGTAGAATTAAACTTAAGAACTGATGTTGATAGTAATATGCTGCAAGAAGTATTTACGTTGCAACTCTAGGCAGCTCAGATCTTTAACATGTTTATCCTTATCCCGCGGGAACTATGCAATTTTCCGGAATAAAAAGTAGCCTATGTTTTAATCTAGGGTACCAACTAACTTCGTTCCAAATTTTATCCAAATCCGTCCAGTCGTTTTAGCGTGAAGAAGGAACAAACATACACACTCACTCACTCACATCGTCACAAACTTTCACATTTATAATATTAGTAGGATAAATCAGGTCTCTATCCCTTACGGGGTAGGGGGTAGACAGAGTCTAAGGTAACAAGACCTAAAAGCCACGTTTAGCATAACTGTGGGCGTATAGATGGAAAGAGAAATCCAAATATTGATGGGTTGCTAGCCTCATCGCCTATAACATGATTTCTGCGATTGTCGCTCGTTTCCTCGATGGGCTCTTACCATCTATGCACGGGAAGAGAAGCAACTGGTCATTCTATGTTTTCCTTTGCTCCCAGACCGAAGTAAAATAATTATATTGTTTTTATGTTTGCCTGTCTGTAAGTACCAGTTGAAAATGTACATTTTGCTTAGCCGGGCTCTGTTAAAACTGAATTTTCATATTAAACAGCTGTTTCTTTCTAGATTTTTAAATAGGTTGATAAATGTATCCAATGTATCGATTTAAACTTTCGCGATTTTCACACATTATTATAATACAACAACATTAACAACATTAAAAACGTTACAAACACAAACAACAACATTATTATTCGTCCCAAAAAAAAATTAAAAAATTAAAAAAATATATATATTAAAAAAAAATTAATAACTAATAAAAAAAAATATTCATTAATTATTTAAAAATTATTTAATTACTTTTTTTTTTTTTTTTTTTAATTAAATTTTTTTATAACAATAGGCTGACAAATAAATGTTTGCATTTATATTTTGGACGATGTTCCAAGTGTATGACGTCAAATACTTAAGTTTGACTCCAAGCTTTTGATAAAAAAACCTTATTAGAAGTATTCAATCAAACTTAACCCTCACCTGCTAGAATTTTCCCGAATAATTTTGAGACAATTTGTATCTACCTACACATTTGTACGGAGCCCTCGGTGCGCGAGTCCGGCTCGCACTTGACCGTTTTTATGCAACGCAGTCTGTGGTCGCTAACCGGCAGCTAGTTAGGGCCTAATAAGGCTGCGCGCGAGTGACACCCCCGGATACACCTTAACATTTGAGCTAGGGATGTCCGAGACTGATATCGATAAAATTGTTCAATCTGTTGGCTGTCAGGCGCTGCTTATCGATTGTTTTTAAAAGAACGTGGAGTAGGGCGAAGAATGTTCAGCATAATTAGAATCTTTTCATTGGAAATAAAGGTAATTTCAACGATAATTTTTCATTTGGCATGCGTCATACGTCAAGGTGAATGTCAAAGTACTAACATGTTGAACATTTAACTGTCTAAGGGTGCGACCAAACCGCCGCGTATACGCAGTGACGTGTCGTATGCGTCACGTTTTCTCACCGTTTCCTCATGGTCGCTAGTTGGAAATAAAGGTAATTTCAAGGGTCATACGTCAAGGTGAATGTCAAAGCACTAGCATGTTTATTTATTTATTTATTTATTTTCGGAGAACCAACAGCTATAAATTACAAAATAGATTACTTCTATAGTACCAATGAAGCCTATTAAAGGATCTCACAACTAGAAACAAATTGTATACAATTAAGAAAAAAAAAAGTACGCGCATATTCGCAAAGATGCACCACGCAAACACACAAAAACCCCACAACAAAACTCACACTTTCGAACTGTCACATGTCACCGACTATTGTCGCGTTGGTGAAAGGCCCGTGGCCTTACCATGACGTCCTAATTCCGACTCAGTCCAAGAGCGAACCTAAACTGAATCGCATTCAGACGTCATGGTAAGGCCCCTGGTCCAATCGATTCACGACAGGTCTGGTGAAGTAATTAAAGTGACACACGATTGTTCTGCCACTAAAATCGGTGTTATGCCCAGCAGTGGGACTCTTATGCAGCCGCTAACTGGCAGCCAGTTAGGGCCTAATAAGGCGGCGCGCGAGTGACACGCCCGGATACACCTTAACGTTTGTGATAGGGATGCCCGAGGGCGGTATCGATAGAATTGTATTAATAATAAATAATAATAATAGTTTATTTCCTTTTACAATAGTTTATTAGTATTAGCTGACCAAATGTAGTACGATAGAGATCGTGTTGACTGTGGTTAGCAACTGGCAACTACACTGAAGTAAAAGTGAGTATTTATTGTGATGGACATAAAGTACATAAACATTGAAGCTATATAAAACATTTGGAAGCGGTCGTATTGACAATCAAGTGCGTGTTCAGACGATCGTGGCCACCTACACAACTCTACTGCATTTTAATTTTAAAAAAAACTGATTTATCCCAAAATTGTAGGGTGATTAACTACTTACGAATCTCACAAAAAAACAACACACTCAATCACTCCGTCTCAGTGTAAATTTAATAATTACTTAAGCCTGTTGATTGGAAAAGATCGCTTTTAAATGATAAGATTAAAAAATTGTAAGTTCACTGTATTGTTTTGTGGTGTTCAATAAATAATACTTGCACTGTATCGTATCCCAGCCATCAAGAATCCTTGAAACCTGTATTTTATCGATGTCGATAAATCGTCGCGGCGTCACGGCCCGCGGGGCGGGGGCGCGCGCGAAATTGGAGGAAAACTTTCGTAAGGGGAAATGAAATGGGATTGATAAAAATTGGAACCAAGCCGCGCCAGGGCCGCACTCGGACGCCTTTCATAAAAAATATATTTTACTAAAAAGTCACGCGTACATTTTTTTTCTAAATTAAGCTAACTACTCTTTAAGAATATTCGAGCGTTTCGACCATTTGGGTGGGATATCATAATCCTCCTACGATTATAACCATACGAGAAAATTCTATCCGTTTAGGAATGTTAAAATGTAGTTTGCTTAAATCGAGGAAAAACGAATGCTATGTTTAGTTTGAGCTAAATACTCTATGATAAAACTATCGACTTGTCAATAAAATTATAATACAAACCTAACCTAACTCACTCATATAAACTATGTAAAACTGTAGTTGTAGTAAACAAATAGTAGTTTCAAGTGCGGACTATTTGCAAAATAATTAATAATTTAATAATTTAATTAAAATAATATAATTAATATAATAAATATAATATAGTTAATATAATTAATATTATTTTTAATTTTTTTTTTATTTAATATTTTTTTTTAATTAATAATTTGTTTGGAATTTTGAATTTTGAAAAACATTTTCCAAAACATTTCCAATTGCCACTGGAGAAATTTTTCACGTAACGATCATTCGACCAAACAATTCGACAAAAAATATACGTTTGTCTCTCTATTGTAGCACGCAGAACAAAACCTGAAACTCTAAATCCGGCCCTGCCCCATCCGAGGGCACGAAATTCACTTAGCTTCGTTTGTCGAAGCTTTTCGCCCCTTGAAACTTTTCAATAGCCGGGAATCGAATCCGCCCCCCCCCCCCTACCCCCCCTTCCCCGCGCCCCTTTTCACCTGCGATGTGTGGAGCTGATCAGATATTGTTCTAAAAGCCGGTTACGCCGAGTTACGCCGTTTTGTTACGCGAAGTTACGCCGCATTTTTGTTACGCTCATATTGTTTGACGGAAGGTGTTACGTAGGATAGTGTTCACGAGAACTATGTAATAATAATTAAAAAAAAATAAAAAGCGCTTGGCTTAGGGTCGCGCAAAAATTAACCTCCTGGCTTAGGAGAGACATAAAAATGTATAAATATAAATAATACTAATAATAATTAAAAATACAATATGAATAATGTAAAACCTAACTTAAGATTAAAATAAATATACAGAATAATAATAATAATATTTATTTTATATTTAATATCCACACATTTAAAAATTTGCGGCTCTGATTTATCCTACTAATATTATAAATGCGAAAGTTTGTGAGTGACGATGTGACGATGTGAGTGAGTGTGTATGTTTGTTCCTTCTTCACGCTGAAACGACTGAACGGATTTGGATAAAATTTGGAACGGAGATAGCTGGTACCCTAGTTTGTTTTGAGTCCTGTTTAGATTTTCCGACGTTATTTTGGATTTAACAAAATTAAGCCGCACCTCTGACGACGCTCACTTCGAACATCGAGCAAAGTATGAACACGTTTGTCAAGTACAATAAAAACTGAGAAATATGAGGAGATATGTTTAGAATTATATTGGAATCCAATTTTAATTATTAATTTTTAAATTGACAATGTTAAATGTTAAAATTATGAGTACAAAATATAGGTATTAAATTTATTACTGTCATTTTTCAATTTCATCATTCAAGAACTCGTCAATAGAATAATAAAACTGCCAAACCGTATGATCTGAAGGTAAGCAGCAAATAAAAGCTAGTCTCAAATAAAATATTTAGATAAACATGTGTATTTATCTTTTATTCCGTGAATAAAATCCTTCAAATAACACAATGTAACTATTTCATTCATTTCCCAACAATAGCGGTAATGGTCACTTTAGAGCACTTCTTGCAACTTAAGAAGCTTGAAACATGACACAAAACCGCCCAGTGGTCAACCACAGTAGCTATCGGACAAAAAAACCGGCCAAGAGCGGGACGGACTCATACACCGAGGGTTCCGTAGAAATCTGTAGACGCGTTAATAGTAATAAAAAATCTAGTGTTAGCACAGCCCTGCTCCTAAGAATATAGCAACCAGGTTTTTGTTTTAGATTATTCTCATTTTAGTTATGATTGTACGAGTAAGAGCTATCTTCACACCAAAATTCATAATTATTTCTATTCCAACTGGAAGTATACTCGTAGCTTTTAATGCCATGGCAATTTGTATAGGAACTCATTTTCTAACGACTGTCTCTTTTGATTACGTTGACTCAAGAATTTAAATTTTTACTGCTCCAAGGAGGTCTATAATATTTTTGATATTTGACATTCATTCTTTGACACAAAAGTGATCTTATAGCATACATAAATTACGTCTTCTTCCCTTACAGAGTAGACAGAGCCTAGGGTAACAAGACCTAAAGGGTTCGTTTAGCAAGATTGTAGATGTATAGGTGGAACGGAGAATCAAACTAGTTATGGGTTGCCAGTCGCATCACCTATAACATGATTCCTACGATTTGGGCCCATTCCCTGGGCTTTTACCATCTACGCGGGAAGAGAAGCAAGAACCCTACAAGGGTTCAGTTATGGCAACTGAGTTACGTAACCCTGAAAATGAAAAAACTTTTTTTTGTAAAAGGATTTGTGTGCGAGGCAGCTCTCGAGTGCAAAGCATCTGCGCGGGCGCGCGTAAGCCGTAAGTAGTGGAGTAAGGTGTTAATGCCAAATTCTTTTGTTAGAGTACTATGATTTTTTTGCTTGTTTGCCGAGACTTATAGACTCGAGACTCAACTTGAATTTGGAGTACTTCACGCTTTTTTGCGACCGTATTTCGGTTCATAGAATATTTATTTCTCATTAAAAACAATAAGTCACTTACACATGAGAACTTAATATCTAATGCAGTATTTGTAGTTTACAGTACAGTAGAGAGAACAAGTAAGTAAGTAAGTATATAAAACTAAAGTTTTTCGTGATGATATGCAATATCTTAACTAATAATACATGCAGAGTTATATATTATAAAACATTTAAACATTGAACATTGAAACGGAGCTAAAGCTGCGTTAGGGCTTATGAAAGAAGTGTAGTATCCTCGGTGATGTGTTTGGTTAATTTTGATTTAAATTCGGCAAAGGTTTTAGCATCTTTAATGTTTTTTGGCAAGTCGTTATACAGTTTGGCACCTGTATACTGTATTTAATTGTAGATATAATAGAATAGAAGCTGATTTAGTTTAGTTAGTTGTATGTGACATGGAACTGAGTCATACACATTGTAAGAAACAAAAGTGGGCATAAAATTAGCGACTCCGAGTCGGCAAACTTAAGGTTTATTTAAATGGGCCGAAAGTTGGCCAGGCGATACACGCCGATGTAGACTTGACTTTAAAATATTGACTAATAGCGGTCCGTCCCGGCTTCACACGGGTGCATCAAGCAATAAATATAGCCTATGTCACTCAGGGTGAATGTAGCTATCCAATGGTGAAAGAATTTTTGAAATCGGCACAGTAGTTTTTGAGTTTATTCATTAGAGACATACACTCACACAAAATCAAATATTTCCTCTTTATAATATTAGCATAGATAGACCCTTTACTTTCGCCATGTCCACAGGAGAGACGCGACAAAATGTGTAACTACGTCATGGTGTATAAGTTACGTAAGTTGTAGTGAAAAATCAAGTGACTATGTTTCACGATAGTCAAGAAACCATCCACAAAATGTTCCGTGTCTAAATTATTTATTAATTGACTTCTAAGTTATTTTCATAAGTATTTCTTTAAATAATATTAGTTTTACTATACACACACACATAGCTACACATAAATCACGTCTTTGTCCTTTACGCGGTAGATAGAACCTAAGGTGACCTAAAGACCACACTTAGTATGATTGAGGGCATATAGGTTGAAAGGGGAATCAAAATAGTGATGGGTTGCTAGCCGCATCGCCTATAACATGATTTCTATTTTCGCGAATCCCTCGATGGGCTTTTACCGAATGGCCTTTAAGTCTTGTTACCTTAGGCTCTGTTTACCCCATAAGGAATAAAGACGTTATTTATTTATGTATTTATGTTGTATGTATGTTAGATTTGTAAAATGTTGATTTGCAGCTTCGAGAAACGTGCAACAATTCGAATTTATATTTTATGTATCAGATCTAAGAATGAATACTTCTGAAATCCTAATAACAGTATAGCTGATTTGTTATTTCCGGATCAACAACAAAATAATCTCTCACTAACCTAAACCTAATAAAAACACTCAATAGCTGTTTAAACATAAATCGAACACAGCAATCGGTACAATTCAAAACCGCGTCAAACAATCTTTTGTGGTAAATCCCAAGCATATCATAATCATTATCTACAAAAACCAGTCTAAATATCAGCTACAGAGTTACGGATGTTATCGAGACCTTTGTTGCACAAGCTTTGTGTTTCCGCCATCTTTGAAAAAGCCGAATAGTAACGCGACACTTTCAGAAACATATCGACTGTGAAATAGGTAAACATTTGTAATTTAATATGCTTAACGGTGTAAACTGACCAGGTGTAGTGGTATAAGAAAACTGGTGTACTTACCCTAGATTAAAACATAGGCTCCTTATCCCGGAAAATTGCATAATTCCCGCGGGGTAGCGATAAACATGTTAAAAAATGAAGTCGCGGGCGGAAGTTAGTTTATAATACTAGTTTAGGGGGTAGACTTTACTGCGACCATCTTACACACTAACAGCCTTATTCATAAAAAAATCCTTAATTGAGGTTTGATCAGTCGATTAGTTAACAGACTGATTAAGCTTATTTGACAGTTGTTAAAAAGTATGATTCATAAACGCTTGCTAGCAGTCTGTTAACTAATGAGCTGCTGATGGATGGATTAGACGCGTTATGTTGTCACCTTGACAAATCATAGACCAAAAATGGCCTTTTAGTGAATTAAAAAAAAAAATTGACAGCAGTGGCAGCGAATTAGCGGAAAACACGATTAACACGACAGACTAGGCAGTGTGGATTTAGTTTCCTTTACCTTTCCCGGAGGGAACAAAAACTTAAAACAAAAAAAACTGTCTTGCGTATGGTTTTGCTCTTGCCAGAATCAGCTATTCACATGTGTGGCAGCCATTTTGTGAGTTAGCAGAGAGATAAAGTAGGGTCTACGGTTCGCTAACTCTCGGAAGACTTAACAGACCCTTGATGGACTGATTAGCGCTAATTGACGTTTATGAATCATGTTTTTTTGCATCGGTCCTATAGCGAGCTTATAGCGAGCCTCTAACTTTTTATGAATAAGGCTGTAATTCTATCGTCCAGCAATAGTTTTTGCGCTACTGTCAATGATATTACATAATAAACAGGGAGTAGATAATGTTACTACCGCGCCCGAGTTGAAGATTCATAAATGACCCAATTGTCTCATGTCGCTATATGACAAGCCACAGTATGACAGTCAATGTGACAGTAGGTATGTGTGCGAACGTACGCAATTTACTAGGAACGTAACATTCTATACTGCTACTGTGTTCTAGCGTTGGTGATATTACAGGCACATAAAGTATTCTATATCTCAGCTTTCTAGGCCGACAACAACATCTGCAATTTTAATTGCCTCACAATTCCAATTACATTTATATCGCAGTAAGTCATATCTAAATGGTTGTTTTATCTCATTACCATTAAATTAATATCAAAGGTAATGCCAAAGCATCGCGAAATCAAGCTTCAAATCTAGTTACGTTTCTTGTTACAGTTTAAATAAAGCTCAAACGTAATTGTCGTCTCGTTAAAACTCGTTTTATTGTGCTTCCCCCCGAAAGCCGAATTAGACGCAATTAAAAAAAGAAAATTACAATTTCATTCGTCGCTGAAGCAACATATTGGGTGAACGCCTCAAACAAATGTCACGTAATCCCGCCAACTGTTTTACTGTACAAACACGCCGAAATGAACCATGTAACGTTTGGGTAACGATTGTCGAGCTGCGCGGTTAAAATGGCAACAATGTCATTGTATGTTTTTTGTATTGTGTTTTTATTGTGTTACAGCGTTTATTCGCCGCTAACGAGTCTGCAGGGAGCCGTGCGAGCGAGAGGCACCGCCGAGCGGGACGGCGCGTGATTTGTTTTGCAGTTGCGGTTCGCGGATGTTTTTTTGTCCCCGTTTTTGGGTTGTTAACGCATTGTGCGTAATGTTAAGTTGGTTATTTGGAATGGGTATGGTAATGTTTAATATTTTAAGTTTATTTATGCATGGGTTGGACTACATTTTGCCGTCTCACCCTCGAAGTACAGTTCTTTAATTTAGGACCCATCGTCATCATTATCATTGGAATTATATTTTACTACTTGTTTGTTATGTTCTCAAGGCATTGATAATTATGTTTAAAAAATAAGTGATCATAAACTCTCTGAGTATTATTTTAATAGTACTGTTGAGGGCATAAATATGGATTCGATACAACCATCATGTCAAATACAATACAATACAATACAATACAATAACTCTTTATTGAACACCACATAAAACAATCAAAACAGAAAAAAGGTATACAGAAGTAATAAGGTAACAATAGGCGGCCTTATCGCTACAGAGCGATCTCTACCAGGCAACCATAACGTACCGGAGAAAAGAACAGATCTGAACAGCAATTTAGAATATTATATTAATATACCTAAGTAGTGAAAATACATACATACTAATATGTACACATAATACAAGAAATAATACACTATACATGAAACACATTTATAATAAATGGAGATATTATATAGACACATACACACATACATAAAAAGAAAACCAGCTATAAGAATCATGGACAGGATGACAGACAAAACACATGTCAATGACAAATACATGTGTCACTGACCTTATTGTTTGTAGCATAAAGGTGTACAGATGTTTTTGACGTCTTGGTAACTTACATAGATATTTATGCCCTTAACTGTAGATACGTGGTGTAAAACAGAAACTAATTGAACAGATACTTAAAATCTGGATAATTTATCCTTTTAGCAATTCAATTGTCAATAGAGAAATTCAAAGAAATAATCGTTACATCGTATCATCACACGCTCGACCGTCCCTCAATGCTCGAGCATAATGGCATCAAAGTCGAGCATAATGGCATCAGAGCATTTGAGCACTCGGCGAGCGCTCGCTATTAAGTCGTTATCTATCGGTTGTGTAATTTGCCGGCTGGGCCTTGAGATAACATCTCTAGTTTAGTGCCTCTTTACACTCTCGCGCCGCGAATAAATGGGCAAGCGCAGGCCTAGCTTAAACGAAGCTACTGCTATGCTGTATCCATACAATACCATTATCTGCTTAGTACTAGTTATCGCCAAACAGTAGCTCACAAAAAATGGTTAAAAACACATTGAATGAAGCACTTTCAACCTTATTCCTTGTTGAATAGATTAAACCAAGATTAAACTTAATATATAGTCGAGTAAAATATTATGTAGAAGAATATTATCACGATCACTACATAGTACAGGGTGTATCAGATACCCCCTAACAATAATCCACTGGGGTATATAACCATAGCTATAGAAGCTAAAAAAAATATTTTGAAAAAAATTGGAGTATAGGAGTTTTCTATAGGAATGATTATTATAGTTAATACTACCATTCCTTTATATACCCCAGTGGATTATTGTTAGGGGGTATCTGATACACCCTGTATAATACAAAGTTGCTTTCCGCATTCTGTCTGTCCCTATGTATGCTTTTATCTTTAAAACTACGCAACAGATTTGACGTAGTTTTTTTAATAAATAGGGAGAGCGATTCAAGAGGAAGGTGATGGAACGGTCAGACGTATAAGCGAGATTTTCACGTGAACGCGTTCGCGGCATTTTTTCTGTCAAAACTTATACTAACAGGCTCGCACGTGAGTGTGGAGGGCCCGTTTCGCAATACAGTCGCCCCAATGTTGCTATTGTTAAATTGTAATGTGGATTTAATTATGATGTTGACGATACGTTATGGTTTTTGATGGAAGCAAAACTGAAAACTGATATACCTACAGGGATTTTTATATAACTCTAAATGTTGACATTTGTACAACACAATGATAAATATTCCTTCGTTCCTCGCAGATAATCAGATAACCAAGTCAGCTAACCCGCAGCCAAGAAGGAAGAATTTTTCTTCCCAGATAACTGGTTTTTTAACAGGAAAGATTTTGTTCCCCGTACATAACTATAAGGTAAAATAAAGACTATTTCTAAATTAAAACAAACATGTTCGCGGCTTAGGGCTGACCCAAGGGCCACCCCCGCCGCACCCAAACCTAAATTAATCCAAATTAATCATCCTACGTAGGTTTTACCAGTGCCGGTTATGTACTTAACTTGGTTATCGTGCAGGAAAAAATCTTTCCCGTTACAAAACCAGTTACCTGGGAAGAAAATTTCTTCCTTCTTGGCTGCTGGTTAGCTGGCTTGGTTATCAGCGAGGATGATAAGAATACGCCGCAAAACAGTAGCTACAATGAGCTACTCTGATCTAACTAATATTATAAATGCGAAAGTATGGATGGATGGATGTTTGTTTGTTACTCAATCACGCCAGAACGGCAAAACGGAGCTGGATGAAATTCGGCACATAGATAGAGATAAGTCTGGAATAGCACATAGGCTACTTTTTATCCCGGAAAATTGCGTAGTTCCCGCGGGATAGCGATAAACGAATTTTTGCAGACGAAGTCGCTGGCAACAGCTAGTAATGTATATTTTTCTTTGTGTATTGGCAAATAAAAAAAAGTTTTTTTTATATATTTTTTTATTTGACAAATAAATTGCAATCCGAGTAGGGTTCCTTCCATGCTAGTCTGGGAGTAAAGAAAAATCTTAGTATGTACTTACCTATCAGCTACTTCTCTTCCCGCGCAGAAGAAAAAAGCGCATCTAGGGAATCGGCGAAAATCGTAGGAATCATGTTATAGGCGCAATGCGGCTAGCAACCCATTACTATTAATTACCCTTTCCACCTTCGATCAACAATACATCTAATCTAACTAATATTATAAATGCGAAAGTATGGATGGATGGATGGATGGATGGATGGATGTTTGTTTGTTTGTTACTCAATCACGCCAGAACGGCTCAACAGATCTAGATGAAATTTGGCACATAGATAGAGAAAAGTCTGGAATAGCACATAGGCTACTTTTTATCCCGGAAAATTGCGTAGTTTCCACGGGATAGCGATAAACGAATTCTTTGCAGACGAAGTCGCTGGCAACAGCTAGTACATTATATATTGTATTGTTGATCGAAGCTTTCCACCTATACGCCCACAATCATGCTAAACGTGGCCTGTATATCTTGTTACCTTAGGCTCTGTCTACCCCGTCAGGGATAAAGACGTGATTTGTGTATGTATGTTACAATTTTCAATTTCGCAAATAATTAATGTAATCGTGTTTTAGATCTCTGACCCAGCGGGTGTAACTAGGTTATTGCTAGTATAATGCACTGGATGTGATGGGGTTCGGTTCCCGGCCCCGGCGCGGCTCCGCCCGGGGCCACGATCGCAATAACTGGGCTGGGGCGGGACTCGAACCGCCACCCGCTGGCCCGCGGGCAAGCTCGAGACGGATAAACAACTTTTGAGTTTTGTCCAAGCTCTCTTAGAATTATCCCGGCATATTCCAGCGCCTCTATTTCACCAATTCGACCACTGTCGGCGACAAGTGACAAATCGAAATGCAAATCGTAGACAATATGAAGCCAACCGGCGTAAATTTTTGTCGAGTTTGTAATGTAAACAGCTAGCTTATTACGTAACTCGCTCGCAATAACCATCGTGTTTATTTTGACAGTTCTTGTATGAATGTGACAGCTGGCTGATTCCGATGCCAATTGTCAGCCCATACATGAACTGTCAAAATGAAGACGATGGCGATCGCGAGCGAGTTACGTAATAAGCCTGGAGAATTGCCATAATTCTTTTTTATCTTTAACTGTTAATTGTTCAGGATTGTTATAAAACACACACACGTAACCTAACCTATAGAGTTTTACAGAAAAAAATACGGTTTTAGAGAAAAAAAAGAGTTAGTTATGGCAAATGATCATTATGGCAAACATTACATTATGACATATGAAATTCGGGCAAATGAAAGGCTCCGGCCACCGACAGTAGCTTTGGTGAAATAGGGGCCAGAGGGGTTAATTACCATGACGTCTTAATGCGACGCAATTCAGATTCAGTTGAGGTTCGCTCGCTGTCAGATCCATACTAAAAATTACAGCTGAAACAAAATTAAAATTAAATAAAATTTTAAGTTCAACTGTCCCACGGAACCCCGGTGGCCCGCTGCGCGCGGTGTGTCCCGGCCGGGTCCCGGTGTGTCTCCGCCTTAGTAATCATAGTATCAGATGTAAGCGATGTTATCGACACCAATGTAGGTATTGCACGAATCGGTTATTATTTTATACCGGAGTTAATCCTGCTAAGACATACAGTCGCTGGATGAGCTGGATGAGAGTGGCCGAGGATCGTGCTCAGTGGCGTGCCATGGGAGAGGCCTGTGTCCAGCAGTGGACGAATATAGGCTGATGATGATGATGATGATGATACAGTCGCCATCAGATAATATCGTAGCGAGCGAGGTCCTCAAATATTTCGGAGCAGCCTTAAATTTTCAACATGAAACTACCACATGAAAGTATGCTTAATTGGTTTGGTCACGTAGAGAGGATGGATGAAAGAAGATTGACTAAACAGATTTATATGGGGAGTGTGAATGGGTGCGTTGGGAGGGGAAGGCTTAGGCGGACGTTCCGTGATCAAATTGGGGACGTTTTGGAGAAAGGCCAGGTCAAGAGTACCCGAAACCGACGAGCATGTATGAAGAGATTGATGAATGTGGATGAAGCGAAAGAGGTTTGTCAGGATCGTAGCAAGTGGAACAAAGTAGTCTCTGCCTACCCCTGTGGGAAAGAGGCGTGACGATATGTATGTATGTATGTATGTATGAAACTACCGTGAGACTCACACATAATTACAACACAACGGATTACTCACGTATAAAAGCCGAAGGATTGCTCAGACAATTGGTAATGTTGTTGTGTTGTTAATTGTTGTTGTTGTTGTTCTTTAGACTATAATAAAAATGACGATAAAAATGAGGGTAGTTGTACGCCGGGTGTCAGCTGCGCCGAGTAGCCGCGCGAGCAGAGCGTTGGTGCGTAGTGTTCGTTTCGCTGCCGCCGGGGCGAGCGCTCCCTGATAAAGGGCTTCGAAATAGTCCGAAACAATTGTCGGAGCAATCCTTCGGCTTTTATACGTGAGTTATCCGTTGTGTTGTAATTAGCCTTAAATTTCAATAAATTCGTTACACTAAGTTAAATTCGTTACACTAAGTTAAGTCATAAATATAATAGCAGCAACTTTTGCTGGTCTGGAAGCAAAGAAAAAACATAGAATGTACCAGTTGCTTCTCTTCCCGCGCAGATGGTAAAAGCCCATCTAATGAACGGGCAAAAATCTTAGTGCGGCTAACAGCCCATCACTATTTTGATTCCTTTTTCCACCTATTCGCCCACAATCATGCTAAGCGTGGCCTATAGGTCTTGTTACCATAGGCTCTGTCAGGCCCCTCTTCTCCACTGGGCACTATGGGCACGTGCCCAGGGCCCCGCGATCGAATGGGGCCCCCTAGTTCCTGCCAGATTACCAAATGATAACCGATATTTAGGTCATAGGGGCCCCATGATCCTAATGTGCCCAGGGCCTCAAATAGTTTATAGACGGCCCTGGGCTCTGTCTACCCCTTAAGGGATATAGACGGTGATTTGTGTATGTACCTATGTAGTGGTGGTCGTTATTACAACAGCAGATAACGTAATGCATTATTAGCACGCAACGAACAACACATTATCGAATCGTCAACTATCCTGTTATCATTATTCAACGCAACAAATCAAGTAGCTGTGTGCGAGAGATAGCGCTATACGCGCGAGCTCGCATCGCAATCGCAATTCAAATAACTGACTTTTGGTATCATTATTAGCTGTTGCTGTTTGTTGTCTGTCAGTACAATAACAAACAATGTAATAGAGCGTTGTTTTGCTTTTTGTTCCCGTACGTTTTTATTACGCTGCGATCCCGACGAAATAAGTATAACAATTATTTAATAATAAGTTCATTATCGTTTTGTAAAACAGCAATATAACAGGATAACAGACAACAGTTAACAATAACAGCTATTTAAGAATAACACAACACTGTTATTCATTATTGCAAAACAGCCGTTATTGCCACCACTATATGTATGACATGTGTATGTATGACAAAAAAATCCTGAAAAACATTTACACGGCTATTTATCTAGTCATACAAATCCAACCACCTACTAAAATACTCCAGGAATATTTAAAAGACGCTTTTATTGTTTATTAAATATGTGGTGTTCAATAAAGAGTGATTGCCTTGTATTTTATACTGAAAGCACACGAGCGTCCCCCCCTCTCCCCTTTACCCCGCCTCCCCCCCGCTAACTGGCTAAAACGGCAAAAATTGTCCTTCAAATCACCGGCGTTTTTTAATAATTGTTTTACGCTCTAACAAATGAGTTTGAAATTGGATCGGGCTCGGAGCGCTTACAAAAATGGTTGCTTAATGCGTTTAGGGTGAAAGAGACAGCGCTATACGTTGGAGGGGGACGGGGGACGGGACGTTTTGTTTCTTTCGCGTCCAATTGTTGCTGTATTGACGTGTGGAGGGAGTCAAGGGTTGAAGGGAACTATAATGCTTGTAGGAAGGTTAGTAGTTGGCAAGGCAAGGTTAATGACAAGTGTCTTAGGGCCTGTTACACCACTCTCTGTTAAGTTTCAGTTTAACTGTCAGTTATCTGTGATGATGTCTCTGTCTGTTTCGTAGTAATAAATAGATAGATAGATAGATAGTATTTATTCAAAAAACAATACATGTATCGTGTTTGAAATACAGTTGTGCAAATTAATATTAATTAAGTAACATGTGTCAGATGAAATATTAAACTATACATTAATAATACTACAACTACTACGATTATCAATGTAATAACAAAAAAGCCTAACCTATACATAATTCATTATTAAATATTTCATCTACACTATAAAAACAACCTCTCAACAAGTAACTTTTTAGTTTCCTCTGAAACAATGAGTTACTTGTAATTAAGTAACATGTGTCAGATGAAATATTAAACTATACATTAATAATACTACAACTACTACGATTATCAATGTAATAACAAAAAAGCCTAACCTATACATAATTCATTATTAAATATTTCATCTACACTATAAAAACAACCTCTCAACAAGTAACTTTTTAGTTTCCTCTGAAACAATGAGTTACTTGTAATTAAGTAACATGTGTCAGATGAAATATTAAACTATACATTAATAATACTACAACTACTACGATTATCAATGTAATAACAAAAAAGCCTAACCTATACATAATTCATTATTAAATATTTCATCTACACTATAAAAACAACCTCTCAACAAGTAACTTTTTAGTTTCCTCTGAAACAATGAGTTACTTGTAATTAAGTAACATGTGTCAGATGAAATATTAAACTATACATTAATAATACTACAACTACTACGATTATCAATGTAATAACAAAAAAGCCTAACCTATACATAATTCATTATTAAATATTTCATCTACACTATAAAAACAACCTCTCAACAAGTAACTTTTTAGTTTCCTCTGAAACAATGAGTTACTTGTAATTAAGTAACATGTGTCAGATGAAATATTAAACTATACATTAATAATACTACAACTACTACGATTATCAATGTAATAACAAAAAAGCCTAACCTATATCTAATCCATTATTAAATATTTCATCTACACTATAAAAACAACCTCTCAACAAGTAACTTTTTAGTTTCCTCTGAAACAATGAGTTACTTGTAATAATTTTCAGTTCTATAGACAGCCTGTTATACAGTATTACAGCTTGGTGAGCACCGGAATGTGATACGACCTTCAGTCTTGGGCAAAATTCAAATTTTCGGTTTTTAGTGCGCGTAAGTTGGCGCTCATTTTGTTCTTCATAGGACTCATTCTTTAGGAACTTTGTGAGCAGCACTGAAACATCACTGAAACAAGGCACAGTAAGGATTCCTAGTTCTTTGAAATAATTTCTACATGATACCCATGGTGGAATGCGAAACATAGTACGAACTGCTCTCTTTTGTATTGTAAGAGCTCTATTAATGTTATATAGGTAGCTGACATAATAGAGACAGAATCATAGATTCTATAACTGATAGTTAAGACAACTGAAACTTAACAGAGAGCGGTGACACAGGCATTGTTCTGGAATATTTTTAGCAGCTGGTTAAACCATTTACCTCCACTAAATTTTAAGTTTGGTTAAAAGAGTAAGTAAGCCAGTAGATGCTTTATTGTACAAATATAAAGAAACATTAAATATTACAAAGGCGAACTTATCTCTACCAGTTAACCTTTGTTTAGATGAGAGGGGCATTAAACGAAATGTCAGAGGTCCAAGCCCGGGATTCGGACCCACGATCCGCTGCTGGAGAGGTCAAACTGCTCAGATATCGCGGCTACTACTCACCATCAAAGAAAGAAAGAAAAAGGTTTATTTGGTGCAAAAAAAAACCGTACACAAAAAACATCGTAAAAACACCAAAAAGGTTGCCGCTCAGCTTGTGTCAAACAAGGGCTACTACGTCTGAATCTGGTTTTCAGGGCGACCAAAAAACAAAAACAAAACAAACAAAAACTTACAGCTAAATTAATGCTACCGTTATTCTACAACTATGTGACATGGCTGTGCGGACTCTAATTCCTTTGTCTATCACTACATTTGCCTTCTTTGTTGTATAAAAAAAAAATGCAATGCGACTTGTAACATCTTTCTTACTAGTGTAAACTAGTCTCAGGTTGCTCCTTATAACTATTTCACTTGTAATTTCGACTAGTACAGTCTCCCGCGCTAATGAACAGTGAAACGAAGACAAACTCCTTTCCCGAGCGCCCAGTTAACGCGATTTAGTTAGCCCCCCTCCCCCGCCGGACAGGGGGGGGGGGGTAATAGGTCCCTGATTGTTTTATATTGTAGACACCTGCCGAGGTAATAAGTATCTTGGAAATGATTGTTAATGATTGAAGAATAAATGGAAAATGGCCTGCCTTGATGGAAGGCGTTCATCTGCTTCATTTACTTGCGTATCTTTACTGTTTGGAAGCATTTCTTGCTGAAGGTACTTTTTGTTGACTGTACTTGCATTGTCATCTTACATACCGTATGCTGTGAACGAGACTGAGTAACTCAGAAAATACTATTTTAACTAATTTATGAGAATTTTCGAATAGGGTTACTTTTGTTCTCAGCATGCGATAATGTGTAAGACTATCACACCTGGTTACTAATATCCCTTAAACAGAATGATCCGTTTATCGCTAAAACCCACCGTCACACCTTTTAATCTTCTGTTACCAAAAATATGCAATAAAATGCAAATATAAGAAGCATGCGTTTATGACAGCTGTCAGCGCGTATTTGAAAACAGTTCCGTGTTATTTAAATTAATTCATTATCGAAATCTAGTAATAAAGTGACTTAAGTAAATATAATCGAAAATTTACATATAAATCCACATAATTTAAGTGTAATAAACTTAAAAAATGGCACCGGCGAAGCAAAAATCAGCGACTACTACGGCGGCGGCGGTTAACAGGATGGTTGACGTCGTTATGGATTTGAAATCGGAAGTAATCGAAATGAAAGAGGAGTTGAGAACTTGCAAGAATATCATCAATGATCAGCAAACATTGTTGACTTACCAATATAAATGCATCCAAACGATACTGAAGGTTGTCACTGGTAATAATCATCCACATAACACTAACACTAACACAATGCAATACTCATCACTCAACGACTCGGGTCCACAAGGATTAATATGTCTTCGTGATGAGCCACCTCCTCTTAAGAAGCTAAATATGTCATCCACTGGACGGGTGCTGGAGTCGGCAGGAGCCGTTCCGCCGGTGATGCCCGTGCCCGTGAGTCCCATCCCTGCACCCAGGTCGTTTCAAGCCTGTACTCACCGCATTACTGACCCTGTGCAGAAACGGGTTACGCAATCTTCGTCTCCGGGGCAAGACCAGAAGCCTGCACCAGCATCATACAGCTCTGCAGTAGCGAACAAATCAGCTGCAATGTCGCCCGGTCCTGTGTTCACATCCCAGGGACCTACGACTACTCCACCAGCCCAAAAGCCTCCGTTGTGTCAGTTGCGAGCCGCTCCCCCGCGTCAGAACAGTTTGCACATCTTTAACTTGAGCCATGAGACTTCAGAACATGACATTATCCAACACATCGCGTCGAAAATGGCCATTACAGATGCTACTTGCACCAAATTAAAAGTATCCAGAGGCCAGTACTCTTCCTTTCGACTGGATGTCCCTGCGGTCAAGGTTAGAACAGTGAAGAATCCTGCGAACTGGCCGGAGGGAGTTTTTATTCGGAGGTTCAATGTCGTTACGGCAAAAAACTCGAGGACACGCGCACCCCTACCGAACCCGGACTAACAGGCGAGAGAATACACGTAAACCGTAGTACCTCAACAACAATAAAAGTGTTACACCAAAATGTTCGATCAATTACCGGAAAGACTGCACTATTGGAATTATTATTACGAGATGAGGAACCGAATATCCTAGCTTGTAGTGAGATTTGGTGTCGAAGTTACGAGATTGAACGAGTGCAGTTGTGTGGTTATGAATTAGCTAATTGCTACTGCCGAACGTCTATTCAGCACGGTGGGGTCGCCTTATACGCTAAGACAGGTACTCACTATAAAAAACGGAGCGACCTGCACACCGCAGCCGTTCAATTTCACTGCGAATTCTGTGCAATAGAATTAATAAATTGTAAACTGATAGTTATTGTTATGTATAGAACTGCTAATGGAGATTTTGATATTTTTTTGAATGGAATGGAATTACTTTTAAGTAGGCTTAGTGACGAAAACAAAAGGTTCATTTTGGTCGGCGACTTGAATGTGGATTTTTCTCGTGATAGTAGTTCAAAACGTCGTCTGAATGATTTACTTAAAAGCTATGGTTCTGAAAACATTGTGAACTTTTCAACACGAACTACGCTTGAAAGTACATCTTCAATTGATTACGGAGTGGTTCGGTGTGATAGCGGGCCGATCGCCGCGTCGAATGTCGACACTGCTATCAGTGACCACAACGCGCAGCGATACGTAATAACTGTGGAACAAAAACAAGACTGCCCTCCAATATCATTTGTTGAGCGGAGAATGTATTCTACCGACGCAAGTTATTTATTTTATTGTGATATTGAAAGATATAATTGGAATTTTATTTATAATGATAATATTGACATTCAAGATAAATTTAGTAAATTAGTTAGAATTATTTCGTATTATATTGACATTCATTTTCCAATAAAAAAGCTAAAACTCAATAAAAAAAATCCTGCACCGTGGCTCACGGATGAGATTAGTCAATATATGATTAAATTTAATGATTTAAGTGAAATTCTCCATCAATATCCTGGTGAGGAGATTATTTCGGAATGTAGGGCACACTATGCGGATCTTATTAAGTCAGCGACACTAGCTGCGCGTAAGCAATATAATCAACAGCGACTGGCCACTAGTAAACATCCTTCCAAGGAGATTTGGCGCATTGTGAGAGATGATGTGTCGGCGAAGCAGAGTAGTGGAACTATTTGCATTAAAAATGACAACAACACAAATGTACCGGACGCTGACATACCGGACAAATTCAACACTCATTTTTTAACAGCTGCTTCGGGCTTTGCATTGCAGTGCAACTGCGATGAAAGCATCGGCTATTTGCGGCGCTGCTTACGTGATTTAGACATTCCCGACTTGACCTTACCTGAAGTGACACGGACTGACCTTGAATTGGTGCTCAATAAGATGCTGAAGACGCGAACCACTCTAGACATTTACGACATCTCGGTGAATACTCTCCTGTCAGTCTGGCCTGTACTGGCTGACAGATTAGTTTCACTGATAAATGGCATGTTCCGAGAAGGCGTTTATCCTGATACTCTAAAGAACACGAGAGTTTGTCCTGTGTATAAAGGGAAGGGTGACATTGAGAAGACTGATGCATACAGACCTATTACGATAGTCCCTAATTTTTCAAAAATTACGGAGAATATTATTTCATCACATGTAATGAAACATCTAGAGACGAATGACTTATTAACCGACAGACAGTTTGCCTACAGACGTAATATGTCAACAACACATGCTGCACACCAGATATTTGACTCCATCGTCATGAGTCTGGATAGTAAGCTGAAAGTTGCTGGCATATTCTGTGACCTATCCAAGGCGTTCGACGTTATAAATCACGACCTTTTACTGACTAAACTGAATATGTACGGTATCCGACAAAATGTGTCTAAATTGCTGAAGTCGTTTTTGGAAAATCGTAGGCAGACAGTTGAAGTGGTGAAGGCAGACGGGAAGAGGATGAGATCTGTACCTGGTGACGTCACAATAGGGATACCGCAGGGATCTTCACTTGGAAATACCCTCTTCTTGTTATTTATAAATGACCTGCCATCCGTTATTACTGAAGGTCTTACTGTTCTGTTCGCGGATGACACCACAGTCGTAGTATGTGCTACTACATATGAGCAACTAAATGAGAAAATAAATAGAGTTTGCGGGCAGCTGCTGCACTGGTTCTCAGTGAACGGACTTATCATGAACCTCAATAAGTCCAACATAATTTTGTTCTCTGGTAGAGGTATTGCGACACCACCCTCGATGGCATGTCCCATATCATTATGCCAGCAATGTAAGTTCTTGGGCTTCACGCTGGACTCGAACATGAACTGGAAGAGCCACGTGGAATCTCTATGTTGCAAGTTAGGTAGTGCAGCTTTTGCTTTACGTAAATTAAAACCATTAATTTCGGATGGTGCACTAAAGCAGGTATACTTCGCGTACTTTCACTCACTGATTTCCTATGGTACCTTATTATGGGGAAACTCCACGGAATCTAGCCGCGTTATGATTCTGCAAAAAAGGGCCATCCGAATTCTGACAGGTATAAAGCAGAGGCAGACATGTAAAAAATTGTTCGCAGAACTTGATATCATGACCCTGTTTTCGTTGTATTTGTTCCAAGTTATTATGTATACGCGCACAAATATTAGTAGTTTCAGTCGAATGGGCGTTCAAGGCAAGAACACTCGTAGCACAGGTCGCTTAAGTGCGGTACCCCACCGAATGGCGTTAGCGGGGAAAAACCCGCGTGTTATTGGCCCCAAATATTACGAACACCTACCCTCCGATCTTAAAAATGAACTAAATGACGAAACATTTGAGCGTCGACTGAAAGTCCTTTTGTTGAAAAATGCATTCTATTCTGTAAACGAGTTTCTGGATATGACATTTTGATTTATTTTTCTAATTGCCTTATTATCATTATTATTTTATTGTTTAAAAGAAGTGACGATCCTTAGTGGTTAATTTAATTGTACCTACCAATTATTATTTTTTTTTTTTTATTATTATTATTATTTTCTCTGATTTTGACATTTTTGTAGTATTTAATTGATCTGTATTAGGTATTTAATTTAATTTGATTTTATTTTTTATTTACTCTTGACGATTTCAATCAAAATTCTTCTAACTTGACAATGTACAATTATGATGTAATTTTTATTGAATGAATAAATAATCTAATCTAATCTAATCTAATCTATGCGCGTGGGCAAGTAATCCGCTAACGCCTGGGCGCTTCCAAAAATCGAAATTCGAAGTTCGTATCATACTGTCTTTCTCACTCCTATTAATGGCCATAAATGGGAGCGAAAAGGCACGATACTAACTTCAAGTTTCTGAGTAATACGCTTGTTCATAGTGTTCACTTCACACATCGCAGGAGGCGGTGCGCGAAAATTGTCCCACGGCGTAACAACACCGGCTGCCATACAAATATCTTTAGGAATACAATACAATAACTCTTTATTGAACACCACATATAACAATCAAAACAGAAAAAGGTATACAGAAGTAATAAGGTAACAACAGGCGGCCTAACACGCAGCAGGACAGGAACAGGAGCAGGAGCAGGAGAAGGAGGAGGTGGCAGGAATTTAACAGGACACATTTCCTATACATTGCGTGAAGTATTGAATGACTTACAAATGCTAAATTGACTAGGAATTTAGTTTTTTGAAGTGAATACTTCTTTAGCGGCGCTGAACAATTTTCGTAATGGGTAAAAAAAGTTGAACTCGCGTCAGGCGTAAGACGGAGGGAGTTAAGTACAAGGATATCAGATCCTCTAAGAGCTTATTTTGAAATACTAACTAAGCTATAGAGTCGCGAGTGATCGCAAGCCAACTGTAAATAGAATTAAAATTACTGTAGAAGCTATTGTTAACTGTATTTGAGTCATCAAACGGTTTTTAATAAGTTGGCGGGTGGTAAGGCCTTGTGCAAGGTTCGTACGGATCGCTACCACCATCTTACTCGCTAATCCTGCCGCTAAGCAGCAGTGCTTGCACTGCTGTGTTCCGGTGTGGAGAGTAAGACAGCCGGGGCAATTACGGGCACAAGAGGAATTTCATCTTGCCCTCTGGGTTGGCAACGCATCTGCAATCCCTCCGGGGTTGCGGGTTTCTATGGGCAGTGGTGATTACTTACCATCAGGTACTTGCTTGTTTGCCTTCCTATTCATATAAAAAAAAAGTTTATTTAATACAAAATGTAGTACAAAATACTTTGTTTGTATGGCATCCCGCCAATGAATTGGTCGCCATTTTATTCTATTCTATTACCGCTACTTTTAACATCAATGGCATTCAAACCAATCCTTACCGTAATGAGAACAAGGTTCAAATCATACGCATTATTTTCAAAACATATTTAACTTGTTTTACAATGACTCTTATTGCAAAAGCATAAGGTCGCTAATAATGGTACCATAGAGGTGTTAAATGGCTTTGTCAAAACTCAACACGCGTAATAATCACCCTTAATGCTATGGTGTTAAGTTCACAACAACTATTTAATAGCCTTTATTCTCGTGGCATAAGGACGAGCTTACATGATTATTATTATGCAGTGTATTTTAATATTTAGTGCATAATCTTAGCTGAAAGGCACAGCGAGTGGTCGCTATTTTTTTTTAAGGGAAACGGTCAAGTGTGAGTCGACTTTAGAAGAGCGAAATTGCAAAACTTGTAATGTATTATGGGTGAAGTCGCGGGTAAAAACGAGTCCTTAATTACCGCGAAAGACAGTCGCGATGCAACGCCAGGAGTTGGATATCCCGTCACAATTAGCTGAAGTCATCAGCAGGTCGCGGAACCGAAGAGTGCGGCTTCCTGCGGGCACAAGGGCCGGGAGACCAGCGGGCCGAGGGCTGCCAGCTCACACCACATAAAAAAAACCAGACGGAGTTCTTAAAGTTTAAATAGGATTGAACTGTCACGAATGCACCTACAACGATGGACCCAAATTACTAGCCTTTGGCACCCTTGGGGATGGCTGTCATAGCTGAAGCAGAGCGGGTGGTAGGGCATTGTGCAAGGTCCGTCCGGATCGCTACCACCATCTTACTCGCTAATCCTGCCGCTAAGTAGCAGTGCTTGCTCTGCTGTGTTTCGGTGTGGAGAGTAAGACAGCCGGGGAAATTACGTGCACAAGAGGCATTTCATCTAAGTCCTCTAGGTTGGCAACGCATCTGCAATCCCTCCGGGGTTGCGGGTGTCTATGGGCAGTGGTGATCGCTTACCATCAGGTGACTCACTTGCTCGTTTGCCTTCCTATTCACATTAAAAAAAAAACGCAGACCAGAGAGACCGCGGGACGACTTGAATAAGGTGACAGAAGCATGCTCTTGACAAAGAAGAGTGACTTTGCACAGCAGTGTGGCACTATAATAGGCTGAAAAAAAGTGTGATCCAAGTGGTCATTTAGTCATTTATAGTTTTACAAAAATTAACTTAAATACACCTATCAAACTGAATAGACACTTCGTCACATCTCATCAATCAAATCCCTGCTCCCGCTACCGCCCCCGCTCCCGCTCTCGCTACCGCCACCGCTCTCGCTCCCGCAACCGACGGCGCTCGTCGCCGGCGCATGCGCGTAACCGCGTTAAGTTTTCCATTTCCGCGCATCTCTCGATTGCATTACAAGTTTAACTAAAATCGCGAGGAAACCGACGCGACGCGCCGGATGAGACGAACAATTGCTTTTTATAATGACAATTGGCAAATAATTGACAATATTTCAATTTTTCAAGTGCTACTTTTTATTGTTTGGCTGGAAAGAGCGCACAATTTTAAGACACCCATGTTTTTTTATATTTGTGAAAATCTTGTATTTTCGTGGAAAAATCAATTTAAATCGTTGCTCAAGCAGAAAGGACGTAAGTAACAAACGTCAAGTGTTAGCGAAATGACGTCACTGCTTCGTTTCGTACACTTAAAAAAACGTTGAAATAATTACATTAATTGACCGACAAAACTTGTGCTTAAACAGTTTGACAGTGAATGCAGTTGTCAATGTCGATGAACGTCAAAACGAGCTGACAAACTCAAACAGAATACTTCACAAAAAATATAATTTTAAATGAAAACTTGCAAAAACATTAGCATTATTGCCCGGCAAACAGTTATCTAGTGTTCCCGATGGCAACAAAGCCGAGCGGTGTGCGAATGAATTAACCGTCAGCTGTCAGTAGTGTTGTGTTGTGAAAGTTGTAAATGTCAAAGGGAAACCCGGAAGACAAGGTTTTTTATAATGGCAGTATTGGACCGACCGTTGGACGTCATTTCCCGTTTTACATATTTCGCTCGATTTTCCAAAAAATACTGTACGAAAAAATCCAAAAATATTTTTTTTGTGTTCTACAAGTGTTTTTCTCGAAATCGTTTTTGATTTATGAATATAAAGAAATTTGAAATATTGTCAATTACTGTCTACGACTTTCGTAAAACGTAATTAACCGTTTCTTGAAGCTATATGCTATGATATACTATATAAAATTGAGGTAGATACGTCATAGGCGATATACTCCCCGTGGCAAGCGAAAATTAAGGTAATTGCCTGACTTGTGTTTAGTCGCTGTCGGCTATGTTATATGTCAAGTAACGGCAATAACGTTGAAATGTCCGAAAGGAGCTTTGTTCAGCTATAACGCGTCTATTAGTAATATGTCATTAACTATAGGTAAATTACAATTTTACGAGTACAATTTTACTGTGAAGATCCTCTCTTACATCCATTGGAAGTCAGTTTAGTAGCGCACATCGTTATATTCACTTGGTCAACAACACAGTACATTGAGCTAGTTCAAGATGACCCTCCGGTAGGAAGAACTAGCACGAAACCTCACGGACATAATTTTCTTAATGATCGACACGTCTTCTATTACCTCTAACATAATACATTTCACTCCGAACACACATCAGATTCTCACAATCATTATCACAATACACACTCGGCGTCTCTTCTCGCGGTGGCATGTTTGGCAAAAACGGTCCAGCAGTTTAAAGAGTAAATGATGTAAGGCATTTTTGGCAAAAAAAAACTTACACACGCACTGCGCTGTTGGCCTGGCTGTATCGAATTATTCTAACGTCCTCTCAATTTTACAAGCAATTGTTTGAAGTTTTAAAAAGTTAACGAAGCAGGAAAAATGGATTTTAGTACATTTCATTAACTCGTAACTAGGGAAGTTTTGTTTTTAATTTCGAAAAGCAATAATAAATGAGGCACTTCCCGTGTTCTACTTTCTAACGGAAAGAGAAAATTTCCGAGAATGTTTGAGATTTTTTTTCAATTAATGTTTTTGAGTGATGTTCTTTCAAAAGTTGAGTCACTGCATCAGCATAAATTGCATCAGTGAATCAGCCATGTTCTTGCTAATTTTTCTAGCATTTAAGGCCCACTTAGACACATGCAAGAATTGTATGCCATAATAGTTAGATTGCGAAGTTTGACAGATCGGTTGAATTCGGTTTACCCCGGACACCCGCAATGTAATGAAACTTGCATGCAATTCTTGTATGTGTCTATATATAAATGTGCCTTTAGGCATCACAGCCCTGCCGCGTCTTTGTGTAATATACCCTCATTCTGTCCGATTGTCACACGTGCACATCAACACCTTCACAAAACTATCTTACTAGATACAACGACAAACAACATTATATTACACTCGCAAAAATCAGAGCACAACCTTATCTCTAAAGTATTAGAGTTCCAATTGGCGGGATAAGGTGTTACGAAACTGCATATTCCAAATTTGTTATTTGATAAGTAGCCGTAATCCGTGAAACTAATGCAGTTGTGCAAAACCGCCAAAGTTAACCAGAACCACGTTAACTCTGCTTCTCATTTCAAACCCTATGATCTTAAATCCTTTATAATACGTGCGATTTTTCAACAATATTGTGTTATGCAGCTGTAAGTGGAATACTTAGGCTATTGTTAAGAGGTGTTATTTTCTTCACAAAACCGTTTTTGTTTGTTTGTTTGTTTGCGCAAATCTCGAGTGCTTTTGTTCGTGTTTTAAAGCGTTTTTAAAGATTGAAAAAAAAGTTAAGTCGCTTGGGATCTATTAATGTGTGTAAGCTTTTGTGTGTCGTAACTCTAAGAATTGATCGTGAAATAAAATTATACGTAGGTATATATAATATACCTTCTATTAACCTATATATACACAGGGAAGACGTAAAATTGTGTTCACATTCACACCTTAGGCAGTGATAAAAGAAAACCACAGGTCGCATGTTTATCGTCCTCGCCCTTGGCTCGTGTTTTAAATGCCTGTGATCTGAGACAATACTTTATTTCACCACCCTCGAGGGTGTAATGTACTATTACTATTGTGGTTTCTGCATTATTATTCGATATTCAAAATGTATATTTATCTATTACTTACGAACAATGCAAGTTAATTAAAAGCCAAATAGAAGTAGTTAAACGGTAAAGGCAATAAGACAACTTTTATGATGATTTGTGGCGCTTAAACACGTCTGTGCCGCTGAACTAACTGGCTACAATGAAGCAGCGACTCTGTCGCGTACAATCGAAGCAAAAACATAGAAGCTAATAAATATCCTTGGAAGAGACCAAGAGAGGTGCCGCCGCCTGTCGTAAAAGTTAGTTTTGAATAGAAAAATAAATGCGAACAAAAATATTAAAGAGATTTAAATCAAGTTAATCCAACCCACTGAATTAAATCAGAACGACTTCTAAGACGCTATAGATTTTGCGTCATCAAGACGGGAGTCGGGAAGAAAAGTCATTAAAATCTTAAAAACGATTTCAATTTCATCACTTACAAACTGTAAATCCACGAAGTTGTAGACGCCACGGCGCGCCAGCTCGTGACTAATAAGATCCAATCAAATGTTTCTAAGCAGTCTCTCTTAAAATAATTGTCGCTGCGCCAACAGACAGCTTCGCTTTGTCCAAGACTTAAATCCCACGCGATTAGAAACATTCTTACCGTCCTAGGCGTGTAATACACTTTTCCGCAGACTGTACCTTCTTTCTCATTATCTGAGTAAAGAGTTGTTTTATTCCGACGAGACGAGTTAGCTTCTAATTTCCCATTTACTCCGTTTTACACCGAACACTTCAAAAAACACTTTGTTGTAACTTCTTAGAGTTGAAATTTCAACGGCGTTATGTCAGTTGAAAATCAGACAGCAATCTTCGAAATGTTTCCAACTTTGCGTGAGTAGGTTAGAGTTCTGTGTTGCTTGGTTGCGTCAAAGCTGTTTAAGCAGCAGTTTTGCAGGCCGGAAATAAGCAGTTTTAATTGGTTCGCGATTATTCCAGTAATTGTTGACGCGATTGGACGCGAATGCGATTGCCTTTACGAAAGCAGCGACGGATGTTCTGGAAGCTGTTTGCAGAGGATGTTGTTAAGTACTTGGAAAAATATACTAAACTAGCTTCTGATTTAGCAATTCGTTTGCAAAATTATTTACGTTGCGTTGCGACTCTAGAACCAACAACAACCACTCTACAACTAACCTTGGATATGTTTATCGCTATATCACGGAAACTATGCAATTTTTCGGGATAAAAAGTAGCATTGTTATTCTAGGGTACTTACTAGCTAACTTTGTTTCAAAGGCCGTAGCAGGATAAGGGAAGAAAAAATGCCCTTTTATGATTAAGAGCTGGTTTTTTTTTCTATAGTTACACACATTTAGTAGAACAATTGTACAAAGTTTTGTTGAAAAATTCCCATTAGTTCAGCCGGAAAAAAATAAAATCCGAATTCATGAAATATGACTTTTCTCAAAAAGTATTGAACTTTTTAAATCATCTTTTTTTCATTTTGGTTAACTAAATAGTATATATGTCCTGAAAAAAAATTGAGTCTCCATCTTTAACATTTCTGTAAAAAACACGTAAAACAAAACTTCAAAAAAATTTTTTTTTTCATTCCTGAAGGAGTGACCACTCTAAGTGACATTTCTAAAAGAGCCTTATTTAATGATCTGTCAGTCATATTAGTTTGGCGGTTAAAATCGAAAAGCAACAGTGTCAAAATTTAAAAAATATGTTGCTTGGATTGTGTTATATTTTTATTCTTATACCATTCCATCACCGCCAAATAACTTAAAAATTAATCCTCTTTGTAAAAAAACAACAATAAAATCAATTTTTGATATTTACATTAATATTGGCTTGAAAATATATTTATGTCATGTGTCGCCAGTTCAACTTATCCTTATTTTAATCACCATCGCTATCTTTTTTCACGGTAACACTAATTCCGTGTTTCAGGAAAAGTAACAAAATCGAGCCAACATATTTTTTAAATTTTGACACTGTTGCTTTTCGATTTTAACCGTCAAACTAATATGACTGACAGATCGTTAAATAAGGCTTTTTTAGAAATGTCACTTAGAGTGGTCACTCCTTCAGGAATGAAAAAAAAATTTTTTGAAGTTTTGTCTTACGTGTTTTTTTAGAAATGTTAAAGATGGAGACTCAATTTTCTTTCAGGACATAAATATACTATTTAGTTAACCAAAATTTAAAAAAGATGGTATTATAAAGTTCAATACTTTTTGAGAAAAGTAATATTTCATGAATTCGGATTTTATTTTTTTTCGGCTGAATCACTGGGAATTTTTCAACAAAACTTTGCACAATTGTACTACTAGATGTAAGCAACTACAGAAAAAAAACCAGTTCTTAATCATAAAGGTCATTTTTTCTTCCCTTATCCTGCTACGGCCTTTTATCCAAATCCGTCTAGCAGGAACAAACATATGATACACGCAGACTCACTCACACTGTCACATCACAAACTTTCGCATTTATAATATTATACAAGGTGTTGCCAAATTAGTTTGGAATACTTCAGCGAGTATTTAGTGGGTGTATGGATAGGGTGGCCATCTTTTTGTTCAAGAAATTTATATATTTAGGTCAAAGAAAAGACATGAACAGTAATTTAGAAAAACATAGAATGTACCAGTTGCTTCTCTTCCCGCGCAGATTGTAAAAGCCCATCGAGGGAATGGGCCAAAATCTTAGGTATAAGGAATTAAAAAATACAGTTTTACTTATTACTTTAACTTTATTTACAGGTAAGCTTTGCCTACCATTTATAAATAATATATTTTACAGAGTAAATACTATTAACGAATGAAAAAATCATGCTTTATTCCTGCAGGCAGTCGGATAGTAGATAGCTATTCATAACAGCGTATTTTCATTACCTACCTTAAAAAACGGAGATCAAGAGCCTAATTTGCACTAGAATCGATTTTTTCACGTGAAATTAAATTATAATATTTGAATCATTCGCTGTCGACCATAATTTTTATTAATCGTGTTTTTACCGCCATCTCGCGTTGAGTAGCTCAACTATTTATTTCAAGTACGATAATGTTTACACTGTTTAGAGCTATAATATTTCTGTTTTGGATATTATTAAATTATTAATATCAATATTAGTACAATTCAGTTTAGGCAGATCCCTTATGTCAAATTATTATTTATTTTAAGTACCTAAACTATTAACTTTAACTTAATATTAATCCACAAATTTTAACTTAATACTATTAACTTTAACTTAATACTAGTCTATTAATTAACTTCGGCATTGAATTGAAAATATTTCGAAATAATTTATCCTATGCTATTCTTTATAACAGCGCCATCTAGTGTTGGGTGGCCAACCGCTGCGGTTGTTTCTGCAAGCTGCGGCCCTGCTCTTCTTTGATGATGTCCGCTAGAGTGCGCGCAGCGAGGTCCATGTCTTTGAGCGCTATTTTGCTGAAGGTTAGCCGCAAGTGCTGCGAGGGGGCGCTAGTGTCGTACAGGAAGGCTTGGCCAGGGATCAACATCAAACCTCGTTTGAACGCCGTTTCGAATACCTAAAAACACAATTTGTTAAATTAGTACAATATTTACAAGACAGCGGGCGCCACCGTCTATGCAAAAACAATGCTTTTAGTTTTCATTTCATAGAGGTTTATAATGCATTTTTCAGAACAGCCTCATGTGTAACGAGGCTGTCTTGGCTCGTTACAAACTTTTTCCTTTTTGGCTTAACTTTTTTTTTAAGAAAACATATTTAGTATTATTTCAAATTTTAAATTTCCTGTCTTTTGGATCCATCAGTTTTTGGATTCATTCATTCGCTCTCCTGATCTACCAGCGCGTAGTCGCTTTGCTTGTTACTTTATTTATTTTCAAGTTCAAGTTTAGTTTCTAGTGGCCGTGTTTTCCAAATTTCCAAGTTTTCAATTATAATTAAAAGTGTGAATTGTGTTTCCTGAAGGCACGTTTGTGAGTACCTAACGTTACAAATGTATTATTGTTGCTAGTTATTATTTTAATGTACCTTTCCCCATTAATTTGTACCTATTGTTTTAGGTGCCTTCAATTATATTCTAATAAATACCGTACACCATCAATTACAATGGTCTAATTAAATCACCCCACGTGACAATAGTAACGTGGGAACGTGCGAAGTGTTTGGTGAGGGGGGGGGGGGGTATAGAAAACGATGACAGCGCTTGCCGTGGCAGAAATGTGCAACAGTAGGGGCTTAGTGAAACTTGGCTATAATGTTGCTTTGAAAATGGGTCATTATTAATCTTGTTTTATAGAGTGTTACGTATTTTAAAAACTTATAAGCAGTTTTTCAAACTAATAAAGGGGGGGGGGGGGCGTAACAGGTGTTGGTATGTTTGCATTTCCGAAAAAAAAAAAACAAATAATTTAGTTAATATACCCCCTTGCAAAAAAATCGGGCACCTAATGGTTTTTCAGATTTTTAGGCATTAAATACAAAAACCATGGGTGCCCGTTTTTTATGCAAGGGGGTGTATAAAAAAATGTGTGCTTCTTATTTTCTTTGAAACATTAGGGCATGAAAACTTCATGAAAACATTTTTGTTTCGGGGAGGCTCGGCGAAATAAAGGCCGGGAAACCATGTTCTGAACCACTAGCCAGCTATGCTGTCACTCACCATGTTATAAACATCGTCGACGCCGCGCACCCTGAGCCAGAGGAAGAGCCCCCCGCTAGGCGGCGCCCACTCGGCGAGCGGCTCGAGCGGCGCCAGCGCAGCCTGCAGCGCGTCGCGCCGCCGCTGGTAGAGGGCGCGCGCGCGCCGGAGGTGCGACGCCAGCGCGCCGCGGTTCGATACTATGCGGTGGATGAGGCACTGCCACATAACACTTGGTAAGCTTAAGACGAAATCCAGTCACCTATAGACACCCGCCCGCACCTCTCTCGGTCCCTTTGTCGCCTACCCCGCGCCCATGTGCCGCACGATTTTTTGCGATTAGGTATTTGATTGAATAAAGTTGTTGTACTTCCCGATGATCCCGTAGAGCAGCGTTTCCCAACCTTTTTCAGCCACGGACCCTTAGGAAATCAAGCCAAACTTTTCACAGACCCCCTTAATAAAATAAACAGCAAAAAAATCGGATTAGGTAGGTATTTATTTTAGTTATTACAGATACAAAATTACGAGACTTATTAGCATTTATGTATGGTCCAGTCAGAGATGACACCGCGGACCCCCATACATATGCTCGCCGACCCCCAGGGGTCCGCGGACCACGGGTTGGGAAACACTGCCGTAGAGGGATCTAAACGCGTCAGTGTTTTGTGTGGTATAGTTAGGTTAGTGGGATTTATGTATGTTTTTTGTGGCATTAGACGAGGGAGGGATTGCAAGTAAAAACATATATATTTCGCACAGACTTGGCTTTCTTGCACGTGAGTAGGTACCAGAGTAGCAAGTTAAATGTTTTTTGATCATTAAAGTATTGCCAATCCATCCATCCAATTCCTGCGGATAGTGCAGATGAAAAAAAGGAAACCATAAGGGCTTGGCAGAGGTTCTTATGTTGTAGATCGTGTGGTCATAATTATTTGTTCTCCTTAATAATATTATTAAGTGAAGGAACAAGGAACAATTTGGCAATTTCTGATACAATTTACATGATTTCATACATAGAGTCACACCTCTTTCCCATAGTGGTAAGCTGAGCCTACTTTGTTCCAGTTGCTTCCTGACATACCACTTTCCATTCACGGTATTCTTTATTCCTACTGCTGAATCTACTCAGCAAATTTAAAACATAACAAGCTAAGTTCTTCGTTAGCTCTCTTTATCAGCGCTGCATAAATATTTACCTAACAAATGCGTCACTGCTGTAAATCTCTTGAAAGAGTCTTCAGCACACACCCAATTCAAACACTTTCAAAGTCACGGAAACGAGATGGATTGCAGATTACTCTGTTTGGGGAGGTGTGACAGGCAAACATGTTTTTGCGTTGTACGCGTTAGAATATTACAAATGTTTGTGATGAAGACAATACATGATCTGCGTTGTAAATGTGAACTGCGTTTCTTTACAACTTGAAAACAAAAACTAAAATTACATTCAGGTCAACCAGTGACCGGTGGCTTGGCTTGCCTACATTTGCGTAACGACAGTCGAAATCAAGATCGAAATTTTGCAACAAATTCATAGGGTTTTGCGTTGACATTGACAACAAGTCATTTGGGGCCTCACCATGACGTCCTAATTTCGGCTCACTTCAAGTTTTAATCCCCATGATAAATGCGATAAAAAACACATAAGGATGCAATATTCCTCCGCAAAGACAGGGGGTTCATCTTCGTAGAATGCGGACAAATGGAAGGATTTATTTGACCGAGCTTGCTAATCCGGCATCTCTTTCTTCTGTTACGTTGATGATCTCATTTTTTGTGTGTTTTTTTGTTGTTTCTTTTCTATAAAATTGTGTGTATGCTCTTATATTTGTCTGTCTTGTAAAATGAATAAATGTCTTCTTTCTTTATTTCTTTCTTCCGTTCCATGATCAGTTTTGTCTCACCTGTGCCAGAGTGCAGCTGTGCAGCAGCTCAGCCTGCATGTGCAGCTCAATGCGCTGCAGGAGCGGCCGCGGCGCGCTCAGCCAGCCGCCCCGCAGCCCCGCGCTCACCACCTTCGAGATGGAGTCCAGCCGGATCACGCGCCCCGCCACGTCTAGCGACAGGAATGATGGCACTGCCTGTTCCAACAGATAGACATGAGGATCAGATGTTTCCTACTGGCCATGCACCACGGCGGGAGAAGTTACCAAAAGTTGCGAAATTTTCTAATGTTAAGTGTCCACAGGATATCATTATTAAATGTTTCGATTAGAATAACATTAGAAAGAAATTAAAAAAAAATCCAATTGGAAACTTTTGTTATTGAAACTTATCATAAATTCTCGTAAGTTTCTGGAAATTTCTGAGAATATTCTTGCTATTAGAACGTTCTGCAACTCGCACATTGTTACTTTCCACTAACGAGTAAACAGCCTTACCATGACGTCTTAAAAAGCACCAAAAGTTCTATTTACATAAATACCGTCACGCCTTTTTCCCATATCGAAGCAGAGACTACTGTCTTCCACTTCCTACGATCCTGACATATATTTTTCGTTTCATCTACATTCACCATTATCAATCTCTTTGTAGAAAAATTTAAATGAAAAATCTTAGTAGGGGTAGGTATAGTAGTCAAACTAACCCAAGCAACCATTTGGTCCTGAAAAATTCTAAGAATCCTAGAGCGACTTACCTCACCGTCGAAATTCAAGAACATGTACGGATCATCCTCCAAAATGAGGAAGTCGTATTTGCAAGCGAGGTCGTAGATCTGCCGCCTCCGGTGCTCCGGCAGCGTCGTGCCGGTGGGGTTGTTGGCAGTCGGCACCAGGTAGATGAGGCGAGGCATGCGGAGACCTCGCGACAGACGGTCGGAGAGGATAGCGTCCAAGGTTTCTGGTACCAGGCCGTGAGCGTCTTCTGGGACGCTGATGATTTCTGGACTGTAGGGTTTCAGCTGGAAGTGATAAAGCAAACGACGATCAAGAATTTGCTACTAATGTTGCCATGAAAGTACGTTTCTAAAGGAAGAAACATGTTTAAGAGTTTCATTAGCGATTCCATTTTTATGAGTACAAAAAATATATTGGTGTGCAATCCTTTCGTTTTTATTTTAGTTATTCATCAAATCATAGTTAACTATTATTCATCACATTATTTTGCACCAACATTAATACATTTCATCATCGTCATCATCATTATCATCATCATCATCTTCAGCTTATTATAAATCTTATTGCTGGGCACAGGTCTCACTAAATGAGTTTTATTTGCATTTCTAAATCTCTAAATCACACACTTACAGCAACATGTACCCCAGTGTAGGTGTACTCAGTGAGGAGGATGGGGTCTCCCTCGTCCAGAAGAAGGTCCAAGGCTTGGTAGATGCCGTGCTGAGCCCCGTTGGTAACGATGAGGTCCCGCTGCAGCGGCGGTGGACGATGCAGGTCCTGCTGGAAGGCACGCAGCTCGCTGAGGAGGGCCGGCAGCCTGCAGAAACATCGAGGATAAAGAGAAGTGGGGGTGGCGGTTGGTAGTCGACAAAGAGAAGTGAGGGTGGTGGTTGGTAGTGAATAAAGAGAAGTGAGGGTTGTGGTTGGTAGTGGACAAAGAGAAGTGAGGGTGGTGGTTGGTAATAAAGAGAAGTGGGGGTGGCGGTAGGTAGTCGACAAAGAGAAGTGAGGGTGGTGGTTGGTAGTAGATAAAGAGAAATGAGGGTGGTGGTTGGTAATAAAGAGAAGTGACGGTGGCGGTTAGTAGTCGACAAAGAGAAGTGAGGGTGGTGGTTGGTAGTGGATACAGAGAAGTGAGAGTTGCGGTTGGCAGTGAGACTAACCAGTTGATAGATGGTTTAAGAAGAAAGCCCGCTGGGTAGAAGGAACATCAGTGGTAGAATAGCACATACAACCTCGTCAAAGTGGGCGAAATAAAATGGTTACGTAAAGCAAAATATGGAGAGAATGGTATCCATTGGAAGAAATCTTCACTCAGTATAGGGTGGATAGTTGAAGAAAAGATAAAAAGAAGGACGGAGTTAACAAAGAGACCATGATATAATAATGGCATAGAGTTTCAAATAGATAGATGATGATATACCAATAGAAAAGATGTTTGATAAGGTTCCATAGATTTGCTTTGTTTTGGTTTACTAGTGTTATTGATGGTGGTGATGTTGTAATAGCTATATTAACCCTTGTGATGGTAGATACTGCAACGCTGTGGACAGTTCCTTGCCCTCCATGTGGAGTGCTCCTCCTTTCGTCCATCCCATCTCCAGCCGGTTGAAAGGGAACACCTCTTCATTGGGCATGCCTTCGGCCAAAGAGATCATCTGCTGCCCCACGCCGTAGGCTAGGGTCGCTGGAAGAAGGGCAGTTTATTTTTAGTGTAAGATTTTATTTATGTTGCGATGTATGTGCAAGTATGTTCGGGTAGGATCTTGCAACTCAAATTTTGAAGCCAATATCTTCAACCTGGTAGGTATAATTAATCCAATAATCTGGTAGTCCAGCCAGGACCGTATTCGCAGGAGGAAACTCTTAAGTGGTTGATCCGATTGACTTGAAATTTGGTACACATGTACAGAACAGTTATTTTATTTTTTAAGTTTCGCTGGTTATAGGTATCATTGGGCAATACAATTGGAAGAAAAAAATTGACTTAGAAATGTTTTGAACAGAACATAGTCCATAATTATCTTTATAATAGAAAACATGTCTTATATAACCGACAGTTCAATGTTCTAAAAGGAAAAAACATTCTTCCTCCTAAACAAATTTTTAATCATTGTACTTGGGTAAGTAAACTTAGAGTTGACGTCTTTTGTTGACATAAAAAAATGTTTGATTCATTCAACTGCGAAGATAAAATCGAACCGTTTGTTCCACGTTGTTATATTCCGAACTGGTTCTCACTGGTTATTATCACACCCTTTATCTTTCAATAACTGGATTGAGACGATCGTTTTAACTGCTTGCCTGGATGATGTCATTATTTTCTTTAGCTTGGAGTTCATTAATTTAATTATGTTTTGAAGTGAAAACTTTAGCGGCGTTGGGCACTTTTTGGAATGGGTAAAAAATGTTAAAACCGCGTCAGGCGTAAGACGGAGGGAGAGTTTAAGTACCAAAATATCAGGATCCTCTAAGAGCTTATTTTGAAATACGAATGAAGCTAGAGTCGCGTTCGATTTTTGAAGTGTAGGTACGTTAATTTCGTCGTTTTAACGTATGTGCGTTTGGCCTTGTGGTATAAGGTGTGGAATAACAGTGTGTTCTGTCAAGTGACCGCAGTTTGAATCTCGTATTTTTTCTTCTTTTTTTTCTTTTTGCGCGAGTGTGCGTGTAGTTTTCACTTCTGCCGGCACTCCCGGAGAGCTACCCGATGTTTTTTGTTCTATGGTCAATAGATACTTGTCTTAGAGATACGAGGTTTTAGGTTTTAGCTGTCATTTCTAGCGTGTGTCTGACAGCGAGCAAACCAAAACTGAATCAGAATTGAATCGCATTAAGACGAATCCGGAATACTTTGGCAGGTGGAATTAGTTTGACTGACCCTGTATAATGTTCTCTAAAATCTTTTGATTGCTGTTGACAAATAAATATTGATGTTCAATTCGTACGCTAATAAAGGGGTGATTAAGTAATATTGAAACAAAAAGTGCGAGAAATTAAACAATCCAAATCACCTGATCAAATAGGAAGTCTGGAAAGATTGACGATATGCTCGCGACGCGACTTAGTCTGCGCGGGAACTAGGCTATTTTCCGGGATAAAAACTATCATTGTGCCAAGTTTTAACAAACAGATTAGGTCCCACATCTAACTAATATTATAAATGCGAAAGTATGGATGGATGGATGGATGGATGTTTGTTTGTTACTCAATCACGCCAGAACGGCCCATCGGATCTGGATGAAATTCGGCACATAGATAGAGAAAAGTCTGGAATAGCGCATAGGCTACTTTTTATCCCGGAAAATTGCGTAGTTCCCGGGGGATAGCGATAAACGAATTCTTTGCAGACGAAGTCGCTGGCAACAGCTAGTTTAAATATTAGTGACGATCAATAATAAGAAACTTTGTTTGTAAATATAAAGAAGAAAGAAAGAAGTCATTTATAAATTAATTTTGCAAGCAGTGTTGCAAATGTGAAAATTTAAAAATCGTTGAATTTTCCAGCTAAAAATCGGGAGAAATCGGAAGATTTTAGTTAAAATAAAACAACTGTATTTTACACTTATTAAGCACTTTTATTTATATAGGTTTAGTGATTATCATTCATGTTCATACCATTTTTTGCTAGCTATTTTTGTAAACATATTTTTATCTATGTTGAAATTGTAGCACGTTTGGTTGTTTTCTCCGATATATCTTTTTGTGTGGAGAAGACCTATACCTAATTGATTTAGTTGAAAGTTTGTTACGCTGTTTAGTTTTCATCAAATTAATTGATGAAAATATTCTTTCAACGTTGGCAGATGATGGATGAGTGTGGTAAGGTCAGAATGTTGAAAACAAAAGAACAGATATTTTACTTTTGGTGTTGTCGTCTTAAAAATACTGTTTTAATTGTTACTTTTGTTCAAAATGTAGAAATTCGGGAGACGGGGTCGCTAAATCGGGATATCGGGAGGGAAGAGGCGAAATCGGTAGATCTCCCGATAAATCGGTAACTTTTGCAACACTGTTTGCAAGACACAAATACAAGATAGAGCCTACACACAATTTTATAAAAAAAAAACAACAAAAAAAAACACAGACATGAAAATTAGATCATCAGCGTTGTGTGTCTTCGCAAAAGTGAAACGGTTGCTGGCTCAGTATTACGCTGAGGTGTTAGACACCTGCGCAGCACTGATTTTCAGCTAGAACCGTCTCAGAATCAAGTATAATTTATTGTCGAGATAGTTTAGTGTAAGTACATTATTATTATGCCTTATGACGTCTCGTATATTATCATCGGGACCTAGATAGTTTCAGTACAAGGTGATAATGAGAGAAAGTGTTCTACCGAAGGTCGGACTTGTATTTGTTTGTACCTAATGTTTATAAGTACTTATTTATCTAAGAGCAGTGCCATTTATTGTTAGAAAGTTGGTCGTAAACCTTGGAACCCACGCAATATTTATTTAAGTTTCTGGTACCTATTCTAATATAATGAAGATTTAGATTTTAACCTTACAATACTTTATAATAGCTAGGAAACTACTAAATCGACTGTTTCAGTAATTAAAAGTTACACAATCCCTGATAAACATATTTAAATTGAACACACTTAATTTTGTAATCGTAGGGATTTCTTATCGCTTTGAAATGTGATATGCTTAGTTGACCAAAGAAATTACCAACGTAAAGTTCAATTTCATTTGAATCGTTTAAAATATTAAAGATTTCATCACTTTAACAGGAAACATGGAATTTAAAGCTGTTTCAAAGTCCTGTATTGCTTGTTAAGCAATAGCTTGATATCCAATCCCTACTAATATTATAAAATTTATAAAATAAAATGCAAAAGTAGGCAACTATAGTCCGGCAGCTAAATCACTGCAGCCAGATGACACTTCCAAATGTCATTTTACGAAATAATGTTACCACAATTATTTTACTAGTGCTCGACTAAGGTCACGTAATTAATGATTTGATTATTGAACGAACGAAATATTTTATGAATGTCACATTCGTAGTTTACTATATTTCAAATTAAGCGCGATACTTTTGAAGGGTTCAAAGTTCATATTAACATAGTAGATAAAATGTGCGATGACTTTATAATACACGTAAATAGTGACAGCAGCAGCGAAACTGATTCGGAATAATTTAAGTTTTTAAGTAAAAGTACAGTCGCCATCAGATATATCGTAGCGGGCGAGGTCCTCAAATATTTCGGAGCAGCATTAAATTTCAATAAATTCGTTACACTAGATATGGTTAATAACATCGGAACACGCAATCCGTCATAAACATAAGAACAGCGATTTTTCAATAAATTCGGGACGTTCAATGAGCTAAAAATATCAGGAAGCACATATCGTCAAAGGTATCGACACAGTCAGGCTGATCACAAATATCGGAACATATGTGGAAAATAAACCTAACGCATATAATAATAGATTCGAATTTCAAATAAAATACAAATAAGGCTCAAACGTCATGCCAAAATGAAAGATATGTCACCTAAATAGTGTACGCGTCTGCATACATAATTCACTGTGTTAGTAACGTAAAACCTTTTTTTGTTGTATAAAGTGTAAATTGTTACTGGCCACTAAATTGCCATATACTTTTTTTACGAATAAAATTTGTCCTCTTCTGCTGTTATAAGTCAAAGCATGTAGTTCTATTTTATAAAACTAATTTTGTTATAAAAACACTGTAATTTAAACTGTTTGTCACAAAGTTAAGGTATATTTTCCAAAAATGTTCCGATCTTTATGGTCAGCCTGTCTGCATCGATACCTTTGGCGATCTGTGACGTCACGATTTTATTGAAAAGTCGGTGCTACTTTATTTATGACTAATTGCGTGTTCTGATGTTATTAACCTTACAGTGTAACGAATTTATTGAAATTTAAGGCTATTCCGAATTATTTGAGGACCTCGCCCGCTACGATATATCTGATGGCGACTGTACAAAGGTAGAAAAAAATATTAATGTGATAATTGTTGTTTTATTTATGGCAAAATGGGGAATGAGTTGAAAACTGGTAACTGATTTGAAATGCTTCCGCACATTTCCAAATCGCGCTCTCACACTACTACTAACTAGAAAACATACATACATTGTGTCGTGTGTTGTGTCGTGTAAACCTTTGTTCCTCAAACTGGGTATACTACCCCTCCCGTGTCTATATATCTTTGAAATCTCGAAATTTGTTAAAAGTCATAGTCATCTGTTTAAAACTGCTAGAGAAATATATCCACGTAACACAAGAGATGGTAGCCGTCTTGTGGTCGCAAAGCAACAAAGGACTGCTAGGTTTAGGAAAAACTGCAGTGTAATGTGTGTGAATATATACAACAAGATACCACAGGAATTTAAAAATGCGCCCTGTAACCAATTTAAAGCAATGCTGCATAAATGGCTTTTAGAGCATAGATTTTATAAATTGAATGACTTTTTGGAACACTAATAATTTAATAAAATAATTAATAAGATTTGACATACATATATATTATTTATAACATAAATAGTTATTGTGTAACTAGAATAAGTATATTAAGAATATTGAATTGACCCTTGACCGCTTTATTTATTGTAATTGAATAATATATTTTTTTACATGACATTAATCATAAATAATTTTATTGAAATTTGAATAATGATGTACATGTAGAAAATTAGATTTTTGTTAACAAATTGTAAATTATCTTAATTAATATAATGTACTTAACTATATAAATATTTTGTATGCTGTTGATAATGGCTGAATAAGGAGACACTTATATTTTGTAACAACACATGTAAAACAACCCTTGTTCCAGCAAAATAAATTTTCATTTCATTTCATTTCATTTCATTTCATTTCATTTCATTACAAAAAACCTTATTAAACAAATCATTTTATTAAAATACGCTTTGAAAATTCTCTATTTCAACATAAATGACGCAAAATAATTTCATTACATCGTTCATTCTTTCATTCACTCACTAAGTCACATCACTATTTAATATTCGCCAAAAACTGACAACACTGAAAGTGTCATCTGGCTGCAGTGATTTATCTGCCAGACTATATGTATTTGTCTGTCTGTCTGTCTGTCCGTTACCTTTTCACGCTTACACCGCTGGACCGATTTAGTTGAAATTTTGTAAACAGACAGTTTTATTCCCGGGGAAGGACATAGGATAGTCTTTATCCCGGAAAATGAAATAGTTCTCGCGGTATAGCGATAAGCGAATTTGCGCAGACGGGGTCACGGGCAACCGCTAGTAATGAATAATATTTACGAGTGGGGAATTACAAGAATCAAGTCAGGGTTGCCCTCCAGATGACATTAGATGACCCCGTGTTATTGCGATCTTGTCTATTAGTGTACCTAATTACACCAGTTGATGACACACGCTTATTGTAATGCTTATCTTTAACAACTTCCTTTAAGAGTTCGGAAACCTGATAATGATGAACTGATGCCTTATTGTTAAACACTCGCAAGTACAATCGCATTCACCATTCCTTTCTATCAAATGGTAAATGATAAAGCTAAAAAATGGGACGGTTAGGTTTGTGGCATTTATGTATGTTTAGCAGTGGGCTTGAATTTAAAAACATAGCTGCCTATATATTTCGCATATGCTTGGTTGCCTTCCATGCTGGTCTTAGAGTAAAGAAAGATCATAGAATGTATCAGTTGCTTCTCTTCCCGCGCAGATATATTAAATAATACATATTTATTAAAAAAAAAAATCTTTTTGCCAAGTTTCTTGCGGCGCATTCTTCTTGGCGATGATGGTCTTTCCAAATGCGCTGGTAGTTTCAAAAAAAGAAAAGTAAAAGAGCTCTCGGCTAATTGCCAATAGGCATTTGCAGTTTTTTTTTAAGTTATTGCCGCTTGTATTGAAATGGTCGTTTTTCTCGTACGGGAGGATCGTTATCGTCCAGATAATGTCTGTTTTCATTTCATCATCTTTATCACTGTTATTACAATGACGTAACAGCATTTCAACCCGTGCCACGGCCGCCCTATCTCAATCATAGCTTTGAGAACAGGTATTAATCGTACTTGACTAGTACAATAAGGAAAATATATTCTCACCACTCGAACTCTAGTTATATATCACCTAATTGCGATAGGGTTTTACGGTGTTACGTAAATACATTCATTTCCCTTAACCTAGGCTCTATTTTCTATGTCTCTAATTTTAATGTGCTCTCTTAGGTACGTTTCCATCATGATCATTATCTCCAGCATGTATACGTCCCACTGCTGCAGTCTTATTGTCTAACTCGCTCGCAATTGCCATCGTGTTCATTTTGACAGTTCACGTATGGGCTGAAAATTGGCATCGGAATCAGCTAGCTGTCACATTCATACAAGAACTGTCAAATTGAACACGATGGCGATTGCGAGCGAGTTAGACAATAAGCCTACTGGACTTTTACCCTCGTCTTCTAATGGGAGGGCTTGAGCTCGCAGGTGAATACAATTTTTTCCTAAAAATGTGATTTCGCACATAAATTCCCGCACGATACTGCTTGAGGTGCCATTAGGTCAAACCTTTAGGCTTCGTTATCCGATACACCAAAGCATAGAAATAGGCTTAGAAATAAACACAACCATATTGTCCATCGTGTAAGTTTTCCACTTGCTACGATCCTGACATACCTCTTTCGCTTCATCCACATTCATCAATCTCTTCATACATGCTCGTCGGAACAAAGTAGTCTGCCTACCCCTGTGGGAAAGAGGCGTGACGATATGTATGTATGTATGTGTAAGTTTTCAAATGTTTTAAGCTAGATAGCTCTGATCTGAAGGCGATTGTCATCATCGTCATCATCAACCAAAAGACGTCCTCTGCTGAATACAAACTTCCCCCACAGACCGGTCTTGCGTGACCCTCATCTACCAAACTCCCCCGACCAGCTCACCAGTACATCTTGAAAGCCTTCCCACGCTGATTGCGTCATCATCCTGAGGTTGAAAATCCTTCGCACGTTATAAAGTACAATGTCGATAACACGTAGCAGCCATGAATGTTTGGACACTTATGCCGACCGTCCCACAAAACTAGGTATTCGGAAAAATGTTGCTATCATTATTTGGTTTGACCCTAGATTGAGAGAGTGACATCACGTTTATAAACACGTGCACGTGAAATAAGTCAGTGAACGCTCTCGGCTTTGCCAACTTTGATCTTTGATAGCGAAATGCCTGTCCAGCTTTTTGTGCGTTTATCTCTGATACCACTGGCCTTATGTAATGAAGATTGCTACAAAATTTACAATAAAGAATACAAATCTATTTAAAGAAAATAAAAAGGTTCATAAAGCAACTAAGAAGCTAAATAAAGGAAAAAAATCTACTGAACTACGTGTAGGTACAATTAAAATAAATGAATTAAAGGGGGTTCCCACGGCATAGACCCAAAGATGGTGGCAGCATGCCTCGCTGTATCGAAATGCCGATTAGCTGTGCGAGGAAGCTGCCAGCCCTTTGGTCTCCAGTGGTCTCAATGAGCCTCTTTGTTAGGTATTTGTCAGATTATGCGCGTGTGAACTAAACGAAACTAAAGACTCAAATTTTTTGAAGTGGAAATTCTGGCCACTCTGCTAACACTAGGTTTGTGTCTAGTAAAATAACTTTTATTTAAGTTTAGGTTACGTCAGGTCTTTGACCGACGTCTTGTGGTCCTATTGACTTGAAAATTGCTATACTAGCGCGCAAGAACAGCTAGCAAAGAAGCTTTTGTTGAAAATTATTTTTATATGAATGTGAAAGCAAAACAAAAAATTGGTATAGTATTCGTTACATTACTTCCAAACTGAAAGCGAAGTTCGATACGCGAGAGATATTTGACAGAATGAATTTGACCTGTAGTTCAAACCTATAGACCACGCCTCTCCGCATACGTATAGCCAGATTTATGAGGTTTAAGCTAGTATTGGCTTGTTGTCACGCATGTCAATTTAGTAGCTTTTAGCGTATTTGATCGGATTTTTCTTTCTCTAAAATCTCCAATTTTTTTTCAAAAAAGTAAAGAATGCATTTGTTCAACATATGGACTTGGACAGTTCATCCAATGCTCTACCTTTTCTGAAAATAATTATGTTTCGTTGTTCTGTGCCAAACGCGCAAGGCCATAAATTAATCAAATCGTGTAGTTATAAATTTTATTCATAATCAAAAGAAACATTCCTTAGCGATGAACTAACTCAGCACCTAGAGCACTAGAAAAAGCTTGTACAAAAGAACTCTTTATGATTTAGACAAGGACTTAAAACAGATTTTGCAAAATTCCACCGAAATCGATAGTACTACATCAGGAGTCAAGCTATAACTCTGTCTTAAAAACATGACAATACTAAACACTTACTGATCTGCCTCGTTAGCGCCGGTACCCTCCTTGAAGCTCGTTGGCTGATAAACCTTCCATAGTCATCCTCACTCAACGGCCTGTGATCGTAATTTGGCTGCTCGTCACTGTAAAACTTGAAGATGTCGTCCACCTCCTGGGAATACCCTCGGAAGACCAGGGCAGCACGGGGGTCTAGAATTTTCTTGAAAACTTTGGAGTATCTGTGGAGGTTCGTTGGCGCAAACATCGTGGGTACTTTTGGTAAGCGGAAATGAATACGTCGTGGACAGTCGAAAGGCTAACGCAAAACCAGACGGATTGGTTGTTAGTCCACAACCGAGAACCGTAGTTTCCGAGAGTTTGGGACACTTTCTTTGGAAGTGTTTGGTGTGACTTATTTATTGGCGTTGGAGCGATTTGGCGCAGTTTTCGCGGCGGCAGCTGCGCGTCAAATGCCAACTTTTACGATAATTACTTGCATTGACGTGCTTTAGATAAAAAATGTTTGTTTTTTCATTTTGCGCGATAGGGTTGTTATTAAAGTGCGCAGTCAAGTGCGAGTAGTTCGTGATAAGAATGCCTTTTACAAGCTTTTGTTTTACATGCTTGTTTAAGTTGAATTTGACCGAGTTCTAGTGGTCTGATTGACTTGAAATTTTGTATACTTGTGTAAGATAGACGCAAATACATTTAACAAAAGACTGGTACAGACTACTAAATCATGATCATCTCCGGCCTATATACGTCCCAATGCTGGGCACAGGCCTCCTCTCAGAAAAATTCTGTTAGTCTACTAAAAAAACGACTTCAATTTGAAAATGTTTTCTTTCTAATGTAATCTTATTTCTTAGCTCTCTAGGAAATTTAAACAACAAACATGCGTAAGGATGTATGGGTCTTCAGGCATGTGTTTTGTTCGCATGTTCTTATCATATTTCCTTATTTCTCTCAAGAGTTGTAGTTCCATAATTATTGTTTCACCAAACGTTTATACAAGTTCTAATTGTCTTGGATAAAGAAGAAGTTTGTGAAAGTGCTGCGCTGTTTCATCAAAAGATTAACATCCAACGATTGTTTAAAATTAAATATATGAAAAATATGTATAAATAAACTGTGTGTTGAACCCCACTATATAAGTTTCTTTGACCTGAAGCGAGCGTGCAAGATAACGATGTTTAGAAAAATACCCACGTCGAGGTTACAGGAAAATTAATCAAACATTTTGTTATCATCCACCTACATAAACTTTGGCAATAATAATCATTATAAATGCGAAAGCAAGTCAGTCTATTTGCTACAACTATAACAAAATAGCTTTGCCAATTTATATGAAAGGCAAAAAGATAGTACAAACAATGAGGAATGAAATAGGCAAAGTCTAAATAAAACTATGACGTAAAAATAATAATAAATAAGTATAGTTGGAAAACTAAAGTATATATGACCTGTTGTATGTGTGTATAATGTGTGCGAATAGACAAATTGACGTTCCAAATGAGAAAAATGATTTAAGCCCCATATCAGTTCTGTACACTACTACATAAAACAGGTTTTTTTACTTAAGGTTTTCACCTTTAAACTTAAAACGTAGCGTATGACGTCCACCAATGAGTCGCGGGGTCACGGTGGATGCAAGCCGCTTCCAACCGAGGCAGATGAAGGCACGTGGAGGCCTATGTCCAACAGTGGACGTCTTACGGCTGATATGATGATGAAACTTATAATAGTTAATAGGGAAGCTAATGAAACCAAGTAATAAGATAAAAAATAACAGATTATTAGCAATAGTCTCAAGGTCACGTTTCTACTCATCTGATTCTATTAAAATCATTAATCAAGTAGATAATAAATCGATTAGTAGAAACACTCCTTCCCTAATTTATTTTATCTATTTTTTGTGAGTGAAAGCAAACGCGTGAAGATAAAAATGAAAAATAAAACTCGAAATAGATAAAAATGAAGTTAAATTCGTCTAGTTGGGATAATAATGGAGAGCTTATAATTTTACTTAATATTATATTCATCTCGTATGATTTCAACACAAAATGTTACCACTTTCGAATCCTATTTTCACAACTTTGCTCCTTCGTCGTGTTGCTTGTGACGAGAAATAAAAAAAAACACTGAGGCTGGGGTGTGATGAATGTTTAATTGTTTCATTGTTGGCGTGATCTGATGATTCAGATTAGCCAGAGTGACGCCACTGCGTAGTTATTTTAGTTTTTAATCATAATTAGATCTTATCTTTCAAAAAGATTCTGTTATCAGTCAGGCTACGAAAAAACATGAAGCTAATGAATCGTACGAAATATTTATCAAAATGACAATCCACTTACAATGAAATGTAATTAATATAGATCATTCACCTAATCACAAATAGCGCTTATTTTGTTTGTTCCATTTCCTTATTATCAAATGCAATATAGTCACAAAATTGCGTACAATTCTACGACTGGGTCAATTTATAAAAATTACAAAATAAATGACTTAACTCTCCATTATAAGTCGAGAACAAACAAAAACTTTTTACCACGGTATCCATTTTAAGGGGCTTGGCAGTTTCAATAGATTTGCATCTATATCTCTTTACTGCGAAGTGCGAAGTTATGTTGCAGTCTTTTCAGTAGGTATGTAACAGTGTTTACTAAAAACCAAAAACCAGCGCTGGGTTCATGTAAACTGGTACCCGTAGCCGGAACATAACCCGCCTAGTGTACCTCTTTGTTTTCTTCTCTAGTCTTGAATCTGTTGTCAACTTAACTTCTATCTGTTTATGTTGTGGTAATAACTATTTTTTTTATATTTATTTATTTACTATGTGGTCTAAGTCTTGGAGCTGTTCCGGCTGCCACGGCTGCGGCGAGGAGTTGAAGATGCACTGCCTTCAGTCGGCGTGCCTGCAGTACTGGACGGAGGGAACAATCTGGAAAGAAGAATGGGAACGGAATGAGCTGGAACTAGCATGTTAGATGTTTACACACTCTATAGCCGTTGTCGTCAAACTGCGGCCCACGACCGTTATTTGTGTGGCCCGCGGCAAAGTAAATTGTTTCAAATAACGAAATAAGCTGAATAAATATGTATAAGTGTGCAAAGGCTCTTGGAGTTCCTTCACATACTCTGCGGCCCGGCCCTGGAACTCACAGTGTAGTATGTGGCCCTTGACCAGTAAAGTGTGACGACCGCTGCTCTATAGCGTGTGAAGTGGGAAAAAAACCGAAAGAACTCGTGAATAGTAGCAGTTATGTAGTGGAGACGTCACCAAAGGAATAATCGACAGTTTAAAGAAGCAGGAGGCAAGCAAAGAGTGGAGCCAGGCTGCAGGATGCAGACAATCGAAGATGATGCTGAAAGGCATAAACCGCAGAAGTACTAGAGTGACGAATTGAAGAAGGACGAGCCAGGGGATATCGTACTTAAAGATGTCCTTTCGTTCGGCAGGAGAATAAGAAAATTTGAGGAGAGTTGCTGTGTGGGAGCGCTGCTGAGACAGTAAACGGCGCCTCCGTCCAAGAGGAACTGGGCTGAATGATCGCCGAAGAGGATCGATCGACAGCCCACCTAGGCATCCCCGCCCAACATCATCATCAGCAGTTATGTAGTTACTGAATGGATTGGTTGAAAACGTCAGCTAACGGTAACTCGCCTACTCATCATTTTAGAAAAAAGCTGATACTCTTCAACCAACTGAACCGATTTTTACCAAACATAGCTGAGAACTACCGCAAGGAAACTGGCTTTTGAATGAAAAAAACCGCATCCAAATCGGTCTATCCTCCTGAACTACGATGCCACGGACAGTCACACATACACTTTGACATCAAACGTTTAACACCCCTTTATGCGTGGGGATTAAAAATAAGCATTGAATAAATAAATAAAACAAAATAAATAAATATCATGGGACAAATTACACCAATTGACCCAATGAAGCTTGTACTATGGATGGGTACGAGGCAACGGATAAACATACTTATATAATGTAGATAAATACATGCTTAAATACATACAGCATCCATGTCTCGGGCACAAACGTTTGTACCTATTCATCATACAAACGTCTGCCCCTACCGGAATTCGAACCCCTAGCTTCATAGTGAGAGTCACTAACCACTAGGATTCTAGGGTACCCGGTCGTCAAAAATATGAAAAAGAAAAGGCTTCCCACCGCATGGCGCGTGCGTACGCGTCGGTCATCTCGTCGACCGGCGCCAGAGTCTCCGCCTCATAAGTCCGCAGCGCCAGGTACGGCGCACCCGCCGCTACCGCCGACAACATCTGAGATAGGACAGCATTCAATATTTTTCAAATAACTATAAAAATAACCGAGATTATAGCTATCAAAGTCTTCACCAGTGTCTTTATCACTTTCTATAACAACAATTTAAATATGGAGATTACGGACGCAAAGCTTTTTGACGTCATATGCCATGTCGGATTTCTTTTCTAACAGCTGTGCAATTAGTACTTTAAAAATCTTATAGTTTAGTATTTTTGACCGATATTACTTTTAATTTAACTTTTTGTAATTTTTTTTACGATATTTTTATATAAAAAAAAGATGTGATCAAAATAAACATGCATATTCCCTAATGTGAGTGACAGTTCCTCTCTTTGAATAAAGAAAATAAATAAATAATTATTATGGGACAAATTACACCAATGGACCCAGTCCCAAACTAAGCAAAGCTTGTACTATGGGTACCCAGGCAACGGATAAACATACTTATATAATGTAGACAAATACATACAACATCCATGACTCGGGCACAAACATTCGTTATATGGCATGGTGGACACGTTTAGTCCATCTCCGTTACAGATCACCATGTGCCATAATAATTTCGAGAAATCCGATCCATAAAGTGTCGTCCATACAGAAATTCAGCTTTCCGAGTCAAGGTTTGATTACAGTTTGATAGTCCTTACCGCTTCTTTATTGGTTTCCATTTCCGCCAGTTTCATATTCAAATCATGCTTAAGACCTTTCATCAAGACGAAGTCTTTTTCTAAAATGCCTTGCAGACCTGAAACATTATTTAATTAAACTACAACCAAAATCTTTCTTAGTTAGTTACTAACAGTAATGAAGCCAATTGATGTAAAATTTATAAACACATCTAATAACATGGTTAAGACGGCCAACATTATCGTGATACTAGTATGTCAATATATTGGAAAAAATCCGCAACGAGCATTATACACGGTAGCTTCAAAGTTGCACCAATCGCCGATAAATCACGGAAAACCGCCTCCGCTGGTACGGACACGTCAAAAGAAGACCTGGAGCCTTACCATGACGTTTTAAAGCGATTCAATTCCCATTCAGTTTAGGTTCACTCGTTGTCAGATCCATATTAAAAATGACAGCTAAAACTTTTGAATCGCATGAGGACGTCGTGGTAAGGTCCCTGATGCCAATGACGTACAAATCGCGATGGGTTTACCTGAACAAAAGAGAAGCAGAGGCCACTCGCCTGCGATATGGTGGTCGAACATCCATAAAGACCTTGAGAAAGCCCAATACCCGGAAAGGACAACCCAAGCAAGATCGCTTGACTTGGCGCAGGGAAGCAAGGAGACCCAACCCCAAATAATGGGAATAAGAGAGGAAGAAGAAGAAGACTGGTATGTCAATAGGTATAGGACCGCGTGGATTCGCATCTTATCGTGATATGGATCGCGATGTACGTGGATCACTCGGTAATATTGACCATCTAACCTATGTCAATGGAGATCAGCTGACCTGCGTTTTCCAGCAGTTTCTCCAGGTCTTCGCTTTTGGGTTGTGGTGTCGCCCGCGGGGGTGCGGGCGCGGGGGGCGGGGCGGCGCGCCGGGGGGAGGCCTGCGCTGTAAACAACCGGTCATTTCCTTTCGAAAAACAAGCAGAACTTTGTAAAACCGGTCCATCCTGAAACTAGTTTCAGTATTATCCGACTACCATCTCTTATTCTTTCGCTAATTAGCGTCCACCATTGGGCTTACAGTCTGGCAAAAAAGAGTAGAAATTAAAAAGTGGCAATACAGTAGTGTCGTCCCTTTCTAATCTATAGGTATAAGACAACGGGACGACACTACTATATTGTCACTTTTTTGCCAGACTGTACGCCTCTCCAATTTTCCTCCATTTAATCTAACTATCTAATCTAATCTAATCTAACTAATATTATAAATGCGAAAGTATGGATGGACGGATGGATGGATGGATGGATGGATGGATGGATGGATGGATGGATGGATGGATGTTTGTTTGTTACTCAATCACGCCAGAACGGCCCAACGGATCTGGATGAAATTCGGTACATAGATAGAGAAAAGTCTGGAATAGCACATAGGCTACTTTTTATCCCGGAAAATTGCGTAGTTCCTGCGGGATAACGATAAACGAATTCTTTGCAGACAAAGTCGCTGGCAACAGCTAGTTAGACTATAAATACCGGAAAAAACAAGGCGTCTCTTGAGAAAAAACACAATAAAGTCTAGCTTTATCAATATTTTGGAACGAAAGATTGAAGGAAAAAGAGGAAGGGGAAGACCCAGTTTAGATTATGCACCAAATTCATCAGGCCACACGGAGAGATCAAAGAAATTATGGCTATTACCGTCAAGAGTTCAACGCTTAAACTCATGGATGGAGGTTAGATAGGTTACATTAGAGAAGAATATAGTTACGCGTGGGCTCGGGGTTTGGGTCGGGCAGGTCCCAGGCGTGGGGGCGGCGCGCGCTGCGTCTGTCGCCCGGCGGCGCGCGCGCGGCGGCCGGCGCGCGCAGCGGCACCGCGCACGCGCAGTCGCAGCACGACACCAGCACCAGGCAGCGGTGGGAGAGGGAGAACCAGCTGGAAAGACACGAGTATGAGCTGATACTCATTGGCTTGGATTATTCCTTACGGGGTATAGTGGGCCTAAACTAACACGACCTAAAGGCCACGTTTAGCATGACTGTTCTATCGTTCAAAGGTTAACCGGAAGAAATCCCTTTTAGGGATAAGTTCGTCTTTGTGCATTTGTGTTTTCCTGTATTCATCTTTTTCATGTGTTTTATGTACACACAGCAAAGCTATTCGGTAAGAACCTTTGCATGCACGCGTCGCTATAAACCTGCTTACCGAATAGCTTTGCTGTGTGTACAATAAAGAGTTATACTGTTAAACTGAATAAAAGCACTGGTCACCGGTATTCAAGAATATATTATTTCCAAGATATTAAATACAACGCCATTTCTAATACGACCATCGCGGGAAGAGGCCACGCAGGGAGCCCTGTCTGTCAAACCACAGACTATAGCATTAGGCTACAAGGCAACGTTCAGGAATCAGTCTAACAATACAAACACACATACATACTGTTAATATTATCGTGATATTGTTATGTCAATTTGGATCATGGATTTCAAAACAACTGGATTTGCTGCGATACGCATCAATAGTGATATGGATCGCGATATGCGTGGATCACAAAATAGAAAGAAAGAAAGAAAGAAAGAAAACATTTATTGACACAAAACGACACATAAAAAATAAAATAAAAAAGAACATTTCAAAAAACAAATCATGTGCCTCAAGTGCCAAAAGGGCCACACTCAGCATATTGCTGCGGCAGGCCGCAGCGCTGATTTTCAGTGTGACCCTTTTGCCTAAAACTAAACCTAAAAACTAAAAAATTCCGACGACGTCACGAACGTCAGAGACAGTGGGAAGGAAAAACAAATCTGTGTGGCAACACTTGGGTGGTCCAATTGTTTATAATACAATAAAACCCCACAAGTCGACCAGCTGTTACTTTAGTTATTAGTATTGTATCATTACCAATTTAAAATAAAAATTGTAATAATAGCAAACAACCGACAATAATAATATATGTACATTAAACATCATAATATTAAAGTAACGACCATGACTATCCGGCGAGCTTGACAAGTATGAGGGTGCGCTCAGCCAGTGTACCGTCTTTTTTAAATTCAATTCAAATTTTTGGGATAATTAAGGGCCCATCGATTCGACTACACAACAAAATGGTTTCCCTGTGCGCAATCTGTTCCTCGTGCCAACGATACAGAAGTGAAATTACAGATACGAAATGAAGTTAATACAGAGGTAAGTTCGAAATGACATAAATTAATAAAAAATAATACACAGTAAGCAGTTACAAAAAACAGACGGATTAAAAAGTTATACTGTCTACCAATATCAACTATATTTCTGCTCTGCGAGCAGGTATTTTTTGCATTTGAACTTAAAATAATATTGACCATTAGGTGTTCGAAGACATGCGCATTGGAAAAGCGCGATTCAGGAATCAAATCATTCCAAATAATTGTACGCACCTTCCGAACCCAAGTTGGATCGCTCGCTGTCAGATCCATACTCCGTACTATAAGTGTAAATGACAGCTTGTTAAGTTTGTTATTGGTGACATATTGTGTAAAATAAATAAATATTATTATTATTAATATTATTATTAATTATACACCTTCCACACAGACCTCTTTCAGAATTTTGAATTGTAATCGTGAGTTGAACCGTTGTTGCTTACGTTCTGTCTGTTTGACGGTTTTGGCTGAAAATCACTGCTGCAGGTGTCTAACATCTCAGAGTAATGCTGAGCCAGCGACCGTTTCACTTTTGCGAAGACACACAACGCTGATGATCTAATTTTCACGTCTGTTTTTTTGTTGTTTCTTTCTATAAAATTGTGTGTATGCTCTTGTATTTGTGTGTCTTGCAAAATGACTAAATATGTCTTCTTTCATTCTTCTAAAGTTGTTTTGATCTCACGTGTCGATTCCCTCGTCGCTGTTCCCCTCAACTTCATCCAGGATCTGCAAACCACCGCTGCGCGCGCGAACCACGCTGGAGCCACGCGACGTGCTAGGTGACTGCTCGTCTTCAGTCTTCTGCAACGCTGGACCTTTAAAGATAAGAGTAACACGATGAGCTTCTCTTGATTTTTTTAGACTATGGAACTGAGCCAGGGGAAAGACCAGACCAGAAGAAACATGACCATAAACTCTAACTTCACGAATTTTGAAAAAAAATACGCTGATACTCCTGTTCTATAAAGAGGAAATGACTCAAGGGCAAAGAGTACGTTGATAGGGATTACCGTTATCTTAGCATTTTTTAAATCTTAATTATAATTTGAGTATAGCCCACTCCAATTCATTTCAATGCTTTTATAAACAAACAAGTCTCCCCAAGTTCATTATAAGAGCTTCTATGATTTTTACCAAACGAACTGCCTTTAAATTAACTTACCAGGGTGAATGCAATACGCCCCAAACTCCACTTTCTTGCCGAGGACCCCGAGGAACGGGAACTTAATCTTGATAGTCTGCAGCAGAGACTCCTCATTCAAGTCCCAAAAATGCAGCCACTACAATAATATCACAACATATCACCAATATCTTAAAGAAAAACTTGGGTCTTGGGAAGATAAAAGGAGATTAAGTCGACGGAGAAGAAAGGTTCTCGAGTGGTGAGAATGAAACGGAAAATGCAGCGTTGGCCTCTCACTAAGTGGACCGACTACATTATAAAAGCAGAGGACAAAATGGTGGATGCATGTGGCAAGTTGTCGTTCATTGTGGCGTTGTAAGAGGGAGGCCATTTTTAAACAGTGGACGCCATCCATCTGATTCTGATGATGAAGAAACGATTACTTCGACTGGTACTTACACAGTTACTGCAAAAAGCCATGACGGTTTCCATGTCGGCTATGACCTTGACGTCGAGTACGGCGACTCTGCCTGGCGCAGTTAGTTTTGCAAATGGTGCCGACTAAAACGAATGTTTTAATTTAGACAATCAGAAAGCACCAGAGCGCGTAACAGATACTAAAGGGGTAAAAAAAGAGTGTCATGTAAAGCCTGGTAAGTAATAGGGACTGTTTAGAAGCGTGTAAGTTCACAGCTGGTGTCAGTTTGTTTAATTGTACCTATATGTGTTGTTGTTTGCTTGTCTTATTTTTAAACTCTACCTGTGTTGTATCCCATAGCCTCACGACACCATCCGCACTGCCCGTAGCTAGCAAATGAAGGGTTGGTACCACGTGGAAACAGCTCACGCCCTGCAGCAGGATAAGGTTAAAGATGGAATGAAGACCTTGAGATAAGAGTAGACTGGGTTATGAATTAAGATAATAATAAAAGCTCTTTTGTAATGACTCCATAGATTATTAGTAACTATGCTTGAAGGTGGTAGAGTTTAGGTAACGTATGAAATAATAATAATAATAATAATAATAATAATCCATTTACTGCTTGATAACGGGTACAGAAAGAGTAGATGGTAAAAATAATAATAATATGGTACATGACCGTAATCTACCATATATATATGGTGTGCAATTTTTCAGCATAATAACTACGTACATTATTGAACTAAATCATTTACTTTTTATGAAAAAGGGTGGAAAACTTGCTTGCGGGTCACCTGATGGCAAGTGACCACCACTACCACAGATGTTTTAAATAATATCACATGAGGCTAAATAATATCACCGGTAGTCTCGCACTCCACGCAAGAACACAGCAACGCAGCCACTAGTGCGAGCGAGAAAGATGATGATAGGTAAGATCCAATTGGATCTTATGCAAGATCCTACCCGCGAAACCAAGTTATTAGCTACGTCTTTACAGTGTCTTTTCTTACTCTTTGAACTTTAAATATGTAATCATCCAGCTTTCCTGGTGCATGTCGTGCTCTCACGCTCACTCCGCTATCGTGTGAGCAGGAGTACACGACGTCCCCCGAGTAGCAGATGAGCCGCACTGCGCGTGCGTGAACTCGCCGCCATGTCGATATGCTGCAGTAGCTTTTGTGGAGGGGAGATGACAGCTCCTGAAATAAATAACACGTAGTAATTGTCATCACACGGGTCACTGGGAGAATCGAAGGCTAGTGGACAAAAGGCAAGAATCCAACGCGCTGGAGACATCAAATTCGAATCTCGATACAACTATACACGATGTCTTACTCTCGGCGGCAGATAGGATAAATGGTTCAAAAAAAGTGACCACCTTATTTATGAGGAAACTGATACAAGGGGTAGCAGGGAGGAGTAGTCAATTCTTATAAAACGGTTGGGGTATAAAAAATCTCGAGTGGTGTGGTGATGGTCACGAACTGGAAGACAGCGTTGGTAGACCTCGTAAGAGTTGAAAGCAAGAGGGTAAGTCTTCAACCATCTTGGAGTTCTAGGGAGGACGTCTTTGGTCTTTGATTGATGATCTTTGTTCTTCTTCTTCTTCTTCTTCTTCTACTTGGATGTTGATTTTGGAGATGATAGTTTTGACCAAACTGTCTGTAATCTTAACAAACGTTAGCTGTACTATGGAGTCAAGTCTTTAGTTTGCTCACCTGATCTGACAGTAGTGACAAAGTGTGTCTATATTAAAGGTGCTGAATCACAGTGATAAGCTATTAAGTATAAGAATTATCAGTGAAGATGTTTTATCTTCCATTAAGTTGTATTTGTTTTATGGCTGATGTGCTGACATGGTAAAGATAAAAGAATAACAGCCTTTACGTGTGTAAAGTCTTGACTGAAAGTTATCTGCATCTGATATAACACAACTGGTTTCAGTCGCTTACTAGTAGGCTAGACTAGAACTGCAATGACTTCTCATCTGGTATTCAATAATTTCCTAAAAGCTCATAATTAACACTTGCCTAATATTTTTAATCCCTTCTAGGTAGGAAGTCCCAATGCTAGCTTTCCCAGGGTACTGGGGAGGAGATACTTACCATCCAGAAGTAGCAGCTAGCGTGGTCCCCCTTGGCTGGTAGCAGCACGCGTCGCTGCAGGAACCGTATCCGTGTGATATCACCACGGGCGGTACCCAGTGCCAGTTCTGAGGGGGTGCGACGGGAAGGGGGCGCGTAGGCTAGACACTGGGGGATGTAAATAGAAATATAAGTAATATAATAGCAGGGATCAATAATTTATTGAATGAGGCCGTGTCAACACAAAATTAAAGCTTATTGATTCCCCTTTCCACCTATTACATATGCTAAACGTGGACTTTAGGTCTTGCTACCTTAGGTTCTGCCTATCCTATAAGGGAAAGAAGTGATTTTTGTATGTCATGTATGGCCTCCCCCTTAGAACGCAACAATGAACGACAACTCGCCACCTGCATTCACCGGTTTCCCTTAACTTTGACGATGTCGTCGGCCCACCTAGTGGGAGGCCTGCCAACACTGCGTCTTCCGGTTCGTGGTCGCTACTCGAGATTTTTCCCCGAACGGTTGTCTGTTCTACGAGCGATGTGGCCTGCCCATTGCCACGTCAGCGTACGTATACGCTTGGAGCTATGTCGGTTTATATGTATGTAAACAAGAAGAATTACGGTGGGTATGTGTGGCAACCCCGTGATGCAGTAGGAGGGCGCATGCGCGAGCGTCGCCGCGTCGTAGATCGTCAAGCTGCGGTCTGATGCGGCCAGCAGGAGGCTCTGAACGTCCTGGAACCAAGGACCGGAACCGGTTACCATTAAAGGGGTATTGGATAGAGTATTTTCTAGAATTGTTTTCACAAACCCTATCAATTTGGTAAGCATAAAAAGAAAGTCTGACCGTAATAACATAGTTAATTCCATTAGTGATTACCAAAACTAAAAATCCGGTTAGAAAACGGGTAACCATTGGTTAACCTTATTCAACGATAAGCTTACCATATCAAAGTTTAATGGGGTTTCGCGGTAGCGGGAAGCAATTTGTGAGGGTTGGTGAAAACGTTGCTGAAGATAAAGAGCTAGAGGACGATGAACAACTGTTGCATCATAACATAAAGTTAAATTAGTTGATAGATTATAGATAGCGCGATGTAGAACACGAATGACGTCAATGGTGGTGGGTATTGGCGCGTCGTCAACGTAAAGCCGCAAAAATGAACAAACAAATTCATTTAGGTTCAGAGAGATGCGTGTATTATTTTTAGTTCGAAATTGTTTTAGTGTCAGTGTGCAAAACACTAAATTAAATCTTAAATAATTACAGATGAAACATTAACTCACGCTCATGTACACTGCATCAGTGATCCAACAATTTTTGACGCGTTTATGTATTCCAGTCCGATCGTAAAACACCTGAGGAAGAAATCTTGTCATATTAAAGCTCAACCAATGAAAAAGTTTAAAAATATTATACCTAAACTTGTGTACAAATTGCTCAGGAGTAGGGCTCTGTTAATACTGTCGTATATTTTGGTTCTTACAAGGGAATTAAAAGCTATAAGATATTTATAATGACCTGGAGTCATGATTCGAGAAACAATGTCGTACAGGACAAAGGAAAATTCTGGAAATCGTAAAGCAGTTACAGCTGGAAACTAAAAGTATTCAGCGTACGGAACCCTCAGAGCGCGATTCCGACATTCTTTTGGTCTGTTTTAAAGAACAATCGTCTGCAAAAGATATAGCACCTCGTAAGAATGCAACTGTTTCAGATGGGCGTCGTAGAGACCGACCCGCCCACCCTTCGTGACCACGGCGTAGCAGAATGAGTCCTTTGTCTCGATGGGCACAAACTTCACTATGGTTTCCCGCTGAAACAAATGCGAGAGATAATGGTCAATTTATAAATTGATGCAATAAGAATGTATGTGGAAGGTCGATCCCAAATTATTTAAATTTTTACGATGATAGTACTCTGATAAAACTATTAGAGTACTGTGGCCCGCGATTAGCAATGTTCAAGTTGCAAACATTCTAATAACGAAGAATTTTCTCAGAACTTTCCAGAAACTTTCATGACAATTTATAGTAAGTTCCCATAACGAAAGCTTCCAATGGAAAATTTCCAAAAAACTTTTAGGTAAGTATTCATGTTTCTTGAATGCATTTTTATTAGGTAATCAGTAGAAACAAATTATAACATGTGTTATGTATTCTTAACATGATCGCGTTAATTATCAAATTCCCGAGAACATTACATTAGAAAATTTAACAACTTTGGTAACTTCTACTTGGTGCATTGCTACCCGTGATTTCGTTTTTTTTTTATGTGAATAGGAAGGCAAATGAGCAAGTGGGTCACCTGATGGTAAGCGATCACCACTGCCCATAGACACCCGCAACCCCGGAGGGTTTGCAGATGCGTTGCCAACCTAGAGGACTTAGATGAAATGCCTCTTGCGCCCGTAATTTCCCCGGCTGTCTTACTCTCCACACCGGAACACAGCAGTGCAAGCACTGCTGCTTAGCGGCAGGATTAGCGAGTAAGATGGTGGTAGCGATCCGGACGGACCTTGCACAAGGCCCTACCACCCGCGAGTATCGTATCGTCCACGCAGAATTAAAATTTGTAGTGGAACACCTCATACCACCTTAATCCGGCCTTTTTACCAGATCCTTTAGTAGTGGATGTCTACGTCATAATAACTACTTATCGGCGTACCAAATTCAACGCAATCAATTCAGTGAGCTGTGCGTTGATCGATCAGTCAGCCATGGTTGCCTTTCATTAGAAAAGTTAGGTATTTATTAAAGTAACGTTTATCCCACTATTACCTTGCAGTGAGGCAGTGTCTTGACTCTCGCCTCCCGCAGCGGCGTCCAACGCGGTGCGCCCGCGCCTGCCAGCAAGCTGTCAAGCAGCTGTCGCCACCACACGCGCCCGGCGCCCCACGCGTCCAACCGCTGGAAGAGCGCATGCGCGTGCGGCTCGAACTTATGGTTTCCTGCAACGTATACAACAATTTTGAAGGTCGTAAGATCTGCAATCCTTCGGTACGATCTGGCAAGAGCTGGTTGCGGCGTGATCGTTTCAGTTGGAAATAGCTGAGAGCCCTATGTCCCTGATCAGGGATTACAAGATGAGATGATGATGGTGATGAAGACCTGCAGGCTCTAACTACTCTAACTGGATCACTACCACCATTTTACTCGATAATCCTGACACTAAGCAGAAGAGCTCGCGTTGCTGTGTCCCATGAAATTGTTAAGTAGGAACCTACTCCATAACTAGCTCTCCAGACTGACAAGATAACATTTCTTTAACGTTACGGGTGCCTGTTATATTTATTTTTGTAGGCCGTGTAATGTCAACAAATCGCGACGAAGCTCAAAAGGACGTTTATAAATGTGTTTGCCGCGTATGTATTGCTTATGTCCTTTTCAACCGATTTTGATAAATGATACGTCATCAGTTTTGTCTCGATTATACTAATGACACTGAGATCACCAAATTCTTACAGATTGTGCGGCAGGTTACAAACACTTAAAGTAACGACCCCAATCACTCTGAAGGGTAACGAAGAAAAAAAGAAGAAGTCAGTATGAACAGTTTTGTGGATCAAAAGCTAGGGTGCATTGTTAAGGAGCATAGGTGTAGCGAAGTTGTGGGGTAGTTACCGAATATGCGGTTGACAGCGGCAACGAAGCCCTGCCTGTCGAGGCAGCGCGCAGCGTGCTGCGCGGGCGCCGCGAACTCGATGCCTTCCTGCGCCGCCGCCGCGCGCATCACGTCCTCCACGCGTCTGCAATGTCACCAGCTTATTATACAGGATCTTTTATAATTGTTATATTTCAGTAGATTTTTGGGGCGGTGCTTGGCCTCGCGAAAGGAGCGCCGCAGCTGGCTGAGGGCATCCAGCAGTTGCTACGACCAGCTGTCGTCCTCGTCATTACCTGTCGATGTCCAGCGATTGGCCGCGGTCCTTGGTCTTGCGAAAGGCGCGCCGCAGCTTGCTGAGGGCCGCGGGAGTGAGAGCATCCAGCAGTTGCTGCGACAAGCTGTCTTCCTCGTCATCGCTGTAAATGTAAAGTCTACTGTTAATGAAGAGACACGATCATAGTTTGTTGGAGATAAAAAAAAAGGACAGAAGACATTACATTCACATAATCGACTCATACTCGGGAAATAAAAAAACAGAAAAGAAGACACATAATGTAGGTATATACTGTACGGTCAAGGGCATAAATATATGTATCTGTCTACAATACGTTACCAAGACGTCGTAAACATCTATCTATAATCTAATACCTTTGAACGAGCAATCCTTGTATATACACCCCCTTGCAAAAAAACGGGCACATCTGGTGTTTATATTTTATGTACTTACTTTCTAAGCTTGAATGCCTAAAATTCTGAAAAACCATAGGTGCCGGATTTCTGTCAAGGGGGTGTATACAATACAATACAATACAATAACTCTGTATTAACTCTTTATAATCTGAATCTCGGAAACCATAGCAACGATTTTTATGAAATTTCTTATGCAGGGGGTTTATAAAAAAATAGCCTATGTTTTAATCTAGGATACCAGCTATCTCCGTTCCCAATTTTATCCAAATCCGTCCAGTCGTTTCAGCGTGAAGAAGGAACAAACATACACACTCACATCGTCATATCCAACCATCCATACTCACAAACTTTCGCATTTATAATATTAGTAGGACTAGTAGGATAATGGGATATGGAACTAACCAGAGTAAACTTTCTTCTGAGCCACTTTTTAATGAAAAACTTTTCTCTAAGTCAAGACCTTCGTCATTTAGTGATTTCACAGACATTTTCAACTACTAACTTGTTATCATTATTGCCTCTGTTAGGTCGATAACGCATGGTATGATTGTTTTGTTTCTAAAGTTACTGCAAATATTTATAACAGAGACATCTAGCGTCGAGTAGCTGAACTATGTCCTAAGTGTAGGTGTGTGGAATGTATACATTGAAAATGGTTCGTCTAATAAATTAGAGATGGCGGTAGTAGTAAATAAAGTTCATAATTTCAGAAGCTGATCAATGCTATACAATATCATTGAAGCTGATAATAATCTAGACTATCTATCTAATAGTATGGTTTGTCATAATTTTCGCTAGTCATAAAGCGTTTATTATTAATGAAACAAAAAAATATCTTTTTCAGAATTGATAGTAAGTACACTAACCTAACTTATCCTACTTCATTCTGATGGATTTTCCAAAAAATCTGAAAAATGCACGGTTTCATGTGCTATGACGAAAAAAATTATGACTAACGATTATTATGACCAACGAAAATTATGGGATAAAAAGGCACCCGATTTTCCGATTTTTTCGATTTTGGTCGTGATTTTTTTTTGAGACTCGAGGGGGGTTTTCATTGTTATATGTGGTGTTCAATAAAGAGTTATTGTAGTGTATTGTATTGTACATACGTTACAATATTTGGCGGTTCGAGGTACCTTTCGCGTTCCGCAAACGGACCGCGGTCCGCTTGTTGCCAGCCATCTCATTGTTATTATAAATTATAAAGCTATTAAGCTTTATTGTTAGCATCTACTTTAGAACTTTAAGGATTAAACAATGAAGGTTATTGACATTTTTCTGAATCTAATAAAAATAATCTGTCTTTGAAATATTAGATAAGTACCTATTTAACTTAATTTACCAGTTCAAAAATATCTTAATATAAAATACCTTACTTCCAGAAAGAGGTTTATAAGCTGAAGTTTGGATATTAACTGTTAGAGTTACGGAAACTATCTAGATTATCCTCGACTAAAATGGGCTCCTCGGGAAAACGCAAAGTTCCCACGGGACGCTCACAAAGCCAGTTATAAATAAAACAGCAAGATGAACATTGTCTATTTTATTGTATGTATGTATTCTTAGGGCTAAAAATAATCCTAGACGATATATTACATATGCAGGCCGAGTGAAACTCCACAGGCGAACACAGGCAATCTTCAATTGTTACTTTTATCGAAGACCTTAAAACTGACAGTATTTCTGCGACATCTTTTCATTTATCGTAAGTATCTGACAGTAAAACTGCTAGTTTAATTAACCGGTTGTTGTTTGTCAATGCTAGTCAGTTTTACTATCGTTTAGTAGAGTCAATAATACTGTTAGTTTCATTAATATAGGTACATTAAAATTCCAGTGACGGTAAACTTGTTAGTCTGACCGACCGCCTGCTGCCTCCTTGATACTATTATTCTCTCTATTAAGCTAATATTAACCACTCAGTCCTTTACTTATAAAAAAAATCTTTTAAGCAACAAAAACGAGTCACTTTCCTTTAAAGTTTTTAGCAAACGTTAATCCAGAATGATTAAAATACCGCTTTGGTTTGATTGCTTAAAATAAATGCAAAAATATTTCACAACATTTATTAAAATCAAAAATCTTTATAAGTATGTTAAAATAAGGACGGAAGAATTGACAGAAAAGCAAAATACAAACACTACTCGTAAAGAAATTAAATAGGAACTATCAACCACTTCAACTAATTTATTGAGAATAAAAAATATATTTTAATTCAGTGGCCGTCAGTTTCTCAAAAAATACAAAATTTTGACAATTCTTAATCCGAAAAATGTTACAACTATACATTTACACAAACAGTATACTTTGGGTTGGATGCCGTATACATTTTTACCACAAATTTTATGATATTATGTCCCCAAGAAAGAGACACGAATCGTTGTTCACTTACTCCAGAAATATTGGAAAAATTTCTGATAATTAATGATTTGTATGGAAAATTGTTGATACGACCTCTTTTTAATAAAAACATTGATTTACTAAGTTTCCATTAATTTAATTTTTATTCACTTCAGTTAATAGTAGTTTAGATAAATAGTAAAGAGATATATATATTCCTTTACATGAAATAAATGGCTCCTACTAATTATTTCAAATTCACTTGCATTTTGTCATCTTTCGTTAAGAAAAGATAAAATATATTTTGTCCGTATCAACAATTTTTCTTTTTCCTCTCTACACATCTACTCTGTATTTGGAATGTCAAATAATACCTACTCTATACGTTACAATCTGTAAATACATCGATTAAAAGCTAACTAAAACTACTTAATACTTTATAATAAACGTACCTATCCTTACGAAATAAATAGCTTAGTATTATAACTATTATCATTATTAGTTATTATTGTACGACGCGTATACATATTTTTGAGTACAGCTCACTTTTTTAACTTTAAGTTGTCCCTAAGAACTTGCACTTTGTTGTCACCGTAGTGACGATTTTCTTAAAGACCATGATCATCACATTTATTCATAGTCGTAGGTACTGGAGATTTATTTCTCATTGATAATAAGTACTTATAGGTTTATTGCTCAAAAAGCTTTTTAATATAAAATGTAATCGTAGTTTTTTCGTATTCAAACAAATCTACCCACGCAGCCCCTGACTGTGTCTATGTTCCTTGAACGTTGCAATTTGTCTGTCTTTGAATGAAAGAAGTTTTCCATTTAATATCTTTTTATTGGTTACCATCAAGCATGCTTCAGGTTAAAACACTCTTGACAGGACATTCTCTTCTACCAAAAAAATAATGGTATTTGATCAATATTCTGGGAAATTCTTAGCTATTAGTTTCTGTTGTGTGCAGAGAAAATTAATTGCTGCTCCCGTTGAAAATGTTTTGTGGCTCCATCTTTTGGACCTTTTTTGTCAAAACAAGCGTTAGTGGCGTCAGTAATTTATGGTTGCTGATGTCTGTGGGTAGCGGAGTTCACTTACCATCAAGTGACCCATTTGCTCGTTTGCATTTCTTGTCGTATAAAAAGAGTCAGATACGCTGCTACGATGACGCCACCTTATAGCGACAGATCAATGTAACTTGTAAATGTAGGGAACACATTTCTAGTGCATTGATACCTATGCCGCGTCAGGTTATACTTGAGGTCACTGACACTTCTGATGTTTGCTTTTGAAGTTCACCATCAATAACCGTCCTTTCTGTGGATTTTTTGTAACATGTTCTGAATCTTTTGATAGCGTAATTATTTGCTTCGCAAAGGGTTTGTCTCCTCTGTATGCTATATCACAAGCGTAGTTCTTTATGTCATCATTATGCTTCATTTGCATCGGAGTTTCACTAATATTCTTTATGATACTGTTACGTTTTTCTTTATGGTGGTAGTAGGGGTACAAGGCGATCACGGCTGTTGGTATTCCTTGTCACAATCATTTTTTATGTCACTGTTATACCTTTCGTCATGATTGTGGTAGGAGTAGTGCAGGGGGCCACGGATCTTTATGTCACAGTTGTATCTTTCGACATGGTTGTGACTGGGGTAGTGTGGCGGTCACTGCGGTCAGTAGACAGGGCTGTGGGCGTCGTAGTTGAGCTGCAGGTATGGCGGGATGGCGGCGGAGAGCTCGGACGCGCGCCTGCGCAGCGCCGCGATGCTGTGCCCGCGCCACACCTCCTCCTCACCTTCGCCCCCGTTGCCTGGAAAGAAGAGTGTTATAGGCCAGAGTGAATAGACTGTTACTGAATTAGTGAGCTTCATCGTCGGTCTCACGTACACGTTACAGTACTTATTACGTTATTCACATTGACATGAATAAACAACTAGACTCCCAATCACACTCAATAACTGTCGCAAGCAAAAGTCTGACCGACGCGTCTATTGTGCAGAATTTTGGTTCAGTCGTGCATGTTTCGACCGCGCTTTGATCACAATGTATATGTCTCTTTCGCACCGTAATCTCAAATGCTTGAGAACAAAAGAGACTTCTGGCTCTTATGTTCTCAAGCTTTTGAGATTCCAGCGCGTGACGTCGTGTCATTACTTCTCGCGATCGTATGCAATAGACATTAAACATTACAACTGGGAGTCTATTTATTAATTCATTTATTTTATTTATTTATTTATTTATTTATTTATAAAATATCTTACACAATATTACAGTGTGACACTAAGGCATTGAGTAAGACAGACAATAAAAGAAAGATAAAACTAAAAACACATAAAAATTTACAATAATAACTAATTAATTAATTAAATACATGACGACACACGTACATCCATCGCCTCACAGAAACGCAGACATTCAACGCACACACTTCTCCAGTTATCAGCAAACAAGTCACGCTCTGGTGCTGATGCGAGGAGCGCGTTGATATGGTGCAGCGCGCGAACCAGCGGCGACTGCTTGCGAGCTACGGTGCGGGCAGGAGGCACCGCCAGGAGATGGCGCTGCCGTGGCCTTAAATTAAATTTAGAGGGGAGGGGAGCGTACAGGCGCACTAGTTGTGCCCCCAGGTCGACACAGTCGGATTCCCCGCGGAGGACGCCACAAGCCATAATCAAAAGCGCGTTGTTACGCCTTACCTCTAGAGAGTTAAAACCTAGTGCACCAAGCAGGAATTTTGTAGGGTACAAGAACGGGTAGTAACCACAGATTTTTTGTATAAAAACCTGAGAAACGCTTTTTGAATCTTCTCTAGAAGTAAGGCATAAGTAGACTCGTGCGGGCTCCAGATCACGGACGCCGCCTCCAGATCAATGGTTATTCACCACGAATCTGCAACCATATTTAAAGCTTCAATTTAACCTCGTACTTGATTAATTGAAAGTGTAGAACTTAGGGCAATAGTCTGACGGTGAGCGAAAGCTGAACGGCAAGCATAGTAGTGGTTACCTGAGGCGGTGGGGGAGCCGTTGTTCCCGCAGTGCATGTGGGGGGGTGTGGGGGAGCCCTCCACGCCACCCTGTTGCCCGATGTTGTTGCAGTACGACATCATAGTGTCACCTGCAATGATAACGAAATGCTATTAATATAAGTTCAAATCTTCAGTGGTGGGACATGAAAACGCAACGCGACCAACATCCATAGATACCTATTCTCTGGTGGTTTACATATATTTGAGGGTCTTAATTTGTCGATATATTTTTTTTTAAATTACGGCTAATGGGCGGATGTGTACTGAATATGCACTGTAATGTGTACAGAAGCGCGATGACGTTTGTATTTACGTCAATGTGTGCTCAAGACTGTGTATGCTACAATGCAAATGATATCAAATAGCAGTTAAAGTATACTAAATGAGGAAAATTTTAATCTAGATATGGATAGCTACGCTTTCCAGCGATATCGTAGCACAATACTTAAGAGGCTTTGGTATTCAATAAATAAATATCTTAAGACAACTGAAACTAATCAAGTCCCAAACTAAGCAAAGGTTCTGGATACTGAGCAACGGGTGAGCACGTTTAGATAAATAAGTACATTATTAACTAAATATCTACTAAGTTTGTACTTGAGAACTAACATTCGTATTCTTCATAAGTACTTAATATCTTCCACGATAAGGGATCGAACCAAAAACATAGATGGGTGGGTAAAGCGACTAGGCTATCTGGTTTCACCAAGTTTATAGGAAAAACAACCACACTTAACCCCAGTATTATTGCAGTTTGCCCCGAGAAAAAATGTCCTGTGGACTCACCAAGCGAGTTGAGCGGGTAGTGCCCCTGGTAGGGCTGGCTGCTGGCCACGGAGGAGATGGGCAGCGAGGGGTTCAGCTCGGAGGACAGCTGCGGCAGGGAGCCCACGCCCGTCCCGAAGCCGCCCATCGAGACGCCGCCCTGCGAGAGCTGGCCTAGGCCTGTGGGATACGAACATATTAATTGACGAATGTAATTTGCACGTCTAACACGACAGCGCGCAAGAGTCGCGTCGCGCGCAAGATAGATTGCCCGTCTTTTTCTTACTGTTCGTTCTAGAAAGAGACGGGTAATCTATCTCGCTTGTGACGCGACTCTTGCGCGCTGTCGTGCTAGCCGGGTTGGAGCATTAGCTGCGCCAAAAAGATTCTTCTTGCGTTGGTCAATAACTAGAGAATAAGAATCATGTACCGGCCGTCGTAACTTGTAAGTATCTTATGGAATGAGTGATAAAAGTCTTCAATTTCATAAAAATCCGTTTAGCGGTTTCCGTTTAACGTTAACAAATAGATAGTCAAAAATTTAAAAGCTTTTGGAACATAATTCTGTCAACGTTTCTAATACACCACGATAGCCATATATCGGCAAATTGCTTCTGGTTTCCAGTTTCTTTTATGCACTTTATCGAGGGATATACTGTAAGTTTACATTAAATACACATACCGTCACGCCTCTCTCCTTTAGAGGTAAGCAGAGACAACTCTGTTCCACATGTTACGATCATGACACACCTCTTTCGTTTCATCCTCATTCATCAATCTCTTCATACCATACATGCTCTGTTAGGGTTCTCTTGACCCGATCTTTTGTTCCCAATTTGGTAGTCTAACTAAACATTGTATGTTTAAGAAGGTACGAATGTTTCTGCCTCACCAGCAGGCATGGCCCAGGGCCTGTCGCCAAAGACGCCGGGCCCGCAGACGTCGCCCCCGAACGGCGGCAGCCCGTGCGACGGCAGCAGCGACCCCGGCGACCGGAACACGTTCGTACTCTTCTTACGCTTCTTCCATTTCGCTCGACGGTTTTGAAACCACACCTGAGAAGAATAGAAATGTGAAATATTATGTATAATATGTCTTAAAAATAAACCGGAATACTTCAATAGGGTGATGACTTAGGTTGATTGAGTATGTAGTAGTACGGTCAACAATTTTAATTGTTGAGGATACATGGAACAGTCGCCATCAGATATATCGTAGCGGGCGAGGTCCTCAAAAATTTCGGAGCAGCATTAAATTTCAATAAATTCGTTACACATATATGGTTAATAACATCGGAACACGCAATCCGTCATAAATATAAGAACAGCGCCTTTTCAATAAATTCGGGACGTTCAATGAGCTAAAAATATCAGGAAGCACATATCGTCAAAGGTATCGACACAGTCAGGCTGATCACAAATATCGGAACATATGTGGAAAGTAAACCTTACGTATATAATAATAGATTCGAATTCCAAACAAAATATAAATAAGGCTCAAACGTCATGTCAAAATGAAAGATATGTCACCTATATAGTGTACGCGTCTGCATGCATAATTCACTGTGTTAGTAACATAAAACCTTTTTTGTTGTATAAAGTGTAAATTGTTACTGGCCACTAAATTGCCATTATACTTTTTTTACGAATAAAATTTTTCTTCTTCTGCTGTTATAAGTCAAAGCATGTAGTTCTATTTTATAAAACTAATTTTATTATAAACACACTGTAATTTAAACTGTTTATCACAAAGTTAAGGTATATTTTCCAAAAATGTTCCGATCTTTATGGTCAGCCTGTCTGCATCGATACCTTTGACGATCTGTGACGTCACGATTTTATTGAAAAGTCGCTGCTACTTTATTTATGACTAATTGCGTGTTCTGATGTTATTAACCATATCTAGTGTAACGAATTTATTGAAATTTAAGGTTGTTCCGAATTATTTGAGGACCTCGCCCGCTACGATATATCTGATGGCGACTGAACGTTGTCATAGCGATATGATTGCTTGTTAGTGTTTAAAACACGATGCCAAAGTTTGGCAGTGTCAATATGACAGCGTTCCATAGTAGCTCAACAATAAAAGTTGTTTTTCAAGAGTTTTTGTAACCGACTCTTTTTGACGCCGTACAATTAAATACCTATTGACTAATTTATGCAAACATTTTGTCAACTGCGGTTAAAATTGCCGAAAAATATTTGCAAGGGTTTTCAGTAAAACTATCCCAACCATCTCCTGAAGTATACACCAGTGTGTGTATAATAGTGATGCCTTCAAACACAAACTGACAATCACAAAAACTAAAAACAGTGTTTTTGGTCATACCTCTGTAAATAAATAAGTAGGTAGCCGACCTAATTCGCTGATTTTTTATTTCAGATATGGGCACGAACACTACGAACAGGGATTTCGAATAAAGGCGAGAAGGAGATAAATGTCGGCTACATTTCTCGGGATCATTCCCAGGATCGTAGATTGCTTTATTTTTTTTTTCTAAATCTTTACCGTTCTTTACCGCTGCAAAAACGTACCTAAATAAAAGATAGCGCGTAAGCGTGAACATTTTTTTAACTAGCGAGTGCTTTCAGGAATTTTTGTACAAGTTGACATAATAAATGTTTACATTTAGAATCAAAAAGTATGATTTAATGATATACCCAACCACCTGCGGAAAAAAACCAGAACCATTTTGAGATAACGTCCTGTTTAATGGTCAAATACTGATGCCTGTAACGACTAATTGACATTAGTTCCAGTTTTGACCACCGGGTTCGTGGCGCTGTAGTTAAAATCCAAACCTATAACAGCATACAACCCAAGCGCCAGTATCAAGCATTCACCCTGAGGGGGTGGGGGGTAGTCATTTGGCAACTGTCACGCGCAGACAATAATTTATCGCTGTTCACTTCTTTATTTAGATGTTTACCGTTACCGTTGAGGTGGAGGGAACATTTGACTGCGTATATATTGTAATGGTTGCATTCTTGGAAAAAAACAGCCCCTATAAACTAAACTACCTATAAACTGTTGGTTCTGATTATATCTTTGTTAATATTTCCGTACCCAATTTAACAATGAACGTTATTCATAGTAACTCCGGGACTGAGTCGTCAATGTGACAAAATGTCCAGTGGTCGTATTGAAGAAGAAGAAGAAGAAGAAGAAGAAGAAGAAGAAGAAAAAAAGTTATTCATGCCAATTACAACACATCAAATAAAAAAAAACACATAAAAACAACAGATAAATAAATAAATTAATGTCACAAAATGGTCCCAACTCAGCATTTGCTGGCCTTGCAGCCAGCGCTGGTCTTCTGTTGGGACCATAGGGTGATACATATACATACATTGATACATTGAAAAGAAAAGAATGATACAACAGTTAAAAATAAACATTAAACAAAATAAAACATAATTGGATGTGGTTGCCTGGGCACAAAACCCTTTGTAAAATGAAACAAAAATAAGTATATTGATAGGTTATACGACGCAAAAATATGACATCAGAGGCCTTACCATGACGTCTTAGTGCGGTACACTTCCGATTCAATTTTACGTTTTAGCTGTCATTTTTGACACTTCTAATATGGATCTGACAGCGAGCGATCCAATTTCGGTTCGGAATTGAATTGCATTAAGACGTCATGGTGAGGCCCTGTAACCGTCAACCGTCTTTTAGAATTGATTTCCTACGCAAAAACGAATAAGTAAACGGATGTACTAATTCAAATATCTTAGTACGGTTATCTATCTATCTACAGCCATTGTCCGTCCACTGCTGGACGTAGGCCTCCTTCATATTGCACCAACTTTCGCGATCCTGGGCTTCCCTCATCCAACCACTGCCAGCTGTCCTCCTAAGGTCATCCGTCCAACGCGTCGCTGGGCGTCCCACACTACGCTTTCCCAAACGTGGTCTCCACTCTAAGATACGTTTGCTCCAACGGTTGTCAGTTCTACGGCAAACGTGACCAGCCCATTGCCATTTCAACTTTTACTTACAACGTAGTACGGTTGGCAACTGATTTCCATGTATACTTAATAGGACCATGCAATGTAATCCACATGTGGGTTGCATCCACATCCCCATTTAATGTCAACTTTTTATTACATTTGTCTGGACTCCCAAATTTTGGACCCCAGTGGGCAGAGAAGTCATTTTTGTCATTAAATCGAACCATTCCATCTTCCATTCCAATCCATTCATCAACCAAACTAACCCTATGAGAAATCGCCGGTCACTTTTCTATTTTTGACCGAAACCCCGCACCCGGGGGATCGGCCGGGAATCAATATCCGGGGAAATGACGGCCGATTTGCCGTAATCCTGGACCATTTGTCACCCGTCCGGCGCGGATCGGTGCAGGATGAACCTAATCGCCGATGGTTTAAAGCTTTAAGATTTTATTAAAGGTGACGGTAGCTAGACGCAAGTCACATAGAAAAGACTAACAGCCTTATTCATAAAAAAATCCTTAATTTAGGTTTGATCAATCGATTAGTTAACAGACTGATTAAGCTTATTTGACACTTGTTAAAAAGTAGGTATGATTCATAAACGCTTGCTAGCAGTCTGTTAGCTAATGAGCTGCTGATGGATGGATTAGACGCGTTATGTTGTCACCTTGACAAATCATAGACCAAAAATGGTCTTTTAGTGAATTAAAAAAAAAAAATGACACCAGTGGCAGCGAATTAGCGGGAAACCAGCGAATTAACACGACAGACTAGGCAGTGTGGATCTAGTTTCCTTTACCTTTCCCGGAGGGAATAAAACTATCTTGCGTATGGTTTTGCTCATGCCAAAATCAGCTGTTCACATGTGTGGCGGCCATTTTGTGAGTTAGCAGAGAGATAAAGTAGGGTCTACGGTCCGCTAACTTTCGGAAGACTTAACAGACTCTTGATGGACTGATTAGCGCTAATTGACGTTTATGAATCATGTTTTTTTGCATCGGTCCTATAGCGAGCTTATAGCGAGCCTCTAACTTTTTATGAATAAGGCTGTAACCCCCTTATTCATAAACGCTCTATAGGCTTCTGCTAACTTAGTAATCGTTTGTCCTTATCTGTGAAAAGTAAATGTCGAAGTGACAGATATTACAAACGATTGTTAAGTTCGATTCCCGGCAATAGCTTTACTTTTCGGATTTTTCTATGTGTTCTAATTTTCAGTGTCGTTTAGAAATTAGATTGTTAAGTTAGCAGAGGCCTATAGAGCGTTTATGAATAAGGGGGCTATTCTCTATTGCAATCCATTTTGAAAAACAATTTCATCTAAATTCCTACACAATCACTCATTGTATGCAATTAGAACCACGTTCCCCGGAATGTTAAAGGATCATGCTTGATATCTCACGAAATGTTGTAACAGTTTATCCTATGAATTATATTTCAGTTATATAACTATGAATTTGAGTGGACTTGCAGCGCTGAGCACTTTTTGAGATGGGTAAAAAATGTTAAACTCGCGTCAGGCGTAAGACGAAGGGAGATTGTAAGTACCAGGATATCAGAAAGAAAGAAGGCATTTATTTATTTTGTAAGACACACAAATACTCAAATACTGAAATAGGTACTCAAATTTGGAAAAGAATAAAACATTGGGTCAACGCAAAGGTAGGTAGGTAAATAAAAATCGTGTGGTTAAAACTATTATCAACGGCATGGATAGACGGTCAATATTAGTGTGATCCACGCATATCGCGATCCATAATTATCGCCCTCTATATAGGCTGGCAACGCATCTGCAATCTAGTGCTGTGGGTGTCCATGGGTGGTGCTCGCTTACCATCAGGTGACCCACTTGCTCGTTTGCCGTCCTCGTAAAATCGTCTAAAACTTCACAAAAACGATTCCATTTTGAGTTATGGAAACACATTTGAATATCTCGATGTGAACCCATTACCCCGAGGTGGCAACTGTTAACGTGGCTGCTGTACTGTTGACCCACGCCATTAGCACCGCTGCGGTGTGTGGCGGGGGACAGGGCACGGGCGGGAGCGGGAGCGAGAGCGGTTGTTGCTGTCTTTTGAAAGAAGTTTAAAAGAGCGGACGTGGCTGAAAAAAGTGAAACATTGTGCGAGTCCAGGGAAAGTATAAACGGTGAGAAAATTAAAAAAAAAGACGAACGGAGGCAAAGCCGTGGGCAATAGTTAGTTTAAAATAATTTTCATTCATGTCCGATGATCATTCATGTTCATTCATATTCATATTAACATACAGGGGGTACTGTCACAACAACATATTTAATAGATTATTTTACAGTAGATAACAACATCGCACACCTTGTCAACGGCATATACGAGCATGTACGAGTATGCACCGCGATTATTTTCAACAAGCTCCCGATATTTTGACGCAGTTGCAAGCATCATGACCAGTCTATATCTCGTTGATAATGTAGGGTACTGTCAGCAAAAAAGCTAGCTCTATATTATAGTTTTGTAGCACAAAACTTATTGTACTCTCTCATAACACAACCAAAAGGATCTAACCTCAACCTCACTCTCACCGCTTGAGTTGCCTACTCCCCGCTTCAGCTTCCGCTCCCGCTCATCCCCGGCGCCGCTGCGCGTGCGCACGACGCGCAAACACCGCTTGCTAACTGCGCGCTCACGGCCAAACGGGACGCTACGTGAGCGACCCATTACCCGCGAGCGGGAAGCCTACACCACCGTGTAAATGGTTCTAACCTCGTTTTTCTAAGCTACTGACATCTAGGCCTTAGCACCGTTAGCAAGAGAGCACGCGAGTTTCTCGTCTCTTTCTAGGACGTACAGTAAAAAAGATTGGTAGTCTATCTCGCGCGCGACACAGCTCTCGCGCACCCTCGTGCTAGCCGTGTAGATTCTGAAATCTGAATTCTTTTTTTTTTTTATGTGAATAGGAAGGCTGCCCATAGACACCCGCAACCCCGGAGGGATTGCAGATGCGTTGCCAACCTAAAGGACTTAGATGAAATGCCTCTTGTGCCCGTAATTTCCCCGGCTGTCTTACTCTCCACACCGGAACACAGCAGTGCAAGCACTGCTGCTTAGCGGCAGGATTAGCGAGTAAGATGGTGGAAGCGATCCGGACGGACCTTGCACAAGGCCCTACCACCCGCAAATTCTGGGCAGATGGTGAAATAAATTGAATTAAAGGATTTTAGATCGGGACAAAAAAAACGTAACTGTAATTACTGTAAAAAATGTAACTTTAATTGTACAATAATAATAAGAGATAAAGACGCGGTTTATGTAATATTATTATAATTCAAAGATTCAAAAGTTTATTTTGCAAATAGGCCGCCAAGGGCTCTTTTACATGTATTTTTTTGAAACTACCAGCGCATTCGGAAAGACCATCATTGCCAAGAAGAATGCGCCGCAAGAAACTGGCCAAACTTGGCAGAAAGTCATTTTGTTTTTAATAAAAAACATTTAGCAGCTAAATTAGCTACTGTCCGCTACGCGGGCACGGGATTATATTTAAGGGTGCGACCAAACCGCCGCGTATACGCAGTGACGTGTCGTATGCGTCACGTTTTTTCACCGTTTCTTCCTACATTTTGTTGCGATTCCGTAACTTCACCGTTTTTTAAGCGGCGGTGTGGTCGCACCCTTAGTTTAAAATCAAAATGTATTTCTTTTACGGCTCTTTATTGACATCAAGTTCGCAAGTATTAGCTTGACACTCTGTCAACGTTAAAAAAAAACAAATCTAGGAGAGCGGCGCTAGGAGTCTGTAATAGCTACTACACTACTTAAGTTCTACTTAACTTATAATACACTAGCTGTTGCCAGCGACTTTGTCTGCAAAGAATTCGTTTATCGCTATCCCGCAGGAACTACGCAATTTTCCGGGGTAAAAAGTAGCCTATGTGCTATTCCAGAATTTTCTCTATCTATGTGCCGAATTTCATCCAGATCCGTTGGGCCGTTCTGGCGTGATTGAGTAACAAACAAATATCCATCGATCCATACTTTCGCATTTATAATATTAGTTAGATTTGTAAAAGGATGTAACTATAAGATCTCCAAGTTAAGTAAGTACTTACCTTAAATTATTTTAGTCTGTAGTAGAGATGTATTTATAAAGTCTCTACTGATCAAAGTAAAAAGAAAAGAACACGAATAAAAATAATTTAAGTTCAGTGGAGGTATAAAATGCCTCCGCCGTCAAATAAATAAATTGCAGATATCTCCAATGTCGAAGAGAAAAAAAAATGAAAATCATGAAATATATACATTTCATGTCACGTAAGTAACCGATAAGCTTTTGGATTCCGAAGGCGAGCTTACGTCTGCCGCCCCCTATGTTGGCTCACTTAATTAAACTCGATACTGCACACGGAGCAAACGAACCACAACTTTGGGTTCGCTGTGCGGAGTCAGTCCTGACCCGTCCGGCGTGGGAACTATAGCTCAAACCCTCCAATACACGGAGGAGGCCTATGCCATGAAGCACGCTGAATTACGCGCAAATTAATTAATAAAAAATTAAAAAAACAACGTACTTACTGAAATTGTAGCGAATTCGGAATAAAAAGGCTATATTTTATTATATTATATTATTCCAAGATTCCACCCGGTCAAACATACCGTTCCTTACGAGTATAGCGAAAAATTCGCCTTTGTGCCTTATCTAATCTGTTTTGTGAATAATTGTCTTGTTATTTCTTTATATTTTGTACGGTCGCCCAAATTATATGTGGTCTACCACTTTTGATCCGACTTCCTACCTATCAATTGAAAATGTCGCTAAAGTCGAACTTACAAGTTGACAGCCTGTCTTATCGCCATTCAGATTCAGATTCAGATTCAGATACATTCACAATATTGTTTTCATTAATAATATTGTGACGTGCAAAGGAATTTAAACCTTATACCATTTTCATTCTTACCTGCCCTATTTGGTAAACAAAATTCTAACCTCAAAACGTCTCATTTTTGTTATTTTTTAAAATATTTCATCGTAAATAAAGAAACTGGAGATAAAATATCAGCAAAATTATGTACAAAATATTACCTCAGGTTTATTTGATAACATAATACACCTTATTCTTTACAAAAAATTGCACATTGAGGTTAGAATTTTGTTTACCAAATAGGACAGGTAAGAATGAAAATGGTATACAACAAAGCATTTACTTAGGGCCTGTTTCACCACTCTTAGTTAAGTTCTGGTTAATCTTAAGTGTCGGTTATCTATGCTGTCGTCTCTCTCTGTTTCATAGTAAGAAATAGAGAGGGAATGATAGATAACTGACACTTGTGGTAACCGGAACTTAACATCGAGTGGTGAGACAGGCCCTTACTTACATAATATACATAGTCGAGGGCATAAATATCAGACAGCCGTCATGTCAAATATATGTGTCACCGACCTTAATTGTTTGTGGCATACAGGTGTATAGATATTTTTGACGTCTTGGTAACGTTCATATATTTATGTTCTTGGCTGTAGACGGGTACGTATTAAAATACATAAAGTTAAAATACCTAATAGTTCAAAATACCTAAATGCAATTTTCTCAGAATTTTATAAATTTAACCTAACCTAACCTAAATACTTATATAGATAGAACCTAAACCAATCTATAAGTTAGGTTAGGTTAAGTTTATAAAAAATCTGTTAATTCCGAGATAATCGCATTTAGGTATTTTGAGCTATTAGGTATTTTGAACTATTAGGTATTTTAACTTTATGTATTTTAATACGTAGCCCTGTAGATACATAAGTTAAATAAAGGCTTGTAAAAACGAAACACAAATTATCCAAAATCCTGTTTCTATCTCATTTGCGGGCCGTGCGCAGGCTGGCGGCATGCACGCACTAAATATCAATGTAAATCGGCTTATGGCGCTCAAGCTGAGCTTTCTGGATACGCCGTAAAAATATTACGTTGCATTGCCGGTTTTATCGCTTTTAAATTTGCTTCGAGTGTTTGGATGCCATTTCAGAACTGTAGGCTGATGGTAGCCAATATAATTCAGGCGTCCTATTTTTGAAAGCACATAAAGCATATTTTTCAAGCAAGATAAAGTATTTGTATTTGTATTTTGTATTTGTATCACTCGAAAGCGGCATAAATATAAGTAAAATGCCAGAGATGTACAAAGAACTAATTATACCAATGTACACCAAAATTTGCTATGAAATTGCAAGTTCCGAAAACATTTAAGTACTGGTGATCTTTCATCTATACTGGTCTGAGAGCCTTTGCTCTCGGAAAAACTTGGCAAAAGAAATTATGTACAGTCAAGGGCATAAATATATTTACGTTATCAAGACGTCATGCCATAAACAATAAGGCCGATGACACATATATTTGACATGACGGCTGTATCGATATTTATGCCCCCAACTGTACTTAATGTACCTTAGGATGAAACCTATGAAAGACATTATTTTTTCCAAAAGGCACACTAATAGGTATATTGAAGTGTTAGGTATATTATTACGCATCCAGTCGACATAATGTCGTGTGAGTTTTATCGCGGGGGCGTGGCCGCCCCGCCACGCCTGGCCAGTGGCGCGCAAACTTTGCATTTATTAACACAGCTGTTGCAAACTTTTTTTTTAATGATTAGGAAGGCAAATGAGCACTTGCTGATGGTAAGTGGTCACCACTGCCCATAGACACCCACAACCCCGGAGGGATCGCAGATGCGTTGCCAACCTAGAGGGCTAAGATGAAATGCCTCTTGTGCTCGTAATTTCCCCGGCTGTCTTACTCTCCACGCTGGAACACAGCAGTGCAAGCACTGCTGCTTAGCGGCATATACTTTTTTACGAGTCAACTTATATTTATTTCGACAAAATGTTTAAGAAGTTAAGATGTATTGAGTGAATCTAGAATCACCAAGACAAACGGCGATTATTCACTAAAAAGTTAGGGTGCGACCAAACCGCCGCGTATACGCTGTGACGTGTCGTAAGCGTCACGTTTTCTCACCGTTTCTTCATACATTTTGTTGCTATTCCGTAACGTCACCGTTTTTTAAGCGGCGGTGTGGTCGCACACTTTATTCACTTTATTTTTTATAAAAATAAGGACACGGTCACGCTTTTGTAAAGTCCTTCTAAATTGAATCCCAAGGAATGCAAGCAATATTATAGATTGTTAATTGAGTTTGTTTTCCATTTAGGTCGTACCTACATAAGAAAAAATATTTTTGAAGTGAAAACTTCTTTGGCGCTGAGCACTTTTTGGGGTTGGTAAAATGTTAAACTCGCATCAGGCGTAAGACGGAGGGAGAGTTTAAGTACCAGGATATCAGATCCTCTAAGAGCTTATTATGAAAGACGAATGAATCGGTTTCGATTTTTGAAGTGTTTTTTGTTGAGTCGTGGAGCAAAAGTACTAGGGCATCATCACATTGTTAGAGGTCTGTCAATATAGATAATACGTACGTTTTTTTTGTAAGCGGCCAGTACGGTACACGTCTTGAGCGTCATGGAGGTTACAACATTAAAATCTAATCTAAGCTGCTGTTTTCACTTCTGCCGGCACTCCCGGAGTGCTACCAGAGTCATTATATTTTACATATTATATACCTACTACAACCATCATTAAATTTCAACAGCCAACATCTTTAGGTACTAATAAACTCAAGGCACCATCGAGTGCACTTTAGATAAATCTAGTACGAAGAACAAATGAAATTGTGGAAAAAGTTAAATAACTTTACACGTGGAGTAAAAAGTGGTTTCCTCTCGGTAAAGTTTGGGAGCCGGGCGAGTTTCCGGCTTGCGGAACCAATGGAAACCCTAGGGATGTGCTTGTGTCGATTTAACTTGAGTTAAAAATATGTAGGTAGGTATGTTTAACTCTTTATCTTCTATATATATAAAACAAAGACGGGTTTGTTACAACACTTATAACTCGAGATCGGCTGGATCAATTTTCATGGTTTTTGTTTCGTTGGATTTGTCTCCGCCCTGAATAGCAGAATACATTTTAAAAACAATGAAAACTTGACGAATACATAATTATGAAAATGAATCATTTTCCATTTAATTATGTTCCTTTGTTTCGTACCTGTCAAACATTTGTTTTCCTCCTGTCATCCTGTCAAATACTGTGATTGTCATTTTATGCATGCGTTCAGAAATAATGACAAATGGTTAACATTTACGCGTGCGTTCATAACTTTATTTTTATTTTCTCTTTCTGTATGTATTATTTATCATAATAAAATACTTTTTTATATCTATCTGTATTTTTATTTTGTATCATTGTATTACGTTCATCAAAGCCTAAATTAGTTCAGCTAAAAGGGAACACGACATTCATTGACTGTTAGGCGGTACGAAGTTCGCCGGGTCAGCTAGTTATACATAAAACACATGAAAAAGATGAATACAGAACAAATGCTCAAAGGCGAACTTATCCCTAAAAGGGATAAATAAGATGAATTATTATATAATAAATCGGTACTTAATTAATTTTACTAATTTATTATTATTATATTGATTATTTGAAGTTGTTTTAATGTTACCTACTATGAATTTTGATTCCATTGTTTTATAAACTAAATTATTTCATTACAATTAAAACAACTAACAATAGGTTAAGGCAATGTATGTAACTAACATTTTCATATGGATCTCGGTCTGAAATAAAATTATTTTATTTTATTTTATTTAATCACGTAAACAAACAAAAATTATTTTTGTAAATACCTCGACGTTTCGGACGCAACTTTGCATCCATGGTCCCGAGAGGGCTGAAGTGGCGGCTATCAACATCTTCTAGCTTCACGGGTTTTCCTAACTACCCGCATTTGGTCTTTATTATTAATTTCTTTACTAGGGTTGCCACTAGACCGACACCCGAGCCACTTACCGAACCGACCGACCGAAATAATTTTTGTTTGTTTACGTGATTAAGTCTAAAGTTAAGATAAAATCGCGGAAGTTTGAATCGATAAATAAAATGAATTTGAATGATTATTGATTTTTTTTATTATTATTTTTTTGGGTTTAAATACGATGAATTTGTTTTTTTTTTTGTATTATCTAGAAATTTCTTGAATGATTAGTTTGTAGTTCATTTTGATACGTTCCTTTTTCTATAACAGGCAATAAACCACCACGAACCGGAAAACGCAGTGTTGGCAGGTCTCCCACCAGGTGGGCCGACGACATCGTGAAAATTTCTGGAAACCGGTTGCAGGTGGCGAGTTGTCGTTCATTATGGTATGCTAAGCTCCTTTGGCTCCTTTAATAACAGAACAGCCACAGAAAATGATAGGTTCGTCTTAGGTTTTAATAATCCACAACGTGATTCGTCACTCTTAACGACAGTCTTCTAGTTTTCCAGATTAAGTCATAAGTCATGACTTAACCCCAAATTAAACAAACACGCTTGATTAATAATGTCGATAGTTGTTATCGATGATTGTGTAGCGCGTCTCTAGCGTCAGCGCGCATGCGCGTGTGTCTATCGAGCGGCACCGTGTGGGGAGGGGGGGAGGGGGTTTATGTGCGGCGATCAGAATAAACGCCTATCGCCTTTTACAGTTATATCTCCACTACGTTTAAGGGGCTTGGATTTTATTATCCTTCGGTACTTACCTACATATTAGAGGTACCGATATTTTTGAAAGTCACTCTTGTAACGAATAGTAGAGACCAGTAAAGAGACTTTATACATCTCTACTATAAGCATAAGGTGCGCTAAATCTTTACCCATATTTAAAACTATGTTAAAGGAGCACTATCTGTCATCCTGTCCATGATTCTTATAGCTGGTTTTCTTTTTATGTATGTGTGTATGTGTCTATATATATCTCCATTTATTATAAATGTGTTTCAAGTAAGTATAGTGTATTATTTCTTGTATTATGTGTATTAGTATGTATGTATTTTCACTACTTAGGTATATTAATATTAATATATTCTAAATTGCACCACCTGCTCAGATCTGTTCTTTTCTCCGGTTCATTATGGTTGCCTGGTAGAGATCGCTCTGTAGCGATAAGGCCGCCTATTGTTACCTTATTACTTCTGTATACCTTTTTTCTGTTTTGATTGTTAAATGTGGTGTTCAATAAAGAGTTATTGTATTGTATTGTACTGTATAAACTAATATATAATTTAAGGTACGAACTTGGGGACCTTTTACATCCCTTTTATAAATATATTAATTGTATTATTATGTAAGTTAAGTAGAATTTAAGTAAATCTATTTTATTCTGAAAAAATGACTTTCTTGAACGAAGTTTCTTGCGGCGCATTCTTCTTGGCAATGATGGTCTTTCCGAATGCGTTGGTAGTTTGGATGGTAGGTACCCTTGGCTGGCGGCCTATTTGCAGAATAAACTTTTGAATTTTGTTTTTTTTTTAATACAGGAAGACGGAAGCTTAATGCCGGAAATAGCAAGAATACATAGAAAATGCTTTGAAAAATTACTGAGTCACGAACTCCGCGGCCATTTTAACATTCACAGTCAAAATGGTCGATCACGATCTCATTCTCAAATTGGAAGTTTCTCAACACACGCATGATGAAAAAAAATGCTGCCGAGTTGCATCATATTACACAAGAATAGAAGACTGTGTAAGGTGTAAGATATATATATATATACTCAGCGGCATATTTAGCGGAACACAAAAAAAAGTTAGCAAAACGCATACTGACCAGAAAAAATAAAAATAGTTACTACCTACACTTTTTTTTTGTGTTCCGCTAAGTATGCCGCTGAGTGTTTGTGCAAGAAAAACGACAAGAGAGCTTCACATTTTTTTTTTTTTACACGGTTGAGGTAAAATGAGCAAGCGGGTCACCTTTAGGAAAGCAATCAAGCTATGCCCCATAACATAAGTAGAATGGTTGCGGGTGCGCTGCCGGCATTTAAGAAAAGAGATAAATTTTATGAAGACTCCTAAGTTGTAGGTACGATCCGAAATATATTTCTCATAGAAAGCCCAGGTATTAATTTGAGAATTAAGAATGTGTTTCTAATAAATAAATAACAGTTCTCATAGCTTCGACATTTTAACGCAAACACGTTCGAGAAGTATATTGCGACGGAAAACTTACGAAGCATACTGCTCCATTAATCAAGTCAGGATCACGCGACTCCCGGATCGAGATGATCCGCAAATCGCTCGACATATTTCATGGGAATTGAAATTTATTATCGACACCGCCGCCTCCGCGATTTACGCCTGGCTTGAGAATAGGCATCAGCGCTCGGATTGTTGAAGTTATCTATACTATTTACGTTTTTTTTTTAATCCTACTAATATTATAAATGCGAAAGTTTGTGACGATGTGAGGATGTGAGGATGTGACGATGTGACGATGTGAGTGAGTGAGTGTGTATGTTTGTTCCTTCTTCACGACTGGACGGATTTGGATAAAATTTGGGACGAAGATAGCTGGTATCCTAGATTAAACATAGGCTACTTTTTATCCCGGAAAATTGCATAGTTCCCGCGGGATAGCGATAAACATGTTAAATCATTGCTAATTCTACGCGGACAAAGTCGCGGGCAGAAGCTAGTACATTATAATAACAAATTAATTTAAAAATTGCTTCGCATTATAGTGACATACATAAATAAAAAAAAAACGATTTTATTTTATTTTGGACACTTCAAATTACTGGCTGGCTGGATTTTTATCAAACATAGCCTGAAACTACCGCGACAAAACTGACTTTCGAATGAAAAAAAAACCGCATCGAAATCGGTCCATTCGTTTAGCAACGATGTCACAGACAGACACTCACACACGCTAAAATGCCAGGCCTTCGTTTTAATTTTCATTTTAAATACGATAATTCTTCCCTCAAAGCGTCCGCGAAAGCCCAAACACAATGGAAGTATAATATCAGCCAAATGAAAGTGAAATTTAAATCTAAATTGGACCGGCACAAAGGCAGTGACAATTTAATAAAAGCTTTCAATTTGAGTTGCTTCTGTTTGAGAAGTTTCGTGCTTTCGCTAAGCTCCGGGTTTAGGCAAGATGGCGGCGCGCTTTGGAAACGGTTATATCTGCGTCTGTACAGCTTTTGAATGTGGGTTTGCAAGAGTTCTGAATGACGGATTGTTTGCTATTTATAGACATAAATAAATCTAATCTAACTAATATTATAAATGCGAAAGTATGGATGGATAGATGGATGAATGGATGGATGGATGGATGGATGTTTGTTTGTTACTCAATCACGCCAAAACGGCCCAACGGATCTGGATGAAATTTGGCACATAGATAGAAAAAAGTCTGGAATAGCACATAGGCTACTTTTTATCCCGGAAAATTGCGTAGTTCCTGCGGGATATCGATAAATGAATTCTTTGCAGACGAAGTCGCTGGCAACAGCTAGTATATATATAAATATCATGGGACAAATTACACCAATTGGCCCAGTCCCAAACTAAGCAGAGCTTGTGGTATGGGTTATATGGGTACCAGGCAACGGATAAACATATATATTATAATCTAGATAAATAAATACATACTTAATTACATACAACATCCATGACTCAGGCACAAACAATCGTATTCATCATACAAATGCCTGCCCCTACCGGGATTCGAACCCGGGACCTCTAGCTTCATAGTCAGGGTCGCTAACCACTAGGCTATGCGGTCGACATGGATCACGTCTTTATCCCTTACGGGGTAGACAGGGCGTGTAACAAGACCCCAAAGGCCATGCTTAGCATGATAGTGGGCGCATAGGTGGAAGCGGAAAGGGGAATCAAAATAGTGATAGGTTGCTAGTTGCATTGCTTATAACACGATTCCTAAGATGATAGATTTGCGGGTGGTAGGGCCTTGTGCAAGGTCCGTCCGGATAGCTACCACCATCTTACTCGCTAATCCTGCCGCTAAGCAGCAGTGCTTGCGCTGCTGTGTTCCGGTGTGGAGAGTAAGACAGCCGGAAAAATACGGGCACAAGAGGCATTTCATCTTAGCCCTCTAGGTTGGCAACGCATCTGCAATCCCTCCGGGATTGTAGGTGTCTATGGGCAGTGGTGATCGCTTACCATCAGGTGACCCACTTGCTCGTTTGCCTTCCTATTCACATAAAACAGAAAAAAAATAAAAAAAATTGATTTAGTTGCTAAAATTAATTACCTGTCAAAAGTTACTCGTAATTGAGATAATATTTTGCTATCAATAATTATAGTGCTTTTTCAGTGGTCTATTTTTTACAGTACCTATCATAAGTAAACTTAAAACAATAGCCCCCTTATTCATAAACGTTCTATAGGCTTCTGCTAACTTAGCAATCGTTTGTCCTTATCTGTGAAAGGTAAATGTCAAACTGACAGATAAGGACAAACGATTGCTAAGTTAGCAGAAACCTAAAGAGCGTTTTATAAGGGGGTTAGTATCTAAAAAACCCAACTGCTAAATCATTTATCTGAAAATGAGAAGAGCAGGGGTTTTCTTTTGCTATTCAGTTGAAAATTTTCCTAGTGAATAAGTGCTACTATAGTTTAAATGAGTTTTTTGACGAAGATTGTTAGTTAAATAATATAATTAAATGTATAATTTAGTGAATGTCTTTACAACATGCTTAATTCAAATCGTACCTATAATATACTAGCTGTTGCCAGCGACTTCGTCTGCAAAGAATTCGTTTATTGCTATCCCGCGGGAACTGCGCAATTTTCCGGGATAAAAAGTAGCCTGTGCAATTCCAGACTTTTCTCTATCTATGTGCCGAATTTCATCCAGATCCGTTGGGCCGTTCTGGCGTGATTGAGTAACAAACAAACATCCATCCATCCATACATCAATCCATCCATCCATACTTTCGCATTTAATAATATTAGTTAGATAGTTAGATTTGAATTGAACCCCCTTATTCATAAACGCACTATAGGCCTCTGCTAAGTTAGTAATCGTTTGTACTTATCTGTGAAAGGTAAATGTCAAAGTACTGTCATAATGTCAAAAACTGTTAAAAAATCACCTTTTAGAGAAGCAAACGCAAGTTTGAAACACCCGCAGAGACCCAAATTTGAAGCACACACACACGCACGCACGCACGCACGCACACACACGCACACACGCACACACACACGCACACACACACACACACACACACACACAAACACACACACACACACACACACACACACACCTCGGTAGGTACACTGCTCAGACTTTGTTTTTGTTGTTCTTTTTAACTTAGAATAATAGTTTTTTTCCTTTTTTTTTTTCCTTTTCGTCTTTCCACATTTAATTGTCTCTTTCTGTCACAACTAGCCTCCGCTAAAGGGACCAGACTGAAAACCAGCGCTGGGTTCATGTAACCCAGCACACGCTGAGACTGGCACCCGTTGCCGGAACATAGCCCGCCTAGTGTATCTCTTTGTATTTTTATTTTTCCTCTAGTCTTGAATCTCTTGTCAACTTAACTTCTATTTGTTTATGTTGTGGTAATAAATGATTTTATTATTATTATTAAAAGTGACAGATAAGGACAAACGATTACTAAGTTAACAGAGGCCTATAGTGCGTTTATGAATAAGGGGGGAAATATTTATGTCGCTATGCCCTTGGAGGGTGTCACATCCGTACTACTTTATGATTGTGATTGCCACCTTTAAACTGTAATGTGACTTGCAATAAACGATTCTATTCTATTCTATTCTATTCCGACTCAGTGCAGGTTTTAGCTATCATCTTTTGCGGGTGCGTAGGATGATGAGATATGCTTTCTGGAACGAATTGCCTAATTAATCTACTTGACTATGTTTTGTACCAATAGCTACAGTTTTATGTGATGTGTATCGAGTCAGGAGTCAAAAGTTTATTTTGTAAGGGCTCTTATACTTGTCTTTTTTTGTAACTACATACCAGCGCATGTGTGAAGTTGATGAGTTTGGTAATGGCCCGTGTGTTGGTCCTTATTTGTGTGTGTGTGTGTTTCATGGGGGCGGCTGAAAAACAGCGTCTGTTTGTCAACAGATCGTTAGGTCTGGGTGGCACAGGCATAAGCTGAGCTGCAACCCATTTCAATAGTTTGTAGCGTTTTATTGTTTACCTAAATGTAATTGCAAACTGTTAAATAAATATCTTTTATTATTATTATTATTTTTTGTATGTATCTGACAGCGAGCGAACCTAACCCGAATCGGAATTGAATCCTTTCCATTTAGACAAGAAAGGGACAGACTGACTAGCGCGTGAATCCCTGTTAACATGCGTTACATAAACAGTGGTCCACTGGATTAGCGGCGCGCGCGCCTAATTGACTGCGTAATCCGCCCCCCGGCCCGCCGCGTTGCATGCTTGTCGTTAATCCGGATAAAACGATTTTTACGCGAGGGACTAGCAATCCTATTTTGTTGATATCTATTCATTAGCATGCTAGAATGACCCCAATTCGAGCATATTTTTATAAAACATGGACTAGGTACAACTTCCTGGTCTGGAAGCAAGGAAAAAGCACGGTTAATGTACCTACCAGTTGCTTCTCTCGCGCAGACGGTAAAAGCCCATGGAATGTGCGAATATCTTAGGAAACATGTTATAGGCGGCTAGCAACCCATCACATTTTGATTCCCCTTTCCACCTAAACGCCTGCAATCATGCTTGGTTTGGCCGAATAAAGTCAGACGCACATTATACACTCATAAACATTCATTTTCGTTATTTCCGAACGTACCGTACAATGCTGGCAATACTGCTTGGAAACACCCGCACCACCGCCCTCCCCCGGAGTTTCAAAAAAATATGGACGATCGCGCGCGCAGCTCTGAAGAAAGCTGAATAAATTCCCGTATAAAGCCTCTTAAACTCCAAGTGTTAGTGCTGTGGTATCGATAAAGTGGTGTCAATTAGTGCCAGTGGAAGAAAACTCATCGTCGAAGAACCAGTGCCTTCGATCAAATTTCTCAGTGCAGCAGCCCAGGTACTTAATCCCACCTTATCTTTCCTAAAAATCAACCAATGCTAAACGTGGCCTTTAGGTACATCTTGTTACTTTAGGTTAGGCTCTCTCGACCCCGTAAGGGAAAAAAACTTAATTTTATTAATATGTAAGTATGTGTGTAGGTACCGACGAGCATGTATGAAGCGATTGATGAATGTAGAAGAAGCGAAAGAGGTATGTCAAAATCGTAGCAAGTGGAACAAAGTAGTCTCTGCCTACCCCTATGGGAAAGAGGCGTGACTGTATGTATGTATATGTATTAACAGTGAGTGGAACTTTACTCTCAACGCGCCTTTTCTAGGACACAAACAGTGCGTCCCAACTTACCCCGGTTCCCTCGAACAGCGAAGCATTAGACAAACATGGCCGTCTGACAGTTACACGCAAAGAGAATTAAAACTCCCGCGGGGCTCGGCTGGGGGAAGCTCGGGGACAATGGGTAGCTGGCTTGCAATTTTTAGGGTATTTTAATTTTAGTTACAGCGCGGCTAGCATGAGTGTCTCTTTCTTGCTATTTATTCTAGTTCTAGTCTATCTGTCGCGTGGCACAGCTATCGCGCGCACTCGTAATAGAAGACCTTCCATGCTGGTCTGGCAAAGGAAATACATAAAATGTACCATCGGCCTCTTCTCGCACAAACCGCTAAAGTCCATCGAGGGCACGGGCGAAAATCATAGCACGCTTGCCTTTATTCACCCTTGATTTGAAGACTGTCATATTAAAGCGTTCAGGGAACAGTTCTTGTAGGTATGAATGTGCCAGTTAGCTGATTCCTATGCCAATTGTCAGCCCATACATGAACTGTGAAAGTAAACACGATGGCGATTGCGAGCGAGTTAGACAATAAGCCTACAGGTTTCAGCTGACAGCGAGCGAACCTAAACTGAAACGGAATTGAATAGCATTAAGACATGGCGAGGCCCCTACTTTGTATCGCATCGCAATAACTAAGAACCATACATTTCCCCGCGCAATACCTGCCCTTTACGCCCCATGAACGGGCCATAAACACTTTTCTCAATAAAAGATAATGTCCTAAATATAAGACGGACCCCCGCGCCGTGATTTAGCCGACATTTGCAATAAAACGAGATTGCGGCTCACAGGCTAATTCCGGGGTTAATATCCCGGGGCCAGGGGACATGAATAGTTAAGGCATTCATACACGCACGGGGTTTTATAGACGATCTGAACCAAGTGCGGTGGAGAAGATTCCAAACTTCTGTCTATCGTGACGAATCGTTACAGGCCCTTTTAGAATACTGTAGGGAATCTGCTCTTATTTTATTAAGAACAGGCTTCTTCTTCTTCTTCTTTTATTTCTGGCGTTACAAGTCGTTATAGCGACGACTACTTCGCCAATTTCAGGGTTAAAAATTTTAATCAAAAAATCTTGTGACAAAATGTCGGCAACGTTGTACGGTAACAAGGTCAAAGACCCCCCCTCCCCCCTATCGGGCTCTTAGCCAACGGTCAATGATATCCCTCAGATACTGCCAGGAAATCATTAGCCGTTGCCCAGGGTGAACGGACCAAGCACTACTCTTCCCCCCGGACGGATCCAGAAACGAACCGCAGCTCCTGGCCACACGTGGAGGTAATCCGACTGGCACCCCAAGAATAGGCTTAATATTACGTAATTCGCTCGCAATCGCCACCGTGTTCATTTTGACAGCTCTTGTATGAATGTGACAGCTAGCTGATTCCGATGCCAATTGTCAGCCCATACATGAACTGTCAAATGAACACGATGGCGATCGCGAGCGAGTTACGTAATAAGCCTGCAGATGCTTCCAGGGCGACGGTCGAGGGAGGCAGAGGTCCCGTGCTGCAAGAGGCGGGTATTAAAAGACCAGTCGCGTGACGTCACTTGTATACCAGTAATAGTCTTAAGTCTTTAACAATCTAACTAATATTATAAATGCGAAAGTATGGATGGATGGATGGATGGATGTTTGTTACTCAATCACGCCAGAACGGCCCAACGGATCTGGATGAAATTCGGCACATAGATAGAGAAAAGTCTGGAATAGCACATACATAGGCTACTTTTTATTCCGGAAAATTGCGTAATTCCCGCGGGATAGCGATAGACGAATTCTTTGCAGACGAAGTCACTGGAAACAGCTAGTCTAACTAATATTATAAATGCGAAAGTATGGATGGATGGATGGATGGATGGATGGATGGATGTTTGTTTGTTTGTTACTCAATCACGCCAGAACGGCACAAACGGATCTGGATGAAATTCGGCACATAGATAGAGAAAAGCCTGGAATAGCACATGGGCTACTTTTTATCCCGGGAAATTGCGTTGTTCCCGTGGGATATCGATAAACGATTTCTTTGCAGACGAAGTCGCTGTCAACAGCTAGTAATATTATAAATGCGAAAGTATGCATGGATATTTGTTTGTTACTCAATCACGCCAGAACGGCACAAACGGATCTGGATGAAATTCGGCACATAGATAGAGAAAAGCCTGGAATAGCACATGGGCTACTTTTTATCCCGGGAAATTGCGTTGTTCCCGTGGGATATCGATAAACGATTTCTTTGCAGACGAAGTCGCTGTCAACAGCTAGTAATATTATAAATGCGAAAGTATGCATGGATATTTGTTTTTTACTCAATCACGCCAAAACTGCCCAACGAATCTGGATGACATTCGGCACATAGATAGAGAAAAGTCTGGAGTAGCACATAGGCTACTTTATATCCCGGAAAATTTCCGCGAGACAGCGATAAACGAATTCTTTGCAGACGAAGTCGCAGGCAACAGCTAGTAATAATAAATAAGCTAGCGAAGCCCCAAATTTTAGATAATCGATAACTTAACATGACTAACACAAGTTCAAGTCCGACCATCTGCCTATCGGTCTTCCAAAAGTCATTACCAATAAGTAATAGCCCCTCCTCCTCTCCCGGGCGTTCACCCCCACCCCGCCAGGTGCAAGCTGACGTGGTGAAAAACACCTTGCTTCATTTAACTTACAGTGATTTGATTTCATATTACTTGATAAAGTCAAAGTTCTTTATTTGCATAAAATGTGGTACATTGTGGTTCTTAGTTCTTGATAAAGGATTTTTTTCTCTTTATTAAAGAGCTTAGTCGCTGAGGCTACCATGTCGCTCCATTATTTACAACACTAATCTTACAGATTGACTTTTCTATTAACAATAGCCTGCCGCGCTAAGGCAAATAGTGCTTTTGCCGTATCCGACAGGGGGTATGTACGCAAGATCACTATTGCGACTGGAAAAAGGATAGAATTTTGTTCTTTATTTTGTTGTAACGTTATCGTCATGACAAAAATAGTGTTCCTTAAAATTATAATGATCTTTATTTATCACATTAGTGATGGGTACATAACTCGATAATTTTTGATCGAATTTTATCTATTCCCTTTCCAACAAGAACTTTAACTTGGCATAAGACACGGTAAAGTTTTGCAAATTTTTTAATTCTATTCTGCCACAAGAAGTAACTTTTATTTACGTGCATGCAGAAAAGTTTGTACTTACACACAATCTTCTTAAATTTTGGAAATATTTCTTTGTATATTTTGCATATATTTAATGTTTTATTGTGTCTGTTTCTTTATATATTTGTACAATAGGTAAAGCATCCACTTTCTTACTTTTTTTACTTACGCTTTTTTATTTAATGCATTATGAACCAGTGCGAGTCCGACTCGCACTTGGTCGGTTTTTTTATGGTACAATGACATTTTCCGTACATACATTATTATATACATGCGTGTCCACCTTTCAAATATATTGATACAGTCCCATAGTTTTTATTTTTAATCGCTCTACTTTTTTTTCTCAGCAAAACAACATTGTTTTTCTGCTTGCAGCCATTATCTCCAGTCACCTCCGACACCTCGATGCGGCTTCCGCGATGACAAACAAATTATTATTAGCGTAAGTTATTGCGCGATAAATCTGCCCGCCTAATGCCCCCGCTCGGCCCAACTGGGGTCGCGGTGCTGTATCGACAATACCTACAATTGCACATCACTAGTGAGCTTTTTTTAGATATCTTTGCGTTAGCCATTGGCAAAGGAACAAAGTCCATACAGCTAGAAATATTTAAAATTTTGTGAGTGGTAGAATTTTATTATTCTATACAAATTCGACTGGTACGGGCGTTTATTCGTTTTATTTTTAAATATGAAGATAAGAGTGATAACTGTTTATTGTTTCAAATTGTATATTGCGTAATTTTGAAATTGGAAACAATTTTAAATCACAAGGCACGTCGTTACACCTTTGGCAAAGTTATTAGTCTTTGTTTATTAGCAATTATTAAGTTTAGCTCGCTTTCAAATGTTTCTGTCAGTCATTCCTAATTTTTCACATTCGGGGCAAGAAACTGCCTAAACCGCACAGCGCAGATACACTATTTTTTCACAATGATGTTGATGCAAAGTATTTTTACGGCGATGAAGCTTGGTTGCTAAAAACTAGTGCCTACGCCAAATCTTGAGATTAAGTTGTCAAAGCGGACCCCAGGCTCACTGAGCTGTGGCAAATGCCGGGAAAAAAACGCTAGGAAGATGATGGAGCTTGGCAGCTGGGACATGGTGACAGATATCAGAACACTTTCCAATGAAAAGTGACGTATCTGCAAAGAACTAGAGGATCAAACTACCTACCTAAGCCTATAGATCTATTGTAGAATAGAATTTAAGTACTATTGTAAATCTATTTTATTTTGAAAAAATGACTTTCTGCCAAGCTTCTTGCGGCGCATTCTTCTTGGCAATGATGGTCTTTCCGAATGCGCTGGTAGATTCAAAAAAAGACATATAAAAGAGCCCTTGGCGGCCTATTTGCAAAATAAACTTTTGACTTTTGTACTGAAATATGGCCGCCTTTAACATCCAGCAAGATAATTGGGAGGAACTTGCGGGAAAGGAGTGAGTGGCGGAGGCGTATAGTAGATGGATGACAAGCGCACGACCAAGCTTGGTTTCAGGCTTTAGCGTGCAAAAGGACCAAAGTACGCTCAGCTACAGTCCTTCCTTCGAAGTCTGCTTTGACATACCCTCGTGCGGTCGGAAATGCTGCTCCCGTATAAGTCAGCAAGCTTATTACGTAACCCGCTCGCGATCACCATCGTCTTTATTTCGACAGTTCATGTATGGGTGGACAATTGGCATCGGAATCAGCTAGCTGTCACATTCATACAAGAACTGTCAAAATGAAGACGATGGCGAGTGCGAGCGAGTTACGTAATAAGCCTGCTGGTCTGTACAGCCACTAAACACAGTGCCGCTGACACAATGCTTGTATCATCTGTCAAAGATGTTAAGGCTGATGATTGTACAAACTAGAACCTGAATCAACAAAGAACAATTTCAAACTGGCAACACCGGATCAACGTAAGCAATTCAACGCTCATTGTGACCAAAATAAAACTGCATCAAACCAAACGTAAATAAACAACCAACGCGATTAACCGTAGCTCTACCATTAAACCACGAAAACTAAAAGCGCCAACAAAGCAGCTCATCAAAAATTACCGAGCACTCCAGTGTGTAAAAAGGCGTATGTGCGTCGCGCTCCACGTCACTTACGACGTTATTCCGCGGGCTGTCAATATAAAGCATCCATTTTACAATTAACGCGTGATCTGAATTTGGAGAAGCAATAATTGATGAGCATAAAAAGATTTCCTTGTCACCGCCGACGCCGGCGCCGTGTCGCAAATAAAGCAAACGGATGCAATAGACAAAATGATACGAACTTTTTTACTGGCACTGTTGCAATTTATTTTGGGCCTAATTCAAATTTAAAATGGCTGGTAAATGAAACTCGGCCGGGTTTAGAGTGAGGCGCTTTTAACGTGCAACTTATTATTAGGATGTTGGTTTTATGATCTTAAAGTGAAATAATTCCCTATTCAGTTTACAACGGCTTTATAATAGTAAAAGTTATGGACCTTGAATTGTTTCGGTATATTATTCGGTACCTATATCGGTAATATACTCAGTTGCTTTTACGACTAACACAAACATGATAATTTTGTTAAAAAATCATGTTAATTTTTTATTTTCAAAAATTACTGATAGCAATTTTTACAAGAAAAGCAAACTTTGTACAGCAAATGAATATCACACTGGTTATCACAATTGTCTATTGTGTTAAGTAGGTATGTTTATTTATTTTATCGAGTCGATAGCCGACGCGAGCGTGTCCCATCCCTACGCTATACATCTTTTTAATAATGAAAGGCTTTAGCAAGCGAGGCACGCGTCGGGCATTATGTTATGTCTATAGGTATTTATTTATTTTTATTTCCTGTGATCGTGATTTTAAAACAGAAACTGTTTTAGAACAGAAAGTTCCCGCGGGATGCGATAATCGAATTCATCGCAGACGGAGACGCGGGCAAAAGCTAGTATATTATACAAAAAGTAGTCTCCGACCGAAATACGATTTTTAGCCGAAACCGAAACCGAATATTCGGTTTTTTTCTGATTTCGGCCGAAACCGAAATTGTTGAAGACGTATCATATCAAACAAAATATTCAAAATTACTGTACAAATCGTAAGGAGAAGGTTTCTGCAAGGATTTCTTATATGAGAACAGTTACTTTTTTTGTTAAACAAATGCATGCATACTACTGTCGCTGGTCTCAGCTGGGCCGGCCGCCTGTGCATTACCTATACCTACCCGGCCGAGCGTGCCCGAATTAAGCCGAGCGCTCCCGATGCGAGAGCCGCAAGAGGCCGCTAAGTAATTTCGGCCCGGCCGAAGGTTTCGGCCGAATTTTGGCCGAAACCGAAACTTCACCCGAAATCACTTTTTTGGCCGAAATTGGCCGAAACCGAAACCGAAACTTCGGTCGGACACTAACAAAAAGCAGCCAAGTGCGAGTTGGGCACAGACCGGACTGAGTCTCAGTGGCCCTCGCTAAAGCAAGCCACTGACGAACCTTCCAAACGGATACCGTTACAATGGATTCATCCAAATGGACGGCATCCAATTATTTAGCACACTGACGATCGGTCCATTTCATACGTCCATATTTTCGACATTCGTTGATGTAGACTGATTAAAAATGGACGTAGTTTTGAACATTCACGGAGCATTTGTAGTGACGGGCAACTTCGACTAATTTGCTGATTCGAATGATTATTCATTACTAATATCGTAATTCGAATTTGAAATTAGTAATATACTAATGCCGATGATCGAATAACGACTACTAATATTAGTAACTAATCGGCGGCTAGATGAGTGCTCGGACCGAATCGGGAATCTTCGTGTCGACTCGGCGCGGTGCTCGCGTTAGTTGTTAGCTTGTTAGTTATATCAACGTCAACTCGACTGGACCGAATGGAGTGAATTTTGAGTACTACTAATATTCGAATGATTTTCAAATTAGTCGACTAAGTCGAATGATTACAATAATCGACTAATCGAATTAGTATTATTCAAAGTCGTCCATCATTAAGCGTTTGGAGTGCGTCCTAGCGTTGACGGTCGCTCTTAAGAGGGTGCATCCTTACTGAGTGGCAATGTCGCATTTTTGGTGATTTTTTGCGATTATTTCACAGAAAATGAATGAAAGTTTCAAATGTCCGTCTGTAGTGCACTTCTTTTTTAGTGTATTAATGTGTCTAATGCAATAATTGATCGTGATGGCCTTTTATTTTCTTATTAAACGAGATATTATAGTATTTTATCCCTTTAATACGAAAATAAAAGTCCATCACGATTAATCATTGCATTAGACACATTAATACACTCAAAATGCAGTGCACTACAGACACATTTGAAACTTTCATTAATTTTCTGTGAAATAATCGCAAAAAATCACCAAAAATGCGACGTTGCCAGCTCAGTAGGGATGCACGCTCTTAAAGTCGCCACGCCGATACGTCCAAAATTCCAAATGGAGTGGCGTGCTGGATTTCAATCCAAATGGAAATCCACGATCAGGATGCCGTTTAAAAAACATTAACGTTTTTGACATTCACGGACCAATTTTGGAATGCAGCCGCGCTATTTGGACTGTTAGAAGGCTCGTCAGTAGCCACCTTAATGTATCTATTCTGCATGTTAGGCAATTCGCCCGAATGAGCCAAAGTAAACTTATAAAGCAAATAATCTAAGTGAAATCCATTTACTGAAGAAATGTAAGTTTCTCAGAAGCGCCGGTCAGCGTTCACATGGACATTATTTGCTCGGCGGCGTATTTATATAATACGGTTGCGAGCAAACACCGGGGACTAGTGTTTGCAAATACGCGGCCCACATCTTACGGCGTAAAACTCGACAGCTCTAAGATAATACAAAATGAAGGTATGTTAGTATATGCTTAGTAAGTATTGTCAGTAACCACGCCATTGAGATTTTCCTAGTACAAGTCTACATAATCAAGTTTTACAGAATTTAACTATGGCTTTTTCTTACTTAGAATCGTTTACACAATCGATCCTTATACAAGAAAAAAACCGGCCAGTTGCGAGTCGGACTCGCGCACTGAGGGTTCCGTACAAATTCGCTAAGTTATTATAAAATCCAGTGTTAGCAGAGCCCTGCTTTTAAGCAAAAAATGTAGGCAGTGTGAGGTCACTTTATATTGGTTACTATACAATAGACAGACAAATATTAAATAAAAAAAAACTACTTACTAGATCTTATTCAAACCAATTTTGGGTGGAAGTTTTTGTGGTAATGTACATCATATATTTTTTTTACTTTTATCATTCTCTTATTTTATAAGTTACAGGGGGGGGGGGGGGACACACATTTTATCACTTTGGAAGTGTCTCTCGCGCAAACTATTCAGTTTAGAAAAAATCATATTAGGAACCTCAATATCATTTTTGAAAACTGGATAGGTTATACCCCACACGTATGGGTTTGATAAAAAAAAAAAACAGTTTCAGTTGTAAGTATGGGGAACCCCCAAAATTAATTGTTTATTTTTTATTTTTGTGTAAAAATCTTAATGCGGTTCACAGAATACAACTACTTACCAAGTTTCAACAGTATAGCTCTTATAGTTTCGGAGAAAAGTGGCTGTGACATACGGACGGACAGACAGACATACAGACAGACATGACGAATCTATAAGGGTTCCGTTTTTTGCCATTTGGCTACGGAACCCTAAAAATGTGTTCCCATTGTTCCCGCGGGATAGCAATAAACATGTCAAAGGTCGTAGCTACCTAGACTCGCAACGTAAATATTTTTCCAGATTATTCTATCAACATCAGGGGCCTTACCATGACGTCCTAATTCCGACTCAGTTCATGTTTTAGCTGTCACTTTTAGTATAAATCTGACAGCGAGCGAACCTAAACTGAATCGCATTAAGACGTCATGGTAATGCCCCAGTAGGCTTATTGTCTAACTCGCTCGCAATCGCCATCGTGTTCATTTTGACAGTTCATGTATGGGCTGACAATTGACATCGGAATCAGCTAGCTGTCACATTCATACATGAACTGTCAAAATGAACACGATGGCGATTGCGAGCGAGTTAGGCAATAAGCCTACTGGTCTTAAGTCTAATTCTGCGCGGACGAAGTCGCGGGCAGAAGCTAGTAAGACATAAATAATCGAACCTACCAATTTTAAAATATGATTTTATGTAGGTATCGATTAGGTATTATTGTCTAGGGTCTAGTCCAAGGGTCTTCAACCTGTTTGAAGTCAAGGGCCTAGTATACTCTGATATTGGTTCGGTGCGCCGCAACATAATAAAAACATTCCATTCTAAACTAAAAGTAGGTAAAGAAGGTAAAGTAGGTGAAAGTGAATTTAATTCTGTCAATACAATGTCGCAACCGCGGGCCGCCGGTTGAAGACCCTTGGTCTAGTCTTTGATTTTTTACATAGGTATTACACCAATCAAACTCTCACCATCATACCATAACAAAACTAACCAGAAAACTTCGCATTTTAACAAAACAAAACGCTTCAAACACAAAAATCGACAGAAATATTAAACATTCTTTCTTTACCGCAAAAGGGCGTAAGCGCCATCAAGTTCATTGGAGACATACGTCGTTTAATGTCATACAAGGTGTGTTCGCGCGCTCCTGCGAGATTCCTGCGCCCGCGCAGCTCGGGCGCAAACGTTGACTTTAGTTTTTTTAGCTCTTGCTCTTGAGGTATATGTCACGTCTGACTGCAGTGGACTTTGACACTAGTGAATAATATTTTATTTCTATTTTTGTACCGCTTTTAATAGTATGTATTACATAGGTATGTAAGATGCAATATATACTATGCTGTTGTATTTACGAAGAGAAAAAAAATATGTTTGTGAATATTTTTACAAGATTTTATATGTTCTTCCTTTAGAGGAAAAGGCGGCACGACTTAGATGCATATCAAAGGGTGGCATTAGCCTGCTCTTGACAGAGGAAGAGTGGCAGAAAAAAGGGGACCTTTGCCCAGCAGTGGGACACTAGAAATAGGCTAAAAAAAAACTGCCACCACTTCCCGTGGAATGAAATTTTACCATCTAATACTTAAAATACATTTTATCTTGCTGCTCTGCTACCATTTTTAATTATTTTTGAAATGGCTTTCTAGTGTCACGTGTGTCTTTAATTGATACATATTTGCACAATTTTGTGACAAAATATGTAATTCTATAAATCTAATATTTCTGATAGATTATAAAATATGAAAGAATCGAGAATTTAACGTCCGATTTTTGTATTTATTTTACCCGTTAAAAATATTTTTAAAAAATACTGATAATTCTAGAACACATAGGAAAATCCGAAAAGTAAAGCTATGACCGGGATTCAAACTCGGATCTTCATCAATCCGTATTGCGTGCCCCTACACCACCCATAATAGATTACCGGCAATAGGTTTACTTTTTAGATTATTCCATTCGTTCAGTATTGTTTAGAAATATAATATATCTGACTCCAAAAATAACAAGCACAATTACATCGTCAACGTAAAAAACGCAATTCAGCCAAATCCCCACCAAAAACAAGGCAACAAAGTCCTGTGACACAAAATGTTCTACAACCGTTAAAAAACAGTATTATCAGACTCAATAAATTCTATGAATGGTCACCATTAACACCAGAAGCTGAATCGGTAATACAGTCAACTGTTTAATAGCTGTTAAAGATACAGTTGACGATAGCGCGGGAGTTTTCACGGATTCTACTGTGACACACAGACCGACACGTTGGGCAACGGAAACCGCAGTTATGCCGCAAGACTGTGACCCCGATTGGTTTGACACGATTTTTAAGTTATTGGTAGATCAGTTTGCTATGCAATTATTTGTCAGCATTTTGTGGTGCCTTTGGCTTTTTATTTAAGTGTCTTTGGTCATCATTACCGTTTTTTTATTTAAGAAAAGAAGCTATACTCTATGTTATCCATATTGTCTTAAGATACCTACTACAAAGCATTCTAGTGTCGCTGGTATAGAATTATCAACGAATTTTATTCCGAAATCCAAAACTCTTTGTCACTCTCCTGAAATTAGTTTAAATTCTTTGATTTTTCATGAACTCGCAATTCTTGCAACATTTTAAGAAAGAAACTTTGAGACAAAAAAACCTTGTATATTTGCAAGCAGAAAAACCTTGAATGACCATTATATTGGTTAGTCCTGCGGTTAAGCACAAATAGCACCTTAAGAGTTTCAATAAGAGTTTTGTTTTTTCTAAAGCACCTTGTTCAGGTGAGGAGGTTTAAGATAGCCGATGAAATATCTGGTATTATCTTAGCCCTCTAGACTTTGTACATTGTTGATGATAACAAATTTTCTTGATTAATAACCAAATTCATAAAAAAAGAGCTGCTTTTTAATAAAATCTCAGGACGTCATCATTCAGTTCATTTGAGTAGTTCGTCACTCGTCACGTCAGTATGTCACGAGTGTTAACGAATTACAAATATTAGTCACCAAACGACACAAATTAAGACTAATTCTTAACGCAAAGCGACTTAAACAGAAACTAAGTGCTTCTACAAGCTGTATAGCGGGTACTTTACGAGCAACTGAATGTATTACTGGCTAATTTGTAAGTTCTAAGCGCTAAGAAGGAGCAATTGACGCCAATTCTATATCAATAATTACTTTGTTAGTTATATCATTGTCGTTATCGACTGGTCTGTTTGTCTGAATGTTGAAGTTAAATAAGTTATGTAGAGCAACGTTTCCAAAGGAAGTTTTACCATTTAATTTGATAGTTTTATCAGATTAATATACAGTCCACTCAATAGCTATCACAAAGATTTATGCCTGTTGCAAATTCTTAAATTGTATCGGTTCTCAAAAGACCAGAAATTTTCAGACAATGATACTTCTAGTCTTCTTCTCTAAAGAAATTAGAAGTGCGATCTTCTACTTCTCTAATGTAACAACGTACTTGACTGACTAACCAGACAATGCACAGCACTAACCACAAAGCTAGAGACATCAAATTTGAGAAACCTACCCTGAGTATCATAGAAGTGTAATTTAAGAGATTTCCTTAATATTCCCACAGGAACGAGCTCTTTATTTATCTACGGAAACAAAGTCAAAGGCCTAAATTAAAACATAAAACTTCTCTATCAGCTCATAAACACCTGCGTTATTACCCTTTTTTATTCAAAATACCATTTTACCGTCTCTATTGTTGAACTTCGACAAAGCTTCCAATATTATAACCTGTTGTCACACTTTACGCCGCTCATAAAATCAGTAGTTCGCTATAAAAGCAAGAGGTGAGCGTTTGACCACCCATTCGCTATACGTTTACGACACATAAAAGATCTGTGACGTCGGGAACGTCGGGTCGAACGAGAAGGATGCCGTTATCAGTGGAAGTGAGACACATTTTCGCGCTGGATTCCAAAACTACATTTTAGATCGAGATAGCTTTTCATCTACATTTGGGGGATTTGATCTTCGGACTAGATAAGAATGAAAGAGATTTTGTTAATAGCCGTAATTATAGTAACTTTAAGACAAGCCATTTAATGTGCGAATATTTAAAACTGAATATTTTGTCCTTTCTTTCTTGCGATATCAGAATAACTTCATCAGAAGGAGCAGCTTTACCTTTGTAAAGTTACAAACTATTCTTGGCAATTTTCTGCCAAGGATTTGTAAACATTGTTGTGAGTTAAGCTTTTAACTGAGAAAAACTTGAATATAGGTATGCTTTTTAGAGGTAAAAACGAGAGCATTCTCAAACACCTTAACCAAAGATTTCGTTTTTAACAAAAACCACAAAGTTTCACCTCGTAACGCGATGACCGTCATCCAAGAATCGCAAATGGTGATACAGAGTTGCTACATTCGTCACTTTCTTTTACTCCAAGTTAGTAAAAGACAGTATCACGTTCTCTGGTTCTGTAGTGGCGATACGAGTTTGAGTTGAAGGTTATCCAGGTAGCCAGCCCTGTGAAATATATCAGGCTAGTGCAACTTTTGGCTTCGAAGTGCGAAGTGCAGTCTCGCAGGGCTCAATGCTAGGACCACTTTTTTTCAACGGATGTAAATTGTAACGGTTATGGTGTGTTTGTTTTGGTTTCGATTTTTATTTCGATAAAGCTTTTAGTCTGACTATGATAGAGTTTTTTAAAGGTCGGAACTTTTGAACTCTGTGTTCCAATTAGAAAAATAGATGTTGATCTAAAAGTTTAGTGATGTCGGTATTGTTGGTTGTAACAGTTTTAGAGCATCAATTTAGTAGTATTAATATGACTAACTTACCATTGGATTTACCAATGAAGCTAACAGTCATATTAATATCGTATATTTTATATGATAGACAACGCACTACACAAGTCACGGGACCTGGGGATGAGAGATCTGGCAGACATATACCTTATCACATCTAAAGTGTCGTAAGTGCACTGAGAAGGAATTTTTAGACATTCTCACGAGAAAGAGAAAACAGCGATGGAGTTTACTAAATACCCGCCTATTGTCTTTTTTATAAATAGGCTCACTAACACACACAGTTACAAGACATTGATATTTGATACCCCCCTCTTCAGTCCTTTGAGAGCATGGACGTTGCAGCATGTCCGAAACGTCGAGGTAAATAATAAAACGTACACGATTAAGGCTTGTTTAGTTAAAATAACGGCGCGCTGGACGGAGGAAAAAGTCCTGGCTTAGGAACATCCGCGAGTGGATGAGCATTACCAGCGTAGAAGAGCTGTTTCGTCTGGCACAGGACAGAGATAGGTTCGCTAAGCTAACGGCCAACCTCCAGTAATGGAGAGGCACCATGAGAAGAAGTTAAAATAGTAAAATCAGTGGCTTTGAGTTTGACATGGTTGCTGTGGAAGTTGAAGGTGAGTATGGAACTGACCTGGACTCTGCTCTCGGTGAGGCCGATCCGCATCGCGATCTCCTCCCGCATGAAGATGTCAGGGTAATGGGTCTTGGAGAAACAGCGCTCCAGCTCGTTCAGTTGCGCCGGGGTGAACCTGTGAGAAGAGTCAGGAGTGCTGATCATCATCATTTCCAACCATACTTCTTCTTCATCAGCGTGTAATTAAACATATTACAAAAAGGTAAAAATAGCAGTGAAGTGCCACAAAATATGATACGGTTAGAATAACATTTTTTATCATTAAGATTTGAATAATTTTGTTTATAAAACTTTTGTTCAGGGGAGGTTTAAAAGGTGATAAAACATAAAAAAAAGGAACAAGAGCGAAGCTGCGGGAAACCGCCATTTAGTAGGTAAATAACCTGGTCGGATGACTTCCGCTTGGCAGGCTTGTCGCTGTCGGAGGCGGAGGACGGCATGCTGACTGGCACTGTCGCCATGTGCTGCTGGTGGATGCCACCAGCAACACGCCTGCGGGTCAGCTGGGGTGTTACCTGGTCCGATGCCTCTTCCGCTTGGCAGGCTTGTCGCTGTCGGAGGCGGAGGACGGCATGCTGACTGGCACTGTCGCCATGTGCTGCTGGTGGATGCCACCAGCAACACGCCTGCGGGTCAGCTGGGGTGTTACCTGGTCCGATGCCTCTTCCGCTTGGCAGGCTTGTCGCTGTCGGAGGCGGAGGACGGCATGCTGACTGGCACTGTCGCCATGTGCTGCTGGTGGATGCCACCTGCAACCGCCTGCGGGGTCAGCTGGGGTGTTACCTGGTCCGATGCCTCTTCTGCTTGGCAGGCTTGTCGCTGTCGGACGCGGAGGACGGCATGCTGACTGGCACTGTCACCATGTGCTGCTGGTGGCTGCCAACTGCAACACGCCTGCGGGTCAACTGGGGTGTTACCTGGTCCAATGCCTCTTCCGCTTGGCAAGCTTGTCGCTATCGGTGGTGGAGAACGGCATGCTGACTGGCACTGTCGCCATGTGCTGCTGGTGGATCCTGCAACACGCCTGCGGGTCAGCTGGGGTGTTACCTGGTCCGATGCCTCTTCTGCTTGGCAGGCTTGTCGCTGTCGGAGGCGGAGGACGGCATGCTGACTGGCACTGTTGCCATGTGCTGCTGGTGGATGCCACCTGCAACAAAGGTGTTTGGGTTAGTTTGACTCAGTATCGCTGGATTTTTTTTAATTGTGGTTGAAAAACGTTTTCGTTTGTTGGTGGTCAAGAAGCGACTTAATTTTGTATCCAAATTACGATGAAAACCTTACAGAAGTGTTCAACCAAACTAACTTCACCAGATGGTGCAGTACATAATTCACGTCTTTATCCCTTACGGGGTCGACAGAGACTAAGGCAATAAGACCTAAAGGCCACGTTAAGCGTGATTTCCGGCTTCTAGGTCGAAAGGGGAATCAAAATAGTGATGGGTTGCTAGCCGCATCGCCTATGCCATGTAGCATTTCCTCTCTAACTATTAATTTGTTTCAAGTTTTCTTCAACCATCAGTGTTACTTAAATGAGCGCAAATCTGTTGCAACATTCACTGCTTGCTTCGTACCACATGTATCCCGCCCATACCTTATTATACCAGCAATGTAAGTCCTGTCTTGTCGAGGCTGATGTGGTTCGCGAGATGTAAGACCCCTACTATAAACAACGAAACTTTTATGAGTGCAAGTCTTGCACCATCCACTGCTCGCTCCGTACCACGTGTCTCCAGCCCCTGCCCTACTATAACAGCAGTGTAAGTCATACCTTGCAGGTGGTCGGGTCTGATGTGGTTCGCGAGATGCAGGCGGGCGCCGAGGGCATGGTGCCGCTCGAGCCCTGGCTTCAGATCGTGCTTCTCTTCCCCGCACGGCTCTTTGTGACCTGAGAAAAGAAGACAAAAGACAATAAAGGCGAGGTTAAATACAGTAGGCTTATTGTCTAACTCGCTCGCAATCGCCATCGTATTCATTTTGACAGTTCATGTATGGGCTGACAATTGGCATCGGAATCAGCTAGCGTCACATTCATACAAGAACTGTCAAAGTGAACACGATGGCGATTGCGAGCTAGTTAGACAATAAGCCTATGGTGTCACTTGCTCGTGATTGTCAAATTTTCGACATAAAATACTAGATCGTGAATATAATTGCTAATAATTAAAAAAAACTGTTTTTGTTATAAACGCAATCATTATTCTACTATTATACTGTTTGTATTTACCTACATCCATACCATATTAATAATCACGTTTTATCCCTTACGGGGTAGACAGAGCTCAAGGTAACAAGACCTAATGTTAAGTTTAGTTTATTTATTCTCTCAGCATAAAATTACAGAATAAATGAATTTAATATCATCCTACTAATATTATAAATGCGAAAGTTTGTGACGATGTGATGATGTGACAGTGTGAGTGAGTGAGTGTGTATGTTTGTTCCTTCTTCACGCTAAAACGACTGGACGGATTTGGATAAAATTTGGTAAGAAGATAGCTGATACCCTAGATTAAAACATAAGCGCCTTTTTATTCGGGAAAATTGTATAGTTCCCGCGGGATAGCGATAAACGTATCAATTGCTAATTCTACGCGGACGAAGTCGCGGGCAGAAGCTAGTTACAGTATAAATGAATTTAATGTCATGTATGATAATTTATGTTAAGATCGTCAATGTAGAAAGGCGTTGTATTTGTTATACCATGCGAAACTATTGCAAATTGAAATAATAAACGTCAAATTTTCAACATGAATCTACCGTGAGACTCAAACATAAATATGTACACAAACGGATAACTCTAGTATAAAAGTCGAGTAATGCTCAACATGTTTTGGACTAGTTCGTAGACCTTCCTCATGGAGCGCTCGCCCCGGCGGCAGTGAAACGAACACCTTAGCTCTAAGAGGAAAGACCACGAACTAGTCCAAAACATGTCAAGCATCACTCGACTTTTATACGTGAGTTATCCGTATACATGTGTAATTATGAACGTAAAATTTATTCACTCTTAGAAACTGCCTAAAGGATTACTTCCGTGAATTTCCACGTCAAACCTTCGGGCATAATCTAGAAGTGAACAGTAACCTATAGCCAGCTACTCACACACCAGCCGCACGGGCAATATTGGAAGCAGGGCCAGTATTATTGCCTCCTTAATCGTGGTGTGTATAGGCAAGCAGGGGCAATTTTTAGAACAGCCGAAATTGCCCCGACTGCCGTGCGACCGGTATTGCCCCAGCGGCAGGGTGTTCTGCCTTTTCGACGAATTTTTTTTGATCGAATTTCATTTGGCAACCAACATTTCGCCGAATGTTCACTTTGACAACTACTTATTGGCAAATTTTTGTATGCCAACCTCTCATTTGGCCGAATTTTTATGAAGACGAATATCATTTTGATTTTGTTGATTTTAAATTTTTGGAATATCTTTCACAATACATGTCAAATGTTACACTAGGCCGAAAAACTCTTATGATTAATTTAGGTTTAGGTGCGGTTCTTAGCCGCGAACATGTTTGTTTTAATTTATAAACAGTCTTTATTTTACCTTAGAATGTCTTATTTTTTATTAATGGTTATGTAGTAACATTTGGCTATATAAAAAATGACACTTTGATAAGTGTACATGTTCATGTAAAAAAAAACAAACGATGAGTTGGCAATCGTGAGATTGGGAAATGAACAAGTTACCATATGATGATTTGGCAAAATGAAATTCGGCCAAACGTTGGTTGGTAAGTGAAATTCGGCAATAAAATTTTCGGCAAATCAATTAGAGAACCCTGCGGCAGGTGTGTCCGTAGCCGGCTTATCAAATCATAATTTTAATCACCGGGGCAAGGGTCAAAGCTGAATGCCAATGACTCATGAAATTAGGTAACGCCATGAGGTCAGATCCCATATTGTTGAACACGGTAGCAGTAAGTTTTACAGCTCTCAGCATACAATGGACTCTGTTTGCGGTAGCTATTAAACATGGATGCCGATGGTTTACCGAACATTCCAATGAGTAATCAATTCCGATTATTTTTAGAATTCAATCGCTCATTTGTTTGTAAAATCTTGACTGTCAATGATGTAAGGTTTTCGATTCGTAGCTTCAAACTTCAAAAACTTGAGATGGTTTAAGAGCGTTTTTTTTTTTAAAGTCCACATGTACAATTTATCCTGAATTTATATTTTTAAACTCAAACTCAAGCTCAAACTCACTTATTGCTTTGATTAGATTTTTCTTACTCAGTATCGTTTACTCTATCGATTCTCATGCAAGAAAAAATGTGTTCCAGATTTTAATACGGTTTTTTTTCCTGTTCGTCACGTTCCATAATATAAAATACAATACAATACAAATACTCTTTATGGAACACCACAAATCAGTACAAAACAATACAGAAACAAAGAACAAAGTATACAATAGGCGGTCTTATAGGTACCTCTTTAAATAAAAATGATGAACTCTAATGGAAATTTTGGGACCTATTTTTTCTTGTATACCTAAGAATCGATAGATTAAACGAAATGAGTTAAATTCTGGAAAAAATGTTCATGTGGTCTTTTTTTTGGAAAACGCTCTCAAACATCAGTGATTTTAATTTTCACATATATACATAAATCACGTCTTGAGATGCGGCTAGCAATCCATCACTATTTTGATTCTCTTCCCCACCTATACGACCCCAATCATGCTAATCGTGGCCTTTAGGTCTTGTTACTGCTCTGTCAACCCCGTATGGGATAAAGACGTGATTTATGTTTGTTTGTTTGTTAAAGGTCAATATCCCGCTGGAAATACGTCCGATGGGCAATGTTGGCTGTTCTTATTAAACGCACTGTTGTAATTGAGTTTCCGTAGTTTCATTTCTAATGAGTACTTTCTTTCTGTTTCTTTAAGTAACGGTTGCCGTGACTTTGTGTGTAAAGTGATGTTTCACACCTCTCATTCAGAAAAGTAAGCTTTGCTCCCTGTCGAGAGGGATCAAAGTGCAACTTTTCTTTTCAAGGCTTTCCTAAGTGTTTTTTTGCAAATGCAATTTTTTGAAGTTGACAATTGTAAAACCGCGCCATTTTCTATGCTCTCAAATTATATTTAGAATTCTTTTTTCTAGTTTTTTAATATTCGGCGTGAAAAGTTGTATGAGCCACTCGGGAGCAAAATTATTTTCATCTTGGGCTTTAACACTTGAATCACTCATTACGCTCTGGATTCTATAAAAATCGAAAAATCTAAAAATGCGTTCCCATTGTTCCCGCGGGATAGCGATAAACAATTTCAAAGGTCGTAGCTGCCTAGTCTCGCAACGTAAATATTTTTCCAGATTATTCTATTAAAATCAGGGGCCTTACCATGACGTCCTAATTCCGACTCAGTTCAAGTATTAGCTGTCACTTTTAGTATGGATCTGACAGCTTGCGAACCTAAACTGAAACGCATTAAGACGTCATGGTACGGCCCCAGGACACTATTGTAGAATCCTTCGCTACATTCTGGGTTCAATGTAGCGCCCTCGCCTTGTGACACAAATAACTAAATATTAGTAGTTTATTTTATGAATTTACTAGCTTCTGCCCGCGACTTCGTCCGCGTAGAATTAGCAATTGACATGTTTATCGCTATCCCTCGGAAACTGAAATTTTCCGGGATAAAAAGTAGCCTATGTTTCAATCTAGGGTACCAGCTATCTTCGTTCCAAATTTAATCCAAATCCGTCCAGTCGTTTTAGCGTAAAGAAGGAACAAACATACACACTCACTCACATCGTCACATCATCACATCGTCACATCGTCACAAACTTTCGCATTTATAATATTAGTAGGATTTGTTGTATTTAGATATATACGCTCTATTGTGGCTTTCACTGTCTGGAATTTCAATTAACTCTTTGGCAGTACCTCGCTTAATGCTCCTCTCATCTAATCAACGGTTCACGGGTAGAGATCGCTTATAGGGATAAGTTCACCTTTGTGCATATATTTAATGTCTTTTTTATGTGATTTGTGTCCGTTTCTTTATATTTGTACAATAAAGCATTTACATAAGTACTTGCTCGTTTGCCTTCCTATTCATATAAAAAAAAAACTTTACTTAATTTGTTTGGGTTGAAATCTTTGTTGAAATAATAGTTGGTAAATGTTTTCCGTTCATTGCAACGTGCATCTATTAGTACTAGTATTCCGGTATATTTTTTGTCCGTTTTCTAAGAAATAAAACCTAGCTAAATCAATCGCCCACGGACAATACAATACAATACAATACAAATACTCTTTATTGAACACCACAAATCAGTACAAAACAATGCAGAAACAAAGAACAAAGTCTAGAAAAGGCGGTCTTATCGCTTAATAGCGATCTCTACCAGACAACCATTAAGACAGAGAAATAAGTTGGAGACAGAACCCCCTGCTAAATAAATCGTAGAAAGACGTACCTATCGCTATATTTTTATAAGCTTTGGATACTTTTATAATCGGATTTTGTTTAATTAATTGCCGATAAATTAAGTTGTTGTTTAGATAAGTTAAGTTGCTATGTTTGTTGAACATTGATCAGCCAACAATAAAAGTGCAAAAAGTTATTTTGCCCAAAAATGATAATTTGAGAAAAATGGTTTGGGACAACATACTCAGTAGAATATTTTTAAAAGTCAGTAGATAATTCCAAAATGACAGATACATACATACATACATACACAAACCACGTCTATATCCCTCACGGGGTAGACAGAGTCCAAGGTAACAAAGACCTGAAGGCCAATTTTAGCATGATTCTGGGCGTATAGGTGGAAAGGGGAAATCAAAATAGTGATGGGTTGCTAGCCGCATCGTTTATAACATGATTCCTAAGAATTTTGCCCATTCCCTCGACGGGGTTTTACCATCTGCGCGGGAAGAGAAGCAACTGGTAGGTATATTGTATATTTTTCCTTTGCTCCCACACCAGCATGGAAATACAGAAAATGACAGATAGTAAAAATAAAGCTAATTTAAGTTAAAATATTATTGTTAGGTAACAGTTTTTCGGAATAAGGGAGTTAGCGTACAACTTAAAATAATTCAAAACTTCCGCGAAACCCATCCAAATTTATCTTTTTCTTAGCAAAATGGAGTTTTTTTCAGTTATAAGCACCGCACTTATCGACCGTGGTTTGAGTGGCAAAGTTAGATAAGTCGAGAAATAGAAAATTCAAAGTGTCGTAAAAGTGCTTGGGGGGATTGACCCGAACAACTTTGCCCATTCGTGAGATAGCGGGTTTAGATCGCAGTTTGTTACGTTTTAGGGCTGTCAATCTAAGACACACACACACACACACACACACACACACACACACACACACATCACGTGTAATTTATTACACAGCAGGAAAGTCGAAAATAAACCAAAAAGTCAAGTTATTGCTGTTTTTTTAGGTGTTCTTTCATTTGACCTAAAAATCATTGACAAAAGCATCATTTTACAAAATGATCATTTGACAAAATTTAAATATCTGATGAACCGTGAACTTTTTTAAAAATCGAAAAACCACATTAGGTTAGGTTAGGTTGGTTTTATAAGTTTTTAAAAAAGTTTATGGTATATCAGACATTTAAAGTTTGTCAAATGATCATTTTGTCAATAATTTTTAGGATAAACGTTAGTGAACCGTTTTTTTAATTAACTAATCTACCTAACTTAATTCATACTAAGTCCGAAAAATACACGTGACCTTGAATGGGCGGGGGGAGGGGGTAGCGTTATAATCACCAAATATCACCAAGGGGGGGGTTTGCCAAATGCCAATGCTGGACGAGCCCTGTCCGTTACGCTTTCAAGATTAAACCACGCACTGACATTTGAACTTAATAAAATTTGGTACAGATATAGTTTTTGTCCCAGGAAGGAGATAGGATAGATTTTATCCCGGAAAATCACATTGTTCCCCCGGGATAGCGATAAGCGAATTCTGCGCAGACGGAGTACTATACTCTGTGTCTCAAAGGCAATACAAGTTACTTGGGAGGTGATTGGAATAGTTTCATGGAACATCCTTATGAATGTTTTTTTTATTGAAGTGAAAACTCTGTTAGCGGTGTTGAGCGCTTTTTGAGATGGGTAAAAAATGTAAATGTAAGGAAACATTTGGGCATCCATAGTTTAAAAAAAACACCGGGCAGCACTCCGGGAGTGCCGGCAGAAGTGAAAACTACACACAAGCAAACTCGCGCAAAAAGAAAAAAAAAAAAAAACTGCGGTCACTTGAGAGACCGCCCTGTTATTTCACACATTATACCTATCATTAGGCCAAACGTATGTGCGTTAAAACGACGAAATTACCGTTCACTTCAAAAATCGAACGCGACTCTAGCTTCATTCGTATTTCAAAATAAGCTCTTAGAGGATCTGATATCTTGGTACTTAAATTCTCCTTCCGTCTTACGTCTGACGCGAGTTTAACCATTTTTTACTTATCTAAAAAAGTGCCTAACGCCGCTAAAGAACTTTTCACTTCAAAAAATGCTCCGATTTTTATTTTTAAACCATTTTTTAAAACAAACAAAACAAATTGACTGCGCGCCGAAACTCAATTAAACGCGTCCATCTATTAACAGTTTAGAAACCATATTAATTCGGCGTACGCGCCCCCTGTCGGTGGCGAATTGTCATAAACCCATGGATTAGGGGTCCGTAAAATAAACCGGCGGCGACCCGCGAGGGTTCCGTTTATTGTATGGGGTAATGGTTGTTTAATGTTATTGGTTTTTGTCGGTGTTAATTTGGTGGGTTTTAATATTTTTCGTGGTTTGGATTGCGGTCAAAAGTATTTGGCTTGAAGATAATGATAAAGATAAAGATATTTTATTGTTCAACATGAGTAGTGTAAACATAGAGATTGTTTTATTTTATTACGATAGTGCTTTTTTTTATTGTTTTAACTTTTTGTAAAGTCCAGTCCCGGATTTGGGCTAAGATTGAAAACTATATTTTTGCATTTTCTTATTAATCGTTGAATTTGTTACTATAATTATTAAATAAAAGTAACACTAGAATGCAAGTTTTTCTTCTTCTGGTACATACTTATACGAAAAGTTAATTTTGGTATAAGTATAAGTATCGATACAAACTTTTTTATCCAACGATCTTATTAGAGTTTTTTAATTAAAAGAAGAAATCGAGGGAATGGGCGATATTCTTGGGAATCAAGTCATAGACGATGCGGCTAGCAACCCGTCACTATTTTGATTCCCCTTTCCACCTATACGCCTACAGTCATGCTAAACGTACGTGGCCTTTAGGACTTGTTACCTCAGGCTCTGTCTACCCCGTTAGGGATAAAATGTGATTTGTGTATGTAATGTATGTGTAACAAGAAATTTGTCAATACTGGTTAGGTTATTAACGCCAGAGTTGAGGGGTTTGGCTTTTCCTTGGATCTGATAACTTATTACAGCATCACGTTATTTGGTAGGACAAATTTTAGAATAAATTATTTATTTTGTTACAAGCTAAATCTACATTTAAATTTCTATTGAAAGCTGTTTTTTTTTTTTTTTTTTTACAAATTATAAATTTTTTCTACACAAAAACCTGCTTTGGACTTGAACTATTTAAAAAAATATATAATTAATATGCTTAGCCGTTCTCGAGTTTCATACTTAGCAATAAATTTCGCCACTCGTTTTCATCTGTATAAAGGATAGATTAAGAACTATACTTGTGATTGGTAAAAAAACTGGGTGTTGTTTTTTTAATAGGTACCGAATCGTAATTAGTTGTGAACTTTAGACTTAAACTTTATCACGTTTTTTAAATTTTCTGTTTTTGAAAAAGGCCATAAGTAAATGATAAGTGCATTAAAATTTATGACTTTTTTCCAAAAACAACATGATGTATGTATTTTTAAAATTTTCTGTTTTTGAAAAAAGGTCATAAATTATAATGCACTTATTTGTTTGGTCCTGGCCTTGGGCACATACAGGGTGTATTACTACCGACAACTCACCTCCTAGAGCAGTGGCCGTCAGGTTGTTGAGCATGGCCTCAAAAGGCCACCCCTGGCCGCCCCCTATGTCGACATTGTCCCGTGCACCTCCACGGAAACCATCCCCCACCACACCCGACAAAGCACCAAAAAAAAAGTCACAAAATAGTTATTTCCACGCAAATTCACACGACACCAACCATAGATTGGATTAAAAAACTTGACACTTTCAAAAAAAGGGATCACAATTCGAAAAAATCGCCGTCACTCCCGCAAAACGTCAAAAACGACAAAATTCCAGCGAAAACCCGCCTTAATACAAAATAATTAGCGCTATATTACACCCAATTAGTTTTAATTACAACTCCGTTCAAACTTATTTACACACTTAATTTTTGTTATAAAATTAATATAACCCGTTTAGTATCAATTTGTACAAATTTGCAGTTTGATTGGTTCGCCCTTAAAATGATCGTTTAATGTGGAAACCGACTGCCGACTGCTACAAAACAGATAGTCACCATATTGTCTCCGGCCTTCCCCGCGAGACGGTCCGCCCGAAGCTCTACCCGCCTCCCTCACACACGCCAAACCCCACATAAGCTCATCTCGCCACCCGTATGCGTGCATCAGTAATGGATGCTTACATTTTGTTTACGTTCGATTCGAACAAACGAATAATCTATTATTTCATTCGTGCACGTATTATTGATACTATCCTCTCGCATTCATACAATATTAATGCATCAACAATCATACGCTTCTCTCTTTCTTACGCACGCGACCCAAACTCAGCCGTGGCATGTCTGTCTCTCTCTGTTCGAAGTTTCGAATATCGAACGCAAAACGGCCGGTTCGCGAGCGACCAATGGGAGCCTTACAAAATCACTTTGAGCCGGCTAGGGCTGTCCGAGGCGAGATATTGAAATATTATCGCTATAGCTGGGCGTTTCATTTTATTGTAATGGAAAAAACAAATAGTAGTAGCTATAAATATGTAGGATAAATAAGGGCACTTGAAAGCAGGAATATTTCAGGCGGGCGACGGACGCGAGTGCGAATTCTTGTAAGAGCCTTTAATTTTCGGACGTTGTTGAATAAGGAATGCCGATCGCCTGCGACCTTTTTGCGTCCCTGTTTTGGGATTGAACTTTCAGTGACGTCAGGCTGGGTTTTTTGGTAAAAAAACAAACTTGCTGCGGCGGCCATGGTTTTGTTTTTATCGGATTTCTGTAAAAAAAACTTTTTTTTATGACGCGCAGCTTTATCTGCGATAAATTTATAATGTTAATATGAAATAGTTTCAATTCATAACACGTTATTATCCCGAGTAAATACCATTCAATATCTCACACTGTAGCTACATAAATTACGCACTCATTTTTGTATTTATTCCAAACCTACCTTTAAGCATACTTACCGTTATTCTAATATGTTGTACCTACAATGAGTGTAAGTTATACTTTTAGTTTGTTAAGTATAGTCAACCAAGATTTTTTTGTCACTGTCCTTGTGATGATACAAAATAAATGACAAATCAAAATCTAGACACGCGGCAGCGTGTCCAGACAAGTTCAAAAAAAGTTACGCAATACAGCAAAGTAATGAAGTAAATTTCAGTTTATTGGCCCATCGAACTCTATGTCTTATGTCCCTTTCTTAAACTCGTCATTCGAAAGTACTAGGTATGGATACCAAGCAACGGATAAACATACTATAGATGAATACAAATACATACAATTCATAAAGATACGTTTATAACATCCGTTACTTGGGTACAAACGTCACATTTGTCATATAGGTGACTGCCCCTATCGGGAGTAGAAACTGTCACTAATTCTGCCGTCCTAATTAAAAAGGACGTATATGCGTGTCATATGAAACGCATATACGTCCTTTTTAATTAGGACGGCAGAATTATTAGGCTATCCGGCCGTTAAATGACCAAAATGGTCGAGTGGTAAATGGTAAAAATCTGTATATTGTTGCAAGAATACAGTTTAAAATAGATTTTCGACTAGTCGTCAAGATTATAATTACACAAATGAACAACTCACGTATAAAATTTGAGTGATGCTGGACATGTTTCAGCCTAGTTCGTAGACCTTCCTCTTGAGATGGTTCTCTTGTGACAATAATAAAAATGACGATGAAAACGAGGGTAGTTATGCGCCGCTGTCAATTGCGCCGAGTAGCCGCGCGAGCAGAGCGTTGGTGCGTAGTGTTCGTTTCGCTGCCGCCGGAGCGAGCGCTCCAAGAGGAAGGACTACGAACCAGTCTGAAACATGTCGAGCATCACTCGAATTTTATACGTGAGTTATCCGTTTGTGTAATTATGTTGGAGTCTCACGGTAGTTTTATGTTGAAAGTCATCAAGATTAATGACAACCGTATTCTACTATACACAAGTATTTTAAATCCAACACCACTTTTTAATGATACTGGGTAGTATCTGTTCAAAAATCGAGAGTCTAGTTACAAGTCTACTCTAATGATAGCCTAGATTTTTTCTTTACTTTAAACTTTGATAACATTTAAAATCTCAAAACGAATCATTACCTTTTTTACTTCAACAATCCGTTTTTGAACTTGTCTCACTTTTACCCCGTTACCATTGTCGATAGTGCTGTGGTGCTTTCAACTGACCATCTTCCATGGACGAAACTCCTTTAACTCATTTAAAATTGTATTAAAAACTAAATTGAGACCTCCCGGCGCTGCCTACGGAACCCCGTAGCGCTACGGCGTAGCCAGGCTACGCCCGTAGCCCTCTACATTCCTCCCCCCACGCTCGAGGAATTCGCGACTAAACATAGCTATGTTTCGTATTTAAAGCTTTAAAAGAATTTGTTATACGTAAGGGAAGGTTATTAATATTGAGAGATAAGTTAACTTTATACGATGGATATCTACATCTACATTTTTATGATGTTTTTTTGAAAATTATTGTATGTTTTTTACTTTTGAACAATTACTATTTTATGTCAATATTTTTTTTTATTCTTCTTTCCTTTATAACAATTCATTATACTTAAAATACATACATACACAGATCACGTCTCTATCGCTTACGGGGTAAACAGAGCCTAAGGTTTTGTAATTTTTTTAATAATAATAATAATAATTTTGCGGGTGGTAGGACCTTGTGCAAGGTCCGTCCGGATCGCTACCACCATCTTACTCGCTAATCCTGCCGCTAAGCAGCAATGCTTGCATGCTGTGTTCCGGTGTGGAGAGTAAGACAGCCGGGGAAAATACAGGCACAAGAGGCATTTCATCTTAGCCCTCTAGGTTGGCAACGCATCTGCAGTCCCTCCGGGGTTGCGGGTGTCTATGGGCAGTGGTGATCGCTTACCATCAGGTGACCCACTTGCTCGTTTGCCTTCCTATTCATATTAAAAAAAAACATTTATTGACTTTCTCCGCCAATTTCAAGTTACATTTAAAAACAGTTTACAACAATTAAAACTAAATTTCGATGAAAAAATAATCACCGTACACTAAACTCCCTCCAGTCACATAGCATTACTCACATCACTAACCCCCGAGTGGTACATACACGGTCCATCAGCAGCCCTGAGCCCTCCAAAGCTCTGGTGAAGTCAAAAGCTCGTTTTATTACATTTTTAATCCCTCAAGTGTGTAATTGCAACATATTGCACCATCCCCCCTCCTTTGTACGTTAGAGATGGCTATACGAGTGCAAAAAAGAAGGTACTCGTATCATATTACTTCGTAAAGATAGGCCCAACGCTCACGAGTAATTCGTCCAATGCGGTGGTTCTAAAAGACCACCGTGCCTTAGTCTGTGACAGGACGCCGTATCGTTTAGCTGTCAATGTGTTAGAGAAAACGCCCAATTGCGCAGTCAGCGAATTGTTCGGACAGGCGTATCTTGACTTTTGATATCCTTGACGGTGTTCTGCCTTTTCGCCGAATTTTATTTGATCGAATTTCATTTGGCAACCAACATTTCACCGAATGTTCACTTTGACAACTGACAATTGGCAAATTTTTGTATGCCAACCTCTCATTTGGCCGAATTTTCATGAAGACGAATATCATTTTGATTTTAAACTTTTGGAATATCTTTCACATGGCAAATGTTACACTAGGCCGAAAAACTCTTATGATTAATTTGGATTAATTTAGGTTTAGGTGCGGCAGGGTGGCCCTTGGGCCACCCCTTAGCCGCGAACATGTTTGTTTTAATTTATAAACATTCTTTATTTTACCTTAGAATGTCTTATTTTTTTATTAATGGTTATGTAGTGTCATTTGGCTATATAAACAATGAACGTTGAGTTGGCAATCGTGAGTTTGGAAAATGAAACTAATAATTTTAACAAGTTGCCATATTGATGATTCGGCAAAATGAAATTCGGCCAAACGTTGGTTGGGAAGTGAAATTCGGCAATAAAATTTTCGGCAAATCAATAGAGAACCGTGTGATGAACACATGGATGAGTCATGGATGTTTCTATCTATTTAAGTATGTATTTCTCTATATAAGTATGTATATCGTTGTCTAGTACCCATAACACAAGCCTTACTAGCGCTTAGTTTGGGAATAGGTCAATTTGTGTAAATTGTTCTCTAATCTAATTGGACAATCTCAAAATGTTGTAGCCACTATAGCTATAGACTTGGAATTTGGCAGACATATTCCTCGTATTTCCCACGAGACAAAAATACGGGATAGGAAATAAGGACTTAATTTTTGAGGGCATGAGTGAATCAGGGGATATTACGCTGACGTCTGTGTGGACGAAGTCGCGGGAAAAAGCTAGCTAGTTTTATTGTATCAGGCGTTACTTTGCGGAGGTCCATTTCAATGAACACAAAATATTTACCTTGTTACTCCAAGAGCAAGTTGGAGTAGCAGGGTATAGTAGATTGTTCAACAAGGGAGGAAAAGAACCAATATCACACGAGGTAACTTGGCACCCGAGCATGCGAGGGTGCCAATATTTTGAGTGTGATATTGGTGTTTTTCCCGAGTTAAATACTCTACTTTTCATTTCGACTACAAGGAAAGTAAAAAATATATACATAAGTAAGTATATGTCGGAGTTACGAGGTAGCTGTAGGTGAGTCTGTATATGCCTGGCGCTCGGTTAAAGGCCAGAATAGTCAACCACTACATATGAGGACGTAACTCGTTTTATTGCTATAGTGGAAACGCATGATTATAGATCTGATTCGCAATAGTTCGTCTAACACAGTGCAAGTAGGGCATTATCGGGTAATTAGATAGATTCTCCTTAACCTAGTTTTGGCTACACAACTGTACCGGTTGCACATAAGAAAGCCGGGGTCCAACGGACCCCGGGAGGTCCACCGTATCCTTCCCCACGACCTCTCCTCACGCCACCTTTGCTAATACGAACCTTCGTGGAGGCAAGTATTGTAGTATTCACTACGCGCTAACAACGGCGCTTACAAAAGACAGTGCATTAGTACAATTCTGTATCAGTGCTAGAAAATACACAGTAAGAGTAAGACAGCTAGTTATTAAGGAAGGAACTCGCAGGTTTCTTCTTAGGACCATACCATTCAGGCCCACCCACTTACTAGACAATTAGACGGACGGGCGGCCCGGTAGTCCTTCGTGGTTGAGGCTCGAACGTGGGCCAACCCACTCACCAGCCTAGATAGAGGTTAAGCACACAAAGGACAATAAGAATAGCTCAACATGGTAAAAGTGGTTCAGGTGGATACGCTCACCAAGTTCGACGACTGCGCGGCTCGGCGGTCCAACCAAAAGTAACCCAGTCAGGCTTTCGTGAGAACCCCCCTACCACGGTCGCCCAACGTCTCCCATCCACAGAGTGAATTCCAATCGTAATTACAGCAACCATCGCTAGATGGCGTCACAAGAAAGGTACTGAAAGAAAGCTTGCTGTTACGATTTAAACACCGAACGTTTATAGCGCCACCAGTAGATGGCGTTAATATCAATCGCGCCGACATATATGAGAAAAAATGTATTAAATAAAAAATTTACTAAAATTAATTCAGACATTTTTGTACAGTTCATAAAGGAAAAAGTCACTTTTTCCAGGAATATTTACTCATTTTTTATTTATATTTTTTTTACCAAATGAAGAATGCTTTCGCGCCAAATTCGGGCTCGCTTTTTCTAAACTAGTTGCATTGGCAGCAAGTCAAGTTTTTTTTTAAAACATCGGTCAATGTGGTTATTGTCAAATATTTCAATATTTACCCATAAACAGCATTTAAAATGTTTTATATAATGATTAGAGAAAAACTGTAGATAAAGTAGGTATTTTAGTCAGTTGAACCACGACTTAGGGTGCGACCAAACCGCCGCGTAAACGCAGTGACGTGTCGTATGCGTCACGTTTTCTCACCGTTTCTTCATACATTTTGTTGCGACTCCGGAACGTCACCGTTTTTTAAGCGGCGGTGTGGTCGCACCCTTAAGCGGAATAAAGATGGCTGTGTGGACATAATATACCATTGTCATTTACAATGTATTTTTTTCTTATTTTTTTGTCTAAAACAGCATTAAATCTACGTATGTATAAGAATAAAGTAATGTAAATAAATTAATAAAAATAATATTTGACTAAATAGCATTATAAAATTTATAATTATTATTACTTAATTAACAAAAAATATGGATATGCCGTAATGCTTGGCTGAATGCTTATGTGTTCCATTGATAGCCAATGAATTTTTTTTTTTTAATTCATATCTACCCTTGGGAAGAAAATAATAGTTATCCTCCCGTATGTCAGATATGATTTGCCTCACTTTCCGAGTATGAGAGATGAAATAGTAGATTGTACACCGAGGGGATAAAGCACTGTATTATGTCACGGGCGCGATATTGAATCCTGAGCGCAGCGAAGGACTCTAGATTTAACTCCCGAGCGAAGCGAGGGTGTCATGAGTTAATTCCTGAGCGTAGCGAGGGAATTAAGATTGAGTCCTGAGAGGAGCGAAGAATTTAAGCGCACCCAAGACATAAACAGTTTTATCTCCGAGGAGTATACTCTACTTTTCTCACCTTTTGCGAGACAATAAAAACCAAGGCAACTAGAGAAAGAATTTCATTTTAACAACTGTAGGTAAAACAAAATTAAAAGTAAAAAATATTATTTGAGACATTGGTCCAATTGTAATATTTTTATTTGGAATCTTAGGAGTTCTAATGCGTACCTAACTATATCACAGCGCCAGCAAACACTGGCGGCTTTTGTTTTATTTGAAATTTGTTTCATTCTTTTGAAAATCGAACGCCGCCGCTTGCCGTGGCGTGGCCATCTCGATTTTCGGAGCCGTGCGATTTTTACGAAATTAGACTTTAAGAGTATGACAATAAGAACTATGAGAAGTGAGATTCATATTACTAACCGGCGGGTTATAATGAAATTCAGTACAATATTACTGCCCGGCTAAAGCCAAGGGCTATAATGAGTTACTTTGAGTAAGGTTTACATGATATATAATTAGCCATTGTCGAGCAGGTGGTGTGAAAAATATTTTGTGTTCTAGTTTATATTATAGATTTCGTGTGCACAGTCGCTAACCGGAATTGTTGAGCAGTGGCTCAACAATCCCTGCTCGCGACTGTACTCTGTGAAACCCAATACGACTTATCAGCGGTATCTTACCGCCATTAACCAAAGATTAAGTGCAGATTAACATTGGATTAGCGCCAACTCTTCCCTCATTCACTTACCTAATGCGTTTACTTAAAACTAATGCTGTTAGGGAACCCAAGAGATTCTATTATACTTTGAGAAAGTAATGTTTTGAGACTTTAGACAGCCTGGCTTAGTGGTTAGAGAGTGTTTTCCAAAAAAAGGCCACGTGTACATTTTTTTCCGGAATTTAAATATTTTGGGTTTTTCTTACTCAGAAAAGAAAATTAAATGTGTCCCAGATTTTACTATGGATTTTTTTCCTGCTCGTCCCTATATTAAAAAATAGTGTCGAACTGGAATGGAAATTTTGGGACACATTTTTTTCTTGAAGAACGATCGATAGGGTAAACGATTCTGATCAAGAAAAAGCCAAAATAGTTAAATTCTGGAAAAAATGATCATGTGGACTTTTATTTTGAAAAACGCCCTAGAGCTTGACTGTGAAGCTGGAGGTCCCGGCTTCGATTCCCGGGGCAGAAGAATGAATATTAATTTCAGGAGCAAGTAGGTTATCTGTTTGTAAGCTATCACTTCCATTCTGGTCTGGGAGCTAAGAAAAAACCTACCCTCTAAACGCTCTATAGGCTTCTGCTAACTTAGCAATCGTTTGTCCTTATCTGTCACTTTGACATTTACCTTTCACAGATAAGGACAAACGATTGCTAAGTTAGCAGAAGCCTATATAGCGTTTATGAATGAGGGGGACAGAATGTACCAGTTGCATCTCTTCCCGCGCAGATGGTAAAAGTCCATCGAGGGAATGGGCGAAGACTTTAGAAATCGTGTCTGCGTTGCCAGCCTTGGCTAACAGTTTTACCTAATAAAATCTTATTCTCGACGCTGGAAGAGCGATACGAGTGCTGCTTAGCGGCAGGATTCGCGAGTAAGACGGTGGTAGCGACCCGAACGGACTCTGTACAAGATTCTACTATCTAAAAGTTTTGTATCATACATACATACCGTAACGCCTCTTTCCCACAGGGGTAGGCAGAGACTACTTTGTTCCACTTGCTACGATCCAGACATAGGTACCTCTTTCGCTTCCTCCACATTTATCAATCTCTTCATACATACTCGTTGGCTTCCGGTACTCTTGACCTGACCTTTTGGTCTTTTTGGTCTTTTTTTTCTTGAGCTCTTTGTATCATAACACAGTATTAAATATTCATCGTTAATAAACGCACCGATACCCGCACGCCGCCGGGACAGTATCATTTTAAAAACATTATCCCCCATCTAATAACACGAACAAACAAACAATAAACCAAATACCCCATTAACGCGTAAGCGATGATTTTTAATAAAAATACCCCTGCTTTTAATATCCGATATGCAAGGGTATCTTCTTCCATCTCACTCTGGAACAACCTAAAATAATACAAGCTACAATCAAAACAACACCCTGTATCAATGAAAAAAAATACACTTCGTTTTGCACTGGGCCTTAAGTGACTAACTAATCAAATTGAACATTATGTCTCTATAAATAAAGTTCTAAATCCTTTGCAACGGTGAGCGGTTAAGGCGAAGCTGTTCGGGGTGGGTAGAGACGCATCGCAGCATAAAACCGCGCGTAGTTTATTATAAGTTAATACGCTCACGCCTTAACTCCGCGGGTAAAGCGGACAGTGGCGGACATTTTAAAGGTACACACAAGTTTTAGGCAATTTTTGATGATTATGATTACTTTTTTACGATAACTGCAAAAAACACAAAGTAAAATAAATAATTTGAACTGTTTAAATAAAAAACAGAACATAAACATGTCAAAATATGAATTATTTATGAATCAAATTAATTAATTAATTAGACGACCGGATAGCCTAGTGGTTCTCTAACCTGACTATGAAGCTTGAGGTCCCGGGTTCAATCTCCGGTCAGGGCAGATATTTGTATGATAAATACGAATCTTGAATCTTCTCGAGTCTTGGATGTTTAATATGTATTATATTTAAGTGCGAATTTATCTCTATAAGTATGTTTATCCGTTGTCTAGTACTCATAGTACAAGCTTGGCTTAGTTTGGGACTAGGTCAATTGGTGTCAGATGTCCCAAGATTTTTATTTACTATTTATTTATTAAACTTTTTTTTAGACTCAAAATTTGAACTTTATTTTTTATTCATACATAATACAAATACAAATGATCTTTTGAACAAACATACTAGACGTTGTAATAACCAACAAAAAAAAAAAACAAAAAAAAAAGTTGTAATGTACCTTTATTGTGTCCCGCAGTGGCCCCGCGCCCCGTTTATCCGCTCCATCGTAATAAACTTACACGGTTTTTAACTCCGGCCGCCCTCGCCGAAAACAACACCATGTAGATATTTTCCTTGACTCGGCCGGTACCTAAATACAGGGTGGCCTATAACTCGAGCCAGTTTAATTTGGTATTTTTACACGTTTGTTTTATTCATCCCTTGGATGCGATGGTTTTGGATAGTTTTTTTTTTCGTAATGTTTGTTCTGATTTTTGTACAAGGCTTGAAATTTCGCAGCAAATGGTTTGTCGCAAACTGCTGTACAGATTTTTCATTTTAATTTTTGATTTTTGATTTATTTATTTATTTAATTTAATTTAAGCCTTTTTATTCCGAATTCGCTATAATTTCAGTAAGTACATGTTGTTGTTATTGTCGTTTATTTATTAAATTGTCGCGTAATTCGGCGTGCCTCATGGCATAGGCCTCCTCCGTGTATTGGAGGGTTTGGGCTATAGTTCCCACGCGCGCCCAGTGCGGATTGGGAACTTAACACACACCATTGAATTTCTTCGCAGATGTGTGCAGGTTTCCTCACGATGTTTTCCTTCACCGAAAAGCTCATGGCAAATTACAAATGTAATTTTCGCACATAAATTCCGAAAAACTCAGAGGTGCGAGCCCGGGATTTGAACCCACGACGCTCTGCTTGAGAGGCCACAGGTCAAACCACTAGGCTACCACGGATTTTTGATAATTAAAACATAAATTATCCCTCTGACCATTGCATGAAACATAATAAAAAAAAATGAGAATTATTTAGAGGGTGTTCAACAAAAGTAACCTAAATTTTTTAGAAGTATTCCAGATTAGTTTCAGGGCGCATTAGAATTATTGTGATTCCACTGGTTCTCAAAGTGTAGAGCTGTAAGAAGCCGCCGGACGGGTGCCGGCAACGGCCGCATTCCATTTAAAAACTGCCGCTAGCCGCAGTAAATTTGTCGTAGTGATGTACAACTTATCGATATCATAATGTTAGAGAAGCCAGACAAACGAACTAGTGGGTCACCTGGTGTTAAATGATCACCACTGTCCATAGACACAAGTGGCAATTTATGTATAAAAAGCCCAACGGTTTTTGCAGTGGCCTCAATGAGTGACATAACATTACTATCATTTTTACAGGCTTTTACTTACTGTAAAAATGAACACGATGGCGATTGCGAGCGAGTTAGACAATAAGCCTACTGGCTAGCCAGATAACGAACATTGCAAGCTGCTTATAATATCAGCTTATATCAAAATAAGTTACATGTCCAAGAAAAAGTTTTTTGCTAACACTGACTGGAATGCCACGAAATTTGACATCCAACATTTTATCTACAGAAAGAAGCAAACATTGCAACTTAAATAATTGAACTAAAACAGATAACTCGCGTATTAACGCCAGCATGCCTAGCACGAAAACGCGCAAGAGCCGCGTCGCGCAGATCGATTGCCTGTCTCTTTTTTACTGTTCGTTCTAGAAAGAGACTGGTATCTCGCACGTGACTCTCGCGCGCTCTCGTCCAAGCTGGAGTGACTCGATAAATTATCGAAACTTTTATCGACACCGCCCGCCCCTGCCGCGTAAGAGCTAAGCCCTGTTTACCCCAGGGAGCTAATATATTGTTATTTGCGCATCTACATTCTACGTCTGCCGTGTTCATCTAATTTATACGCGCCATTTTATATTCTGACTGTGCTTTAATAACTTGACTGCGGCAGGAAATCTGGGGAGTTTGTGTATTACGTCGGTGGAAAACGGGCAAGCGGTTCAAGTTTTTTAGGGTTTCAAACCTCACTGCACTTCTGTGCTGTTCTGGGAGCAAGAAAAAACATAGAACGGTCGCCCAAATATGTGGTCTACCACTTATCATCCAACTTCCTATCAAATGAAAATGTCGCTAAAGTCGAACTTTCAATTTGACAGCCTGTCTTATCGACGTTATATATATTGTGACGTGCAAAGGAATTTTAACCTTAGGGTGGTAGAGTGATATTTGGCTGATGGTACCAGTTTCATCTCTTCCCGCGCAGACGGTAATACCCCATCGAGGGTATGGACGAAAATCTTCAGAATCTTATAAGCGATGCGGTTAGCAACCCATACTATTTTGATTCTACTGACCATGTACGCCCACAGTCTTGCTAAACGTGGCCTGTAGGTCTTGTTCTTAGGCCTCATCTTCGCCTTCCATCAAGCGAGATTAAGGTCAAACGTAAGCCTATTTTATGTAAAAAAAAAAAAAAAACACTTACATGAACAAGGTGTCCGAAGATAAATCTAGAGTATTCCAGAATATTCCAGCGGGTGGGGGTTCATTCGACTAAGCACCCCTCCAATAATAAATAAAACTAACTAACTAATTTGGCTCAGGGACCCAAATAGGGTCTTGGTCTCCGAAACGAGAACACGCCATCTGTCCCGATCGTGCGCAGCCCAGTCGTCGACTTGAAGACGTCGCAAATCCGCCTGGACACTGTCCTCCCAAGGAAACCAAAAAAAAAAAACCGAAACAATCTTGAGACAGTTCACACTAGGTTAATTACCTAGTCCCAAACAAAGCAAAGCTTGTAAATATGGGTACTAAACAATGGATAATAAGCATACGCGTTTTTCATACTAAATATCTGCCCCGGGGATCGAACCCGGGACATCAAGCTTCATAGTCAAGTTCTCTGACCACTAGGCCATCCGGTCGTCTAAACAATGATTTTTCATTTGAATTTTTGATTCAAAAAAATACAACCGAATTGAGAACCACCTTTTTTGAAGTCGCTTAAAAATAGTTAAGCTCTTGACGCGGTTCATCGATCAAAAGGAAACATTTGTTGTTTTATATTATGTAGTGAAAAAAAGCCGTGGTAGCCTAGTGGTTTGACCTGTGGCCTCTCAAGCAGAAGCTCGCGGGTTCTAAATCCAGGCTCGCACCTCTGAGTTTTTTTGCGGAATTTATGTGCGAAATTACATTTGAAATTTACCATGAGCTTTTCGGTGAAGGAAAACATCGTGAGAAAACCGGACCAATCCCAATAAGGCTTAGTTACCCTTCTGGATTGGAAGGCCAGATGGCAGTCGCTTCTGTAAAAACTAGTGCCTACGCATAATCTTGGGATTAGGTTGTCGCAGCGGACCCCAGGCTCACTGAGCCGTGGCAAATGCCGGGAAAAACGCTAGGAAGATGATGATACTGTGTAGCGATAACTAAATGCGAATTCAACACTAATAAGTTACACTAACCCAACAACCTGCTGAAATATTCTAGAACAATTTTGAGAGATTGTAGTTTATTATATTTTTTCAGAGCGGGGGTGGGGGGCACCTCCGTCAGCAGTAATCCGGGCTGCATAAATCAGAGGAAGCTGCTTGCGCGCAGTTTGTATGCGCGGCTTATTGTGTAGCGTGGGCTTACGAGGGTGGCCTTTAGGGTTCGTTCAAGGCACCGACAGAACCCTGGAAGCATAGATATACAACGTGTTACAAAACACCCCGTAAAATATCAAAGCCCAAAATATTGTCAACCCTAGTAAACTGAAACCAGAAAACTATACTGGGGTTCTTAAATATTGTAAACGGACTTGTTATAAGGTCACATTTAACCTCCTTTCAGCTTTACAAGTAGTTTTGAAACATCCTGTAGAGAAAAAGTGTATTTTTGTCTCATAAAATTGAAGTTCCGAATGCAGGAAAATCTCCGAAGGAACTCTTCCACGGTTCATAATAATTCATAATTCATAATTCTTCATTCACATAAAATATGGTACAGTAGGTGATAAAATAACAATTCCAGAGCAGAAACATATTTTGCTACAAAATAGCATGCAAAGTAACCTTAAAACTAGACTAGTCCGATAGACTTGTTTGGTTGACATTATGTAGGACGGATGACAATGCAAGTATGTGCAGTCAACAAAAAGTACAGTCAGAAAATAGCTTGTAACTAAAATATTTTTTTTAGGTTACGTTATTTTTATAACAAATGTACATTTGTAATTTGCCATGAGCTTTTCGGTGAAGGAAAACATCGTGAGGAAACCTGCACACATCTGCGAAGAAATTCAATGGTGTGTGTTAAGTTCCCAATCCGCACTGGGCGCGCGTGGGAACTATAGCCCAAACCCTCCAATACACGGAGGAGGCCTATGCCATGAGGCACGCCGAATTACGCGACAATTTAATAAATAAATAAAAAAAACGACAATAACAATAACAACAACATGTACTTACTGAAATTGTAGCGAATTCGGAATAAAAAGGCTTATAAATAAATAAATAATAAATAATTTTTATAACGCGAACGTTTACTCGTTTTCTCGTCCATTGCGTAGCCTAGACTCACGCTGCGCAATGGTCGCCTGACAGAACACGCAATGAACTCGCTATATACTCGCCAAATCCGTTGGAAACCTGGAAAGGACACAGGATAGTTTTCATCCCGAATTGTATAGTTCCCGTGGGCGCGGGATAAATGAATTCTCCGCATACGAAGTCGCGAACAGGTTCCTATTTCACCAAAGCGACAACTGTCGGTGACAAGTGACATTTCTCTTTGCATTACAAACTCGACGAGTATCTACGCCGGTTGGCTTCATATTGTCCACGCATTGCAATGCGAATTGTCACTTGTTTTTTTTATATATATATATATATATAAGAGGGGGCAAACGAGCAGACAGGTCACCTGATAGAAAGTGATCACCATCGCCCAGGGACACCTGCAAGACGTGGGGAATCACAGGTGCGTTGCCGGCCCTTTCAGGAACAGGACAATTGTCACCGACTATTGTCGAATTGGTACAATAGGGACATGATTGTTCATTTCATCTCATCTCCAGCCTATACACGTCCCACTGCTGAGCACAGGCCTCCTCTCAGGATGAGAGGGCTTGGACAATAGTTCCCACGTGGGCCCAGAGCTCATTAGGAACTTCACACACACCATTGAAAGAAAGAAAGAAAGAAAGAAAGACATTATTCATTTTGCAAGACACACAAAATATAAGATCATACACGCAATTTTATAAAAAATAAAAAAAATAACACAGACATGAACATTAGATCATCAGCGTTGTGTGTCTTCGCAAAAGTGAAACGGTCGCTGGCTCAGCATCACGCTGAGATGTTAGACACCTGCAGCACTGATTTTCAGCCAGAACCGTCGAATTAACCATTGAACTGCTCCGCAGATGTGTGCAGATTTCCTCGAGATATTTTCCTTCACCGAAAAGCTCATGGCAAATTTCAAAAATGTGATTTTCGCACATAAATTCCGAAAAACTCAGAGGTGCGAGCCCGGGATTGAAACCAACGACTCTGCTTGAGAGGCCACTGGTCAAACCTCTACGCTACCACGGCTTTTTTTAAATACATAATCAAAATAATAAATTAAAACCTTTCCGTAATCTCTCTGTTGTATAACACCATAATTTCCACGTCACGCACATGCCATGGTGTTCTTATTGCATTAAACACTGCCCGAGGCGCGTCCCATGACTTCCATTATTAATGATAGACTTGTTCTTCTTTCACATCAAAATAAACCTAGCATTTAACGGGATATATTCCGATGAACTCTTTCAATATACCGTCTCAAACTATATTTGATTTAACTAAAATAGATCACTCACATATAGAATATTGCTCGACATGTAGGCTTATTGTCTAACTCACTCGCAATCGCCATCGTGTTCATTTTGACAGTTCATGTATGGACTGACAATTGGCATCGGAATCAGCTAGCTGTCACATTCATACAAGAACTGTCAAAATGTACACGATGGCAGTTGCGAGCGAGTTAGACAATAAACCCAATGTTCCGGACTAATTCATTATGTTTCTTCCCAGAGCGTTTGCTTCGTATGCGTGTGTGTATCTGTTTGTGGCATCGTAGCTCTCAGACAGATGGACCGATTTGGATGCGGTTTCCTTCATTCGAAAGCCAGTTTCCTTGTGGTGGTTCTCAGCCATGTTTGATAAAAATCGGTTCAGCAGCTTGAAGAGTATCAGCTCTTTTCCAAAATAATGTAATGCATTTTTTAACATAGCTAAAACTGTTTTTTTACGTATGATATGGTATATAACACGACTAGCTTCTGCCCGCGACTTCGTCCGCGTAGAATTTAGCAATTGATATGTTTATTGCTATTCCGCGGGAACCATACAATTTTCCGGGATAAAAAGTAGCCTATATTTAAATTTAGGGTACCAACAATCTTCCTTTCACATTTTATCCAAATCCGTCTAGTCGTTTTAGCGTGAAGAAGGAACAAACATACACACTCACTCACTCACATCGTCACAAACTTTCGCATTTATAATATTAGTAGGATTAATATGCGTGGGGGGGTTTTTTACTTTAATGTTATTAACAATGGGTAAAAATCCATCGGGGGAATTGGCGAAAATCTTAGGAATCTTGATAGGCGATGTGGCTAGCAACCTATCACTATTTCCATTGCCCTTTTCACCTATACGCCCACAACCATGTTAAACGTTGGCCTTTAGGTCTTGTTACCTCGTAGGTACGGGATAAAGACGTGATTTATGTAAGTATATCTAAATATATAAAAGAAGAAACTGACTGACTGACTGACTGACTGACTGACTGACTGACTGACTGACTGACTGACTGACTGACTGACTGACTGACTGACATATCAACGCACAGCCCAAACCGCTGGTTCTAGAGATTCCAAATTTGGCACGTAGGTTCCTTATAAGGTCTAGGGGTGCACTAAGAAAGGATTTTTCAAAATTCGACCTCTAAAGGGGTTAAATGGGGGTCCAAAGTTTGTATGGGGAAACAAGATTAGTTAGACTATTTTATTCGAAACTTCACAGGAGTAATCCTAACGTTAAATGAGTAAATACCTGTTTCAGGTTTTTTGAAAATTCAACCCCTAAAAGGGGATAGGGGGTGACAAAGTCTGAAAATCAACGTGGGTATTATTATTATTGTATTATAGTGGGTAGTATTGTTTGTACGGTTTATCGGGTCGCTGATTACGAAAACAACAACACACATACCTACCTGACACACACACACACACACACACACACACACACACAAATTTCCACGGGAACGGGAAAAAACGGGATTTATTATATTCGTTTCCGAGTGACCCTATCAAATTTCGTACATAAGTAGATGATTACAAAACTAAGAAAATAATTTCAGGATTTTTGGAAATTCTCACGGGATAAGGAAAAAACGGGATTTATATATTCAGTTCAACGAAATCCTATGAACTATAATTACTAGACTTCAAATTTGGCATAGAAGTAGGTGATTTTAATAGTAAAAATTAGTTTTAAGGATTTTCGAAAATTCCAACAGGATAAGGAAAAAACGAGATTTATATTCAGTTCTACGGGATCGAATTTTCGTTTTAATGATCGTAGAAAACTGAAATTTGGCCTTCAGGTTCCTTAGGGAGTATAGGGGAGCACTACGAAAGGATTTCCCAAAATTCTGACGGAAATGAACGGGAAAAAACGGGATTTTTTGTCATACTGCAGTGCCGGTTGTAGAAAGCTGAAATTCGACATGTAGGTTGCTTGGGTAGTGTAGAGAAGCATTTAGAGAGGACTTTCCAAAATTCCCACGGGAACGGGAAAAACTGGATTTTTCGTTTTACTGGTCGTAGAAAGATGAAACTTTGCATGTAGGTTGCTTGATGAGTGTAGGGAAGCACTAAGAGACGATTTCCTGAAATTCCCACGGGAACGGGAAAAACGGGACTTTTCGTTTTACTGGTTGTAGAACGCTGAAATTCGGCATTTAGGTTGTTTGGAGAGTATAAAGAAGCATTATTAAGAGAGGAATTTCCAAAATTCCCACGGGAACGGGAAAAAACGGGATTTTTCGTTTTACTGGTCGTAGAAAGCTGAAATTTGGCAAGTGGGTTCTTTAGGGAGTGTAGGGAGCATTAAGAGAGCATTTCACGAAATTCTTACGGGAACGGGAAAAAAACGGGATTGAAATACTCCTGGTACACACAAGCGAAGCCGTGGCCAAAAGCTATTTGTCAATAAATGAAGTCTACGCGGACGAAGTCGCGGGAAAAAGCTAGTATCTATATATTTAATAAAAAATATATACGAGTATAGTAATACAATACAAATACTCTTTATTAAACACCACAAATCGGTACAGAAACAAAGAACAAAGTGGTAGTAGTATCTATACTTAATTTAATTTAGGATGAGAAACCACAACAACATTATATTGCGGTTCGTGAACTGTAATCTCTTAACAATTTGTACTAGAGTAACAATTGACGACACGCAAATAAAGTGACATTAAAACAATTTTATTTTGCGGCTGCCAAACTATTGCACTGTACTGTTTGCTAGGTAAGAAATAGTTGACCAGACGCAATATAATGCTATTATGGTTTCTCAGTCTAAATTAAATGAAGTATAGTAGTAGTAGTTAATAATTTTAACGAGGTAATTTAAAAAACATATTTTAAAAATAAAAATTTTGCGGGTGGTAGGACTTTGTGCAAGGTCCGTCCGGATCGCTACCACCATCTTACTCACTAATCCCACTGCCAAGCAGCAGTGCTTGCACTGCTGTGTTCCGGTGTAGAGAGTGACAGCCGGGGAAATTACAGGCACAAGAGGCATTTCATCTTAGCCCTGAGGTTGGTAACTCATCTGCAATTCTTCGGTGTTGCGGTATCCATGGGCAGTGACCCAGTTGCTCGTTTACCTTCCTTTTGGTATAAAAAATGGTGTTCTGCCTTTTCGCCGATTTTTTTTTATCGAATTTCATTTGGCAACTAACGTTTCACCGAATGTTCACTTTGACAACTGAAAATTGGCAAATTTTTGTATGCCAACCTGTCATTTGGCCAAATTTTCATAAAGACGAATATCATTTTGATTTTAAACTTTTGGAATATCTTTCACATGGCAAATGTTACACTAGGCCGAAAAAGTCTTATGATTAATTTGGATTAATTTAGGTTTAGGTGCGGCGGGGTGGCCCTTGGGCCACCCCTTAGCCGCGAATATGTTTGTTTTAATTTATAAACAGTCTTTATTTTACCTTAGAATGTCTTATTTTTTATTAATGGTTATGTGGTACCATTTGGCTATATAAAAAAATGACATTTTAATAAGTGTCCATGTAAAAAAAAACAAACGTTGAGTTGGCAATCGTGAGGGAAATAAAACTAATCATTTTAACAAGTTGCCATATGATGATTCGGCAAAATGAAATTCGGCCAAACGTTGGTTGGAAAGTGAAATTCGGCAATAAAATTTTCGGCAAATCAATAGAGAACCATAAAAAATATAAATAAATGCTTTTTATTAAACTGTAAATCAATAGCACACCTTTCCAATCCCATCCAATAAACGCAAATGAATGACGACAACATGTCACTCTGACAGTTAAGAGATAAACGGCATGTATTTAATTACGCATGTCAACAAGGATTACGCGGCGCGTGGCGGCGCGTGCGCCTGTCATGACAGTTAACTTTGACAGGTGGGGGATCATTTTATATTACAGTTTGTTCGATGGGGCGTTGGTTCCCTGGAGTTTTAGAAACATTAAATTGTTCGGGTTATTGGTGGATTAATGAATGTGAACTTCCCATGAGAAAGTTGAATCAAGGTGAGTCAACATCATCATTACGTACAGCTTTTAGACGTCCCAATGCTGGGCACAGGGCTCTACTCAGAATGAGAGGGATTGGGTTGCATATTTTGTTTCAAGTTACTTTATTTATCAATAACATAAACTCCAATGCTGAGCCATGTATAAACTTTTATGCATGCTGGCCTGCGGGAGTAAAGAAAAAACATTGAATGTACCATTTGCGTCTCTTCCCGCGCAGATGGTAAAAGCCCATCGAGGGAATGGGCGAAAATCTTAGGAATCATGTTATACGCGATGCTAGCAACCCATCACTATTTTAATTCCCCTTTACACCTATACGCCCACAATCATGCTAAGCGCGGCCTTTAGGTCTTGTTACCTTAGGCTCTGTCTACCCTGTAAAGGATAAAACACGATTTATGTATGTACTAGCTGTTGCCAGCGACTTCGTCTGCGAAGAATTCGTTTATCGCTATCCCGCGGGAACTACGCCATTTTCCGGGATAAAAAGTAGCCTATGTGCTATTCCAGACTTTTCTCTATCTATGTGCCAAATTTCATCCAGATCCGTTGGGCCGTTCTGGCGTGATTGAGTAACAAACAAACATCCATCCATCCATCCATCCATACTTTCGCATTTATAATATTAGTTAGATATACGTAAACTCCAACCGAAAATTTTGTTCGTTATTGTTAAAGGTTTTGTTTAACGTAACAAACGTACAGACAGACATACTAACTAACTTTACCCCCCTTATTCATAAACGCTCTGTAGACTTCTGGTAACTTAGCAATCGTTTGTCCTTATCTGTCACTTTGACATTTACCTTTCACAGATAAGGACAAACGGCTGCTATGTTAGCAGAAGCCTACATAGCGTTTATGAATAAGGTACACATAGCAAAACTATTCGGTATGCACCCTAGTTGTCCATGTGTGTCATTCTATACACACATCCGCACCTATCCGCTGCCTTAATTACACACACTACAAAATGGTTTTGTATCCACACGAGTATTCACACTAATATGGCCTATGTGTGCTGATTGTGTTCTCTGACTACCTTCACATATCTCTTATTGTATAGGTTATTGTTATTCAAACGATTTTGCTCAATGGAAGAATAATTTCGTCATGAATAATATGTGCGTGGTGGCTTAGTCGTACTGATTAGGACTATGAATGTTAAAGACCTCGGTTCGAATCTTGCACAAATGTGTCTATTTTGTATTTTTTTTTTCAATTTATAACTATCTCAAAACCAAATCATGACTACTTCAAACACGAAAAAAAGAAAGTAAAAGAACAAAATAAGAAAAAAAATCATTGTTTCAAATTGTTTATTACAACATTTAAGTAATTATTATTACCATAAGACTATAACTAATTAAATTAGCAAAATAAAATTGCATGCTGTTCCTTATAATTAAAACAGAAGAAGAACAACATTTATTCGTAAAACAACACACACTATAGTGACCAGTATGATTTTAGGTTAATTAAAATTTTCTGTTACAAACATAATTTAAAATTACAATACAAATGTTAAATTGAATGCACACCACAAAAGGGCTATTTTTAAGATGTAATTTATTCGAATTAACCAGGGTTTTGAAAAGAGTATCATTTATAAGAATTTCCGATTTATTAAGTTTACTTAAGTCTGAGAAAGATGAACGAAACGTTTTATTTGTTGAGAAATAAAGTCAGTGGTGAAATGAATCGACATGTTAAATGACAGCCATTAACAATAACATCATTGCACACTGGATTATATCTCCACTTTCAAGTGACTAAGCTACCTAAATTTGCTTTGGATTTTATACCTATCAGATGGATCCCAGTTAATAACAGTTAAGGAATCTTGTTGGGTGCTCAGCCAGTCTTTGACTATGACACAATAATATTGTTATCCACGAAATAGGTCACATATCACTTTTTTTTAGCACTGTTATTACGACCCCCAACCCACTAACTCACAAATCCCATGGATGACATCCAAGCACTTTTCGCCAAAAAATTTTTCGTCCACCTTTTTCAGACGTAAATGGTTTTTCATCACTAAAAATCACTACATTATTACCTATTCGAATCAAAATTAGAAATATTCACGATCAAAGTTCATTCTGTTTCTTCTATGCTGGCTGATCCGTTGAAGCATTTTTTTTGCTGGTTTACGAGTTACGACAATGCCATCCTGCAACATGCAGATGAAGTCGCACAGTTTACAACGTAAGTAACATTGTCTCTCGTTGATATGAAATAGGTCCCTTTAGCGTGTGCGGCAACTACTTATGTCCAAATGGCGTGAAGATGAGACTTCTTGTTTTGACACAGAAGGAATATTCTTATCGTGCCCGAAGTCTGCATAACGGTGAATCCATAATTGAAGTCTTCCGCTGCAAAATAAATGAAGTTTAATAAAAAACATTCTTCGTCAAAGAAAGTTATTTGAATACATTACGGATACAATAATAAATCATTGTTTTTAACACCATGAAGAAATTTGATGTAAAATAAGAAGTAATTATTTTATCAGACACTTTGTCTACTTACCGATATATCAATTCCTTATAGAAATATTTTGTTCGTAAAGAACAATAATTTCTGCTCTTTTCAAAAAAGATGATGACTATCCATATTTTGCAAATCACAAGGTATTTCAAAGGCAAAATTAAACAGTTCGTTGTTGTAAAACCACTTGTAAAACAAGGCGTAACGAATGGCGGCTAGCGTTGACAAATTCATATTACTAATAATTTGAGGGTAGAATATACTTTATATTGTTAGACGACAATGAATAAAATGTGCATCGTCTAGCAAATTTCAACCTTCTAATTTCAACCTTATTTCAAAGCTCGTTAAACAACTATTTACACATTGCAAATGCAGTAGTCACAGTTTGGACGTAGTAATTCATAAATTCACCAACTATAATAAATGTCTCGGTGGCTCAGCGGTCACAAAGGCAAGTCGAATACTTGATTTGTGCACTCGCTTTCTAGTGAACCGAGTTCGAATCCTAGAAGAAATTACATTTTTGGATGTTATTTAAATGGCGATGCTGGTTGTAAGGAATATTGGTTGGAAATGTTGGAATTGAATCTCAGACCAGACTTGATGAGAAATAAAAATATAACACGTTGAATCAGTGAGATGGTAGCTAACTACTACGCTGGTAATAATAGTTCAATGCGTCAGATTGCATAAATTTAAAGATTCAAGGTCAAAGTAAGACTCGATCCGGGGTGGCTTCTCTTGCCTTACACTTGCGATGACAATATCCAATGTAAGATAATAATGTAAAATGTTTTTAGGAAAATGCAACAATAAAACAATACTTTTACATTATTTCTGTAGAATTAACTTAAACCGGAGATATTGAATTTTTAAACCTTTGAGCCAGGCACGATACCAAGGGGATTTTTTAGTTTAATTTGTAATTATTTTTAACTTAGTTTATTATAAACTAACTAAAATAGTTGCAACTTTCTTCATTGTTATTTTATAGTTATTGTTGTTGTTTATATAATAAATAGGTAAATTACAGCGACATTACTTATTTACCTTATTACTAAAAAAAACTGTACTGAGAGGGTAGATATACGATCGAACTCACTCACACATTCACACGTGGATTCTACGTAATGTTCATGTCGGTACTCAAAACATAGACGACGTTTGTGTGCGTGCCTATGCTTACCGAATTATTTTGCCGTGTGTACGTACGTAAGGTACATTTATAATATTAATACGATCTAGACCCCGCTTCACCAAAACAAAACCCATTAAGTCCTTAATCACCCTAGTTACAAAAAAAACGAATAATAGTTCCTACACGTGACGCATATAAAAGCCCGACAACTATCAAACGCCTCCAAAAAGTTCTATATTCATTGCTTCTTCGACGCGCTCCTTACACACTGTTTCAAAGACAAACCACGCAATGTATCAGAACATTGGTTTGCGTCGCTGGTATAGCGTAGTCGTGGTAGGGGTTTAGGGTGCGTCCACACGCGCCCGCGCACACTACCCGTGTAAACTCGCCTTTGTTATTATTATCTATAACGCAATGATTATGAATATTTATCCATTATTGTGTGATTGATGTTAGGGCGATGGTAAAATAAAATTGACAGTCATTGTCAAAAGGTCAGTGACTTGGAGTTGAGATCGTTTATTAGCATAGAGGAATTAAACAATAGAGTTTAACGCATGACGTCTATGTAACCAATTAGTGGTGTCATTATGACTTACCATAGCACAAACTTTTCCGCGATAGAATTATCTTTCTTTGCAATAAAACCATTTTAAGTTAGTTAACAGATCTTTTTTATCAATAATATAATGTATCAAGTATAAAAAGTCGTGTCTCTGTGTGTGTGTGTCTGTCTGTGGCATCGTAGCTCAAAAATGCACTGTTTTTTTTCATTCGAAAGCCAGTTTTCTTGCGGTGGTTCTTAGCCATATTTTGTAAAAATCGGTCTGTTAGTTTGAAGAGTATGAGCTCTTTTCCAAAATGAACGAAGACTTTTTTTTAATTTACGTATGATTTTTCGAACTCGCTTAAAGCGTGGTGAGTTTTTTTTTTAATTTAATCTTTTATTCACCTACAAGTACCTTGCACGTCTAAACAAAAGGTATTTTATCATTTTAAAACTAATACCAGTTGCAAGCACGTCAGCTGGCATCACGTCAAACGCAACAATATCTCCTAATCAAGCATCCTCGCGAGGACCAGGCATGCAGACAGACAACCATACACTACACCTGAACACACACAAACCACACCAAAACCAACACTAAAACAAACACAATACAAACTGTGATCGCTAAAACCAGGCGCAAATACCAAATTGTAACAAAACAACTCTAGTTTGCCGTTGTAGAAATGAAAGCTACGCGATTTTGAATGTTATGTGAATGGATTTAAAGTGGGGGGTGTCTTGGTTCGATGGTAAGGGTTTGGGGGGGTAGAATTGAAACATGCCTCCCCTCTAATAAACATCAATCAGGCCACTATTAAATGCACCTTTGCTTGATATTGGTTCGAGTTCTGATGAATTGTTGCGTTTAATTTGAAACTATGATAGCTGAATGAATGTAATGCTTCGTTAGGCAGCGCGCTTTGTCCTATGTCATAAACAATGTTCTATAGGTAGTACCATCAGCCAAATATGTGGTCAACCCCCCTAAGGTTAAAATTCCTTTGCACGTCACAATATATAACGTCGATAAGACAGGCTGTCAACTTGAAAGTTCGACTTTAGCGACATTTTCATTTGATAGGAAGTTGGATGAAAAGTGGTAGACCACTTATTTGGGCGACCGTACATAGTACTACATACATCAATACTTTGACGACCGGATAGCCTAGTGGTTAGTGACCCTGACTATGAAGCTTGTGGTCCCGGGTTCGAATCCCAGTCATCATATCATCATAATATCAGCCGAAAGACGTTCATTGCTGGACATAGGCCTCCCCCAAGGCTCTCCACTCGGACCGGTCCTCTGCCTTCCGCATCCACCGCGATCCCGCGATCCTGATCAGGTCGTCGCTCCATCTTGTTGGAATCCCGGTAGGGGCAGACATTTGTATGATGAATACGAATGTTTGTGCCCGAGTCATGGATGTTGTATGTATTTATCAAAATCTTTGAAACTACGCAAAGGATTTTAATGCGGTTTTTTTAAATAGAGTCGAGAGGAAGGTTTAGGTATATGTATAATTCTACGCAGACGAAGTCGCGGGCAGAAGCTAGTTACCTATATATATATATATATATAGCATACATACCTTATGTGACACTTGTCAGTCGCTGTACAGGGGCGTTACCATGACGTCTTAATGCGATTCAGTTTAGGTTCGCTCGCTGTCAGATTCATACTAACAGTGACAGCTAAAACCTGAACTGGCCCTGTAAGGCCCCTGGTGCCGCAAACTAGCGGACGCATTTCCATGAAAATATATAATGTAGAGTATTTAATTTATTATTCCGTATATCCACACATCATAATCCACACTAGGGTTTTTGGTTACTGTATTGTGCAGCACTTACGTTTACAGCTCGCATATGAGTACCCGGCTTTATATTTCTTGAGGGTGTGACCACATCGCCGCTTAAAAAACGGTGACGTTACGGAATCGCAATAAAATGTATGAAGAAACGGTGAGGAAACGTGACGCATACGACACGTAACTGCGTATACGCGGCGGTTTGGTCGCACCCTGAGGCTATTGTTTAGTCATTAATTAAACAAGACAGACATACTGTCGAACCGCAGACGGTATTGAGCCGTCACAGGCATACCTGCCTAATATAATTATAAATAAATTATGTTTGTCTGTCTGTCTAATTATTATGTGGCTTAAATATTGGCATGGTTGATAAATAACTAAAAATACGAAAAACAAGTCATGAAATTGAGTTACAGTATACAAGAATAATTATGTATCTTCTTCTTGTATTTAAGAGCCAGGTTCTTGTCGGTGGAGTAGTCGCCACTCCGCTCGGTCCTCAGCCAGCCTCTTGACCTCCCGATACGACGCGACACCCACTCTCTCCTTCACCTGGTCAAAATACGTTAATCTTGGCCTTCCTCTGCCTCGTCTCCCTTCCACTTTTCCTTCCAGCAGGTTTAGAAAGAATTCGTCGCGTCGCATCAGGTGTCCCATAATTTTTCCTCTTCTGGTACTTATAGTCTCCAGTAACCTTCTCTTTTCTCCGACTATGTTAAGCACATCTTCGTTGGTTTTCCTCACTAAAAACAAAACTCAATAAAAACTGGATATTATCTATAAAAATTTCCATACATAATAATTATGAAGCCCGATCACAAAATTTCACGAAATTCGGCTGACATACAAACATTTTAATATATCCGTTATGGCCTATTAGTTCACAATATCCTTATGTGTTCTAATAGATACACAATTCAATACAATACAAATTATTCTATTTTGAACACCACATGAACAACAATACCAGAAAACAGATACTTACAGAAAATTATATAGTAACCATTGGTTGACAGGTAATCATCCTATAACTATAAAGTATATATCAAAGGTAAATTCTTCTGCCGCGTGCTGTATACAGGGTGTGTTTATTGCGATTGTATTTCGCAACCGAGCTGCCCCGACCGTCGAGTTTAATAACTCTGTATTGGATCCAGAGGGCGCTGCGGAGTTGCCTGGAGACGAGACACCGACTCTGCAAGAATGCGGCGACACTCGGGAGGCGATCACGAGCTTTATACTCCGTATATCATATTTATATAAAACTGAATAGATAACGGAATAAAAATAAAGATCTTGGTACCATCAGCCAAATATGTGGTCTACCACCCTAAGGTTAAAATTCCTTTGCACGTCACAATATATAAAGTCGATAAGACAGGCTGTCAACTTGAAAGTTCGACTTTAGCGACATTTTCATTTGATAGGAAATTGGATGAAAAGTAGTAGACCACTTATTTGGCCGACCGTACTTAGTACCAGCTATCTCCGTTCTAAATTTTATCTAAATCCACCCAGTAGTTTCAGCGTGAAGAAGGAACAAACATACACACACATCGTCGCATCCATGATGGCCTCACAAACTTTTACATTTATAATATTACTAGGATGTATGTTGTTATTAGCAGATTTCATAATTACTGCGTCTTAATGAAGTTTAATACAATGTAAGTATAGTATGAACCTTCCCAGGTGAATTTTTCGCTTAATGTACATTAAAGTCAAAATCAAAGTTATTTATTGCTAGAACATAGTGTGAATGACAAAGATCTTAAATTTGAACCTTATTACTATGACTATACCGTTTGTTTTTCAATATGAATGTAATGGCACGTGCTGACTCGGTAGCTTGCGGCTTTGCTATAATAGAGACAGTGGCCTTTGTTTGAAGATTAGGGCTTGAAGCGAAAAATTCACCTGGAAAGATTCATACTGTCTAACATCAAGTCAAGACGCCACGATTTTCCCCAAAGCGCGGTCCGTGTGTCGTCAAACTTCGGAATTAATTCTCAGTCCCCGCCGCCATCTTGGATCTGTCACGACGCTGATTGCGTCATCTTATTGCCGCAACTGTACAGTGTACCTGCTGTTATACATGTAGAAATTTTCACTTGAAACTGATAATATACATACATAATTATAATGAACACAAAATGTTTACCTTGCTACTCCGCTACTTAAAATGGACGTCCGCAAAGTAACGCCTGATTCAGGATATCATAATTATATTAATCTTATCTTTATCCCTGACTAGCTTCTGCCCGCGACTTTGTCCGCGTAGAATTAGCAATTGACATCTTTATCGCTGTCCCTCGGGAACTATGCAATTTTCCGGGATAAAAAGTAGCCTATGTGCTATTCCAGACTTTTCTCTATCTATGTGCCGAATTTCATACAGATCCGTTGGGCCGTTCTGGCGTGATTGAGTAACAAACAAACAAACATCCATCCATCCATCCATCCATCCATCCATCCATACTTTCGCATTTATAATATTAGTTAGAAGTTAGATGGGGTAGATTGAGACCAAAAGGCTACGCTAAGCGTGATGTGGGCGTGTAGGAAAGGGAATAAAAAGTGATAGGTTGCTGGCATCGCTTACAACGTGATTCCTAATTTTCGTCAGGTAATAATTACAGCAATGAACACAAAATATTTACCTTGCTACTTCGCTACTTACGTGCAAGATAACCAAGCCTGTGCGAAATATATACGTTTTGCATGCAAGCCCTACACACAACGTAACGTATATATTTCGCACAGGCTTCGTTATCTTGCACGTAAGTAGCGGAGTAGCAAGGTAAATATTTTGTGTTCATTGAAATGGACCTCCGCAAAGTAACGCCTGATTCAATAAAATAATACAGCATGATAAAACATACGTTCCATACGTTTTTCAAAAGTGCATTCTTGTCCTTCCAAACCCGGGAGCAAAGAAAAAACATAGAATGCAGTACCAGTTGCTTCTTTTTCGGCGCAGATAGTAAGTCTCAGGAATCTTGTTATAGGCCATGCGGCTAGCAATCCATCACTATTTTAACTCCCTATTGACCAGGTCTTGTTACCTTGCTCTGTCTACCCCGTAAGGGATAAGGACGTGATGTATGAATGTATGTATGTTTATTTACTTAATTTTAAATTGAGGAGTTTAATTCAGAATTCAAATAACAACCAACCATATCGATCGTCAAAAGTCAAAAGTCAAAAGTTTATTTTGCAAATAGGCCGCCAAGGGCTCTTTTACATGTATTTTTTTGAATCTACCAGCCAGCCAGCCAGCCAGCTAATTCGTAAATGCCTGCCCAACTCTACTGTTCTGCTTGACCTTTGACCGGCCAATCAAAAAGCAGCAAGCGCCACATTGGCTTAGCGATTGTTTTTCCTCTATAGTTACAGACCTAGATGTTACCTACCATTGATACGTGTAATTTGGACGCTGCTTTTTTCTAAGCTGTAATAAAGTTGTTTTGTCTCGACGGACCTCCCACACGCGCCGGAAGCGCACGGTAGCAGATACCACACTTAGCGCGCATGCGCGAACAGCCTGTACGCTGCACAGGGTGCTCTAAACATAGAGACTATTAGAGACACTCATATTGTGCTGGGACACGGGGCGTCGTCAACTTTTTTAAGCTTTCGTTTGACCACCATTTTTTATACGAAAGCAAATCAGCAAGTGGGTCACCCGATGGTAAGGGAGCATGATCACCCATAGACACAAGGTATCTACCTAAATAGGATCCCTTTTAGAAAGAGTTTGAATAGTGCTACCTACTTTCTGTTTGTTACTGTGCAGCTAATACTAATTTTGTACTCGTTAGGTGTAGACTTTTAAGATAACTACCCGATTCTTTATATTTTCACATATAAACCCTCGTGTTTAAGTTCTAATTTTTATATAAAAAAACATATTATGTATACTTACTTACTTTGTATGCAAGGGAGGAGCGGTACCCCCTGTCACAGGCTTTCTTAAGCTTAAAAGGACACCCAATAAAATAGCTGTGTAATAATTTTATAAAATTAATCATTTTTAATTTTCATATTGTCTTTTTTTCATTCATACAAACTGTGTGCCACGGGAGCACCCCCTGTATGTGTGTGAAAGAGACGCCCGGCGGCTCGTTCACACGCAGCGCCAGCGCCGAGAGCCGGCACACATTTAGGATACTGATTCGAACGAAATAAAATTTTGTCCAGTCCCCGTGTCGAAATGTTTTTACTCGATTGTGTTCGATTCCCTGCCATAGTTAATACTGATCCTCTATGTGTAAGTTTTAGGCACGACAAACATCTCGAACACGTTCACGTTCACGTTAACGTTTCAATTACTATGGGAAAATGAACAGCGCCACAAGCGGAACGAAACGATAACTGAAATTTCTCATAGTATTTGACATTGTAACGCAAACGCGGTCGAAACGTATTTTGTGACCGAAAACTTACACTAAGCATACTGAGCCTCTAGTGTAAGTTTTCGCATATAAAAACGGTTCAAACGCGTTCATGTAAACGTCTCAATTACTATGAAATAGTTGGTAGCGCCACTTGCGGATCGAAACGGCAACAAACTGTTCTCATAGTATTTGACATTTCAACGCAAACGCGTTCGAGACGTATTTTGTGACCGAAAACCTACACTAAGCATACTGGTTTGGATTTTTCCATGTGTTTCAAGTTTCACTCGGTTTTCAGTGTCGTTTAAAGTCATTTTTCTAATTTAGGCCGTCCGCCATTTTTCACCACATAAACAAAAACAATGTCACCGGGGGAGACACTTCTCAGCAACTTGCGTCTGTGAGATGTGTATGCAAAATATGACATGTCATTGATTATTTTTTAGATAGTCTCTATTATTATTATTTCTTTAATTTTATTGTTATTATGACAAAAATAATAAAAAAAACAATATAAATATAATAAAAAAATAAATATGATGAAAATGACATGTAATAACAATAATTATTACGAATAAATGAGTATGAGTATGAGTATGAGTATGACATGACATACTAAACTAACCTAAGCATAAATTTCGATTTCAACTAACAAAATTATGGACCAAAATTATTTATTTTATTTAATTATTTATTTATTTTCCACACTTACAATTATCTTTACAGGCGATGCCTAATGCGACAATGAGGCCAAAAAAATAATAATAATAATTACATTCACGTTAATTAGCGTAACACATTTTATACACAGCTATTCTCGTGAATTCGCTCATTATGTCTGAAATAAAGGTTTTTTTTACAGAACACAAAATATTTACCTTGCTACTCCGCTACTTATGTGCAAGATAACCGAGCTTGTGCGAAATATATACGTTTTGCATGCAATTTTGTTTTGTTTTATATATTTCGCACTTGGTTATCTTGCACGTAAGTAGCGGAGTAGCAAGGTAAATATTTTGTGTTCATTGAAATGGACCTCCGCAAAGTAACGCCTGATTCAATATATTTTTTTTGTAGTTTTTAAAACAAAAACTGTTAACATATGGTAGTCAGCTCTCGGCCTAGTCTTGGGACCCGGCGTTGCCCGGCCGGGCCTCCTACTCGTAGACCGCGTAACATCTAAGAGACAATACATCTGTGGGAACCTCACAAGTCACAACACAGTGGACCTAGCATTTGAATGGGGAAAGGTAAAAAGTTGTAATTAAACTTTGACGTTTTAAAAAAAATATTGACGAGGAATTTTTTGACAGTAAGGGTTATAAAAGCCGTGGTAGCCTAGTGGTTTGACCTGTGGCCTCTCAAACAGAGGGTCGCGGGTTTAAATCCCGGGCTTGCACCTCTGAGTTTTTCGGAATTTATGTGCAAAATTACATTTGAAATTTACCATGAGCTTTCTTTCGGTGAAGGAAACCGGACCAATCCCAATAAGGCTTAGTTACCCTTCTGGGTTGGAAGGTCAGATGGCAGTCGCTTCTGTAAAAACTAGTGCCTATGCCTACGCGAAATCTTGGGATTAGGTTGTCAAAGCGGAGCACTGAGCCGTGGAAAATGTAGAACGCTAGGAAGATGATGATGATTGACAGTATGGGTTATAAACTCCCACGACTAAATTCTAAGAGTCCAACAAGTTTCATTCTTTTCGGGAGACCTTCTTCAGGGATTATTAACAGCTAAATATGACCGAAAAGCCTAAACTATTTATTACGACTTCGAAATCAACTCGCTCGCATACCACTTTTTTCCAAGGAAACCAAATTCAAACGTGAACGAAATTTAAATGAGATGTTACTTTGCAAAAGTCTAGATCAGGGGTCGGTAACCTGCGGCTGGTGAGTCACATGCGGCTCTTTGGATCTGAAGCTGCGGCTCTTTAGTTCCTAAACTTTGCAAGTACTATTTTAATGTTGGCAAGAAAAAAAATTGTGGCTCATTGAAAATTTTGAAATTGTAATTTTTGACAGTTAAAGGTTGCCGACCACTGGTCTAGAGTAATACGGGTTCTTTTCTTTACACATTCATAAAGAAACCTTTTTGATTGTTCGCAAGATAAATAAATAAAGCAAATATAATTGAGACATTTGACACCATAGTCAACGGCACTATAGGCAACGGATAAACACCTAAAACACATAACCAGACCAAACATTCGTATTTTTCATACATAATATTTGCCCCGACCAGGGATTGAACACCGGACCCTAAGCCTCATAACCAGATTCTCTAACCACTAGGCTATCCGGTCGGCAAATACTACACTGACGCAAAAAATAACTGTACACTTTTTATACGAAGCCCTATGAAAAGCAATCCGTTATATTTGCTCGTGAGTATAGTTACTCTTGCTAACTGTAACTCTTATACCGCGCTAAAATACCAAAAATATAACATTTAAAGTAACGGGCGAGTGGAACAACAAAAAGTTAAACAAGCGCAATAATTCACCGGTTAGGCGAGGGTGGCGCCCTCTGTATAAATCAGAGATGATTCAATATTAATGATGTTTTAACCTTAGTGATTTATCGGTTTGACGCGAGTCGTAGGCGAGGGCGGATTCGCAATTTCTCGCAAACTTCTTTTGTTGGCTAAATTTTGTAAGCACTACATAAATTATACTTCATTGAATGAGAAACCACAATAGCATTATATTGCGTCTGGTCAACTATATCTTACATAGCAAATAGTACAGTGCAATAGTTTGGCAGCCGCAAAATAAAATTGTTTTAATGTCACTATTTGCGACTGTCGTCAATTGTTACTCTAGTACAATAAAATTGTTAAGAGATTACAGATCACGAACCGCAATATAATGTTGTTGTGGTTTCTCATCCTAAATTAAATGAAGTATAGTATAAATACAATAATAGGAGCTCAGAATAGAGAAGTCTGGAGGAAGACTGTCGAGGCCCTATACTCCACGAGGAGTTAAAGGATCAATCATCATCATCATCATCATCATCACATAGTATAATATAAAACAAAGTCGCTTTCCGCTGTCTGTCTGTGTAGGTACCTACCTATGCTTAGATCTTTAAATCTAAGCAACGGATTTTGATGTGTTTTTTTTTAATAGATAGAGTGGAGTTCAAATTTGGAACAGAGATAGCTGATACCCTAGAATAAAACAGCGTACTTTTTATCTCGGAAAATTGCATAGTTCCCGCGGGATAGCGATAAACATAACCGTTTAGAGTCGCAATGTAAATAATTATTCCAGAATATGCTATCAACGTCAGTTTTTAAGTCTAATTGTACGTGGACGAAGTCGCGGGCAGAAGCAACAAATATATAAGTAACAAATATAATTAAATCTATGAAATATTTTGTTTAAGTTAAGAAATATTTTCCAAACACTGATGAAACTGCTACAAACACATAGAACGGTAACGGCGCGTACGAAACGCTTATGGGATGATACGCGGTTGCTACGCGGATACTAAGGTGAAAAGCCACTATGCATGGACATGAAACGGTGTGGAGACGTTCTAGTGGGCATAGCAGTTCGTGTCGTGTTACATTCCGTGCCTGAAAATATTCATAGTTAGGGTGCTACCAAACCACCGCGTATACGCAGTGACGTGTCGTATGCGTTACGTTTTCTCACCGTTTCTTCATACATTTTGTTGCGATTCCGTAACGTCACCGTTTTTTAGCGGTGGTGTGGTCGCACCTTAATGGGTAGACGCCTTTACTCAACCGCTGCCGCTCCTCTCCCAGCCCGCGCTCAATAAGCCCCTGTTTTTGTTTATTGCTAATAAGGTATCGGCGCAAATTGCCGGCGAGGGGACGTGCCACCGGCCTCACGACTCACGAGGTAATCTTGTGGTGTTAAAGACATTCTTTACTGACCTAACAGTGTTATAACGGTGCGTGGGTGTTTTATGACACTTATTTTTAAGAGGCTGACAACCAACACCTAATTTTGTTGAAATTGATGTTATTTAAGCACTTTTTTAAGAATAACCACACACAAAAAAAATACAAAAAAAATATAATGTTCATTTTCATCATATTTCAAATATGCTAGACGGACTCGATACATAATTGAACAAAATCGGCTCGATAGAAAATAATTGCAAAGATTGATCTTAAAATCATCATTAAACGGTTCTATGTCTTTATTTTTTCGACGTATGGGTCTGCAATTAAAAACATGAAGTCAGCATGAATATGCTGACAGCATGGATATGACTCGTTAGCCGTGTAGGTATGAATATACCTACACGGCTAACGAGTCATATTTCACAAATAATCCATACTTTTTTTTATTTCTTCTTATTTGTGTCTTATTTGCAAGATTTTGGACGCGCGCCAAGCTGCCGGAATAGTTTCTTCTCTTTCACTCACAGGCACGCGAACCGTATGTGCGAAGAGTAGCGCTGCTCAAGGTCATTTGCTGTTGACAGCGCCTTAAGCGATGGCAAGGGGCAGATTTGTGCTCACCAGTTGACGCTACTGTCTAGTAAGATCACTTTAGCTGTTTCAAAAGTATCGCTATCGCGGAGTCACTTTATTCAGACTAATACCCATGACTCGGGTACTAACATTCGTATTCATCATACAATGTGCTTGCCCCTCTCAGGTTCGAACCCGAGACCTCTAGCTTCATAGTCAGGGCCTAAAATATTAGGACATATTTTAGGCGATGCGGCTAGCAACCCATCACTATATTGATTCCCCTTTCGAACTCACAGTCATGATAAACGTGGCTTCAGGTCTTGTTGCCTTAGGCTCTACCTACCCCGTAAGGGAAATAGACGTGCTTTGTGTATGTATGTCAAAACGCTATCAAAATCAAAATGCGTATCTTCATAAAAATATCTCACAGAGTAAGAATTACGGGTGGCATTTGAGTTCCTTTATTGTCACTTTTACAGCCATAATTAGCGCCCTCTGCCTTTCGCTGCAGGAGGTATATGAGAAGGGAACTATGGGAAGGGAACTATAGGAAACACCCTAAAAGCAATTTGACTTAAATACTAGGTAAAGTAATTGCATTCGTCCGATGTATTTAGCGCTTAAATATAATGATTATCGGATTTAGCCGGCGGCTTTGAGTTACAAGCTTACATTTAGTTAACTTGCAGTGTATGTCTAGTCTGGCTAGAATCTTGAATTTTGAATAGAGATGTGTCAATCGCGAGTGAAAGATTCAAATAAACTACATATATCTTTTTGTTTCGTTGAGTCGCTCAGTCGTTCACTGACTATATATATATATCAGTATAATCTTTCGTTCGGATTTCGTACTCATTGATATGTTCAGCCGTTGCATGCAAAGATAATAATAATCACTACTGTTTTAAGAGACGGGTGTGCCTTACAAAAAGCGTGAACTCGTATTAGTATGAAACGCAGGCGAAAACAATCTAACCCGCCCAAATTCTATTGCCGTCAACGTCAATTATCTACTTGCTTTGTAGGTTACAATTTGAAGCTGATATATTCAACCGATTGAGCTGAAATGTTGCACTACCAAATTAGAATTTTACTTCTTGATTTTTAGCTTTACTTTTACGGTTTTACCGTTAGATATTGAATTTCTAAATGATCCTGAAAAATTGAAAATTAGAACACGTCATTAAACCTGGCCTTTACTCTTTAGAGTTTAGTTTAGACTCGGTCTACCCCGTATGGGTTTGAAATAAAGACGTAATTAATGTATGTTTGTATTAATTTATCTTGCGCACGCGGCTCTTTTTAGTACATAACATAACTCCCATATTCCCTTAAAATTTCACAAAACCCATCCTTATTCCTTGACATCATTATAAAAGAAATACCTATAACTATGCAAATTTTCAACTTTCCAGATCCAATTAAGTGATCGGTTGCTGAGTCAGTCAGTCAAAACTTTTAAATTCCACAATTTTTATGAAAAAAAATGGTGTGGTATGGAGAGGGGGGGGGGGAGTAGCGCAGTTAGCGCGCGAGGTGCGAAACGCCACTCCCGCGCAGCTCTGAGGCAGTGGTTTCATTCCGTACAATAACGACGACTTTTCAATCCACCAACGCAACAATAATTGTCAGCGACATATGACAATTCTGTTTACAAGAGATATAAGGATCCTCTAAGACAGTAGTTCCCAAAGTGGTCCAGGTGGACCCCCAGGGGTCCACGGAAGACTCGATGGGGGTCTACGTTGGGCGTGACTAAAAATGGGGGTCCACAATCGCAAGCGGGGGTGCATTTAATTGGAAATTTGTTTAGTCGACTTTATTTTCAAATAATTAACCCTATCAAGCAATCAATTCTAACCATTTTTTTCGAAAACTGTTAATTTATCGTTGAAACTCAGCAACAACGCAAGTTTCCATAGATTATAGAGCTAATCTTAAATTTTTTTTCGAGATTTAGTTTAGAAATTAGTGGTAATGTAGCTGCAGGGGGTCCACCGGATCCAGCAAAATTTTGAAAGTGGTCTATGGAACAAAAGAGTTTGGGAACCTCTGCTCTAAGAGCTTATTTTGAAATACGAATGAAGCTAGAGTCGCGTTCGATTTTTGAAGTGTGCGTTAATTTCGTCGCTTTAACGTATGTACTGGAGCGATGAGTGAGAGGGAAGATTCAGTTAAATCGGAAAACAAAGTAAGAAAGAGACTAATTACAAAAACGGATAACGTATAACTCACGTATAAAAGCCGAGTAATGCTCGACATGTTTCAAACTAATTCGTAGTCCATCCTCATGGAGCGCTCGGCTTTACGCTATTTTTTTTTATGCGAATAGGAAGGCAAACGAGCAAGTGGGTCACCTGATGGTAAGCGATCACCACTGTCCATAGACACCCGCAACCCCGGAGGGATTATACGTGAGTTATCCGTTTTTGTAATTATGATTGTCTCGCGGTAGGTTCATGTTGAAAGAGACGGATGATGAGGGAGACTGAAGAAAACCCAGCTCAACAATGAACACCTACCCTCCGATCTTAAAAATGAACTAAATGACGAAACATTTGAGCGTCGACTGAAAGTTCTTTTGTTGAAAAATGCATTTTAATCTGTAAACGAATTTTGATTTATTTATTTAATTGCCTTATTATTATTTGATTATTTATAAGCAGTGACGATCCCCAGCGGTTAATTGAATTATACCAATTGTTTTATTATTATTGTTATTGGCTTTGTCATTTTTGTAATATTCAATTGATCTGTATTGGGTACCTATTTAATTTAATTTGATTTTATTTACTCTTGACGATTATAATCAAAATTCTTTTAACTTGGCAATGTGCAATTTATGATGTAACTAGCTGTTGCCAGCGACTTCGTCTGCAAAGAATTCGTTTATCGCTATCCCGCGGGAACTACGCAATTTTCCGGGATAAAAAGTAACCTATGTGCTATTCCAGACTTTTCTCTATCTATGTGCCGAATTTCATCTAGATCCGTTGGGCCGTTCTGGCGTGATTGAGTAACAAACAAACATCCATCCATCCATCCATCCATCCATACTTTCGCATTTATAATATTAGTTAGATTAGATTAGATTAGATTAAACTTAGAATGAAACCACTGGTGTAGTAGTAGTGCTGCGGACTCCGAGCCGGTCGTAAAGGCCGAGTTTGTTGGCGGTTGCTTTTCACATGTTTTTAGGCCGCTGCTCGAGTTCTACATACAGGCATTGTGCTCGGGTTTTCGGTTACAGGGTGTCCGAAAAAATCTCGTGTGGCATACATTAATCACGTCTTTACGCATTACGGGGTAGACAGAGCCTAAGTTTCTTGCGGCGCATTCTTTTTGGCAATGATGTCAAAAAAGACATGTAAGAGGGCCCTTGGCGGCCTCTTTGCAAAATGAACATTCGATTATGATTTGATTTGATTTGGTAACAAGACCTAGCGTTTAGCATGATTGTGGGCGTATAGGTGGAAAGTGGAAATCAAAATAGTGATGGGATGCTAGTCGTATCGCTTATAATTGTATGTATGTGTGTAAACTCTTTATTGCATAATTATGATAAGATTTTTACCCATTCCCTCTATATTCCAACAATAAATATTCCACCTATAACTTGTGCTCAGTTGTTTTAGTGGAAACTATAAAATATACATTTTTCAAGGTTCCGTAGGCAGCTCAAAAGGAAACCGGATCTCATGTTAACTATGTAGATTACAGAGCACACTAATTGTATTTATTGTAGATCGTACGTAATTTACCTGTGGATCACAAGTAAATGACTTACTTACTACAACCGACTGTTAACTCCCCTGCTTATACCTAATAGACACACACATAAAGAAGTTGCTCATTGAAATAAATAGGTTCACAACATATTAAAAAACAAAGGTTCTACGCCGAGTGTTTGTCTGTTCTCGGTAAACTCAAAAACTACTGGACGGATTTTCATGCGGTTTTCACCAAAAGATAGAGTGATTCATGAGAAAGGTCAAGGTGTATAATTTGTTAAGGTTCTTGTGAAAATTGATTGATATATGACCATTATCATCATTTCTTTCATGCTGGTTTGGGAGTAAAAAAAATACAGGATGTACCGCTTTCATCTCTTCCCGCGCAGACGGTAAAGTCCATCGAGGGAATAAGCGAAAATTTTTGAAATCGTGTTATAGGCGATACGGCTAGCAACCCATCACTATTTTGATTCCCCTTTATACGCCCACAATCATGCTAAGCGTGGCCTTTTATGTCGTTACCTTCGCCTCTGTCTACCCCGTTAGCGATAAAGACGTGATTTACGTAGGCATATGACCATAATTGTGGCAGCGCCGTGTTAATCTACATTGCACCCGTGCGACGCCGGGTCGAGTCGCTAGTACAAAAATAGTTTTAAGATTGGAACCCTTTGGATTAGCTCGACTCACGCTTGACATTTTCCCGGAGCCAATGAACCTATTAAGGAATGCTAGATTCCTAGACGACGTTCTAAAACACCGAAGGTGTTAACTAAACCATTTTTGGTGCGGCTCTGATTGGACAACAGTGCGCGCTCGGGAAAACTAAGCGACACAGTCAGTTTGTACTTCCGCTTAGTGCTGATATAAAAGGTAATGTTTTAAGTGCTCTTTGGTCAAATTAAAAGGAACCCAGTTTATGTGGACACTTCTAAATAAGTAAAGAACACGAAAGGCATTTTGTGACACTTTTTTACATACAAAAAAAAATTATAATAGATAGCGATAAACATGTCAAAAGTCGTAGCTGCCTATAGTGTATTTTTTTGGCCCGTGGAATTCTGACAGCTGTCAGAATTAGACGTTTCAGGGGACACCAACATTTTTTTCTGCTGAACAAATAAATTGTCACACTAAGCTTTCGTTATTTTAACTAACAAATAAAAATAATAAAATACGGTGAAGTTTTACGTTCTGTTCATTCTTTTTTCTTTTTATTAAATATTACGAGATAAATCAATATATTATAATCGTAGACCGAAGGTTTGTAATATATGACAATACTCAATGTGATACCCCAAACAATTGATATTCTCCCAAAAAAAAAGATTATTAATTATGATTAAATTATGAAATTTAAAATTAAAAAAAAAATTAAACCAAATATCTGTTAATTACTAATATGTAAAAATGATTGTTAGTTTAAGTATTTCAACTTCAACATAATGTTCTAAATTTTTTTTCTTTTTCCTTTTCTTACCACGGATTTAAGGAACGTTTTTATGACTGGTAATACCGAGAAATGTCAGAATTCTACGGGCCAAAAAAATACAGTATAGAAGGGCTACGTAAATAATTATTGCAGAATGCATATACACTCATACAATACAATAAAATAACTCTTTATTGAACAATCAAAACAGAAAAAAAGGTAAGGCGTAGGTGAATACCTATGCCCGAATGGGCAATTTCGGAAATAGGATAATTCCGAAAATCGGATAGTTTCAAAAATCGGATATTTCTAAAAATCATTAATAAAATCAGTCATATTCCGTTATAATACAATAATACTCGATTACTTTCGAAATGAGACTCTTATTACAACAGATATATTCCGTTGTAATAAGAGTCCCATTTCGAGTCATAACTGATTTTTATGATTTTCGGAATTATACGATTTCCGGAATTACCCGAATATACTATATACAGAAGTAATAAATAACAATAGGCGGCCTTATCGCTACAGAGTGATCTCATCAAAAATGTCTAGACATATTTTTTATCCCTAGGCACTTTGGAACATTTCAATATAGGCATATTACTACTGAGTCAAAACAGGGATAATGATTATACCAAGGCTTTTTTGATACATACTAGCAACATCAGTTCTCAAGACTTATTCTACGCGAAGTCGCGGGCCGAAGCTAGTGTTAAATAAATCTTCAACACCAATTCAACCAGTATCGATTACAAATCCTGATTAATCAGTGCAAACAGACCCTTTTCGGCCGGCTATTTATTATGTACGATTAGTGGGTATTTAGAAACTGCAAGCAAGAGCTCCCAAACGCAACAAGCTTCCTTCACGTGTGGGTCATCTTACTCTGGACGTTATCTACCCACCGTCCAATATCAGTTGAACTGTGGGATGTATTGGGTTGTATAGGAAGGAAGGTTACGGTTATTTTGGGTGGGAGAGTGACGTCATAATGGTAGAGTCATGTCCGTACGTCCCGTGGGAGGGCAGCATAGGAGAGGAAGTGTATTGTTGGGTTTTGTTTTTTTCTATTTGTAAGGAGAGAAAAGAGGAGTGATATTTCGTATGGCGCGTATTTTCTTCGTAAAAAAACTATCCTTTTTAACAATTTATCTAGCTTTTGCCCGTGACTCCGTTTGCGTGGAATTTTATCGCTATCCCGCGGGGATATGCGATTTTCCGGGATTAAAAGTAGTCTATATGTTAATCCTACGAATATTATAAATGCGAAATTTTCTGAGGATGTTTGTTACTCTTTCACGCCAGAACGGCTTAACGGATATGGATGAAATTTGGAACAAAGATAGATTATGATCTGGAATAACACATAAGCTACTTTTTATCCTGGGAAATTACGTAGTTCCCGCGGGATACTGATAAACGTCGCGGGCAACAGCTAGTACAGGTCATAAACCATCTGAGTGTTTAATTTCATCGAAATACATTTAGTAAATTTTACATGAAAGCAAATTTCAAGTTAAAAAAAAACCGTGGTAGCCTAGTGGTCTGACCCGTGGCCTCTCAAGCAGAGGGTCGTGGCTTCGAGCCTGGGCTCGCACCTCTGTTTTTCAGAATTTATATACGATATTACATTTGAAGCTATAAATATTGCATAAGAGATATTACATCACCAGCCTATATACGTCCCACTGCTGGGCACAGGCCTCTCAGAGCGAGAGGGCTTGGGCTATAGTTCCCACGCGGGCCCAGTGCGGATTGGGAACTTCACACACACCATTGCATTGCTTCGATGTGTGCAACTGCAGGTGAGAGGTTGTGTGTTTGTTTACAATCGTACAAACCGAGTTTTTGAAATAACGTAACCATAGCAACGAGTGACAAGAAATATTTGATCCCCCCAACAATATTAGAAAGAGAGAGAGAGAAAGAGAAAGAAAGAAATATTATATTTACACACATTCGATACACGTAGATTTAAAATATGAAAAAATACAACATACTTCAGAATAGTACCGATGTGGTGTAAAAGAATATTAGAAGGCTGGATGTATATCGTAATCGTAACAAAAACTAGAAATAAATAAAGTCTTATCCATGCAATGCTTTCGCCGCCCAACTCCTCAGAGACAGCGCACTTCATTAATGCTGCTCCATACATACAGACAGACGGACGGACACGGAAATTTCATTAGGGCACTATACGGGGTGATCTTTGCACGGAATACCTATTAATGATGGTGGGGAGGGATTTACGCTGGGCTTTTTGGACGTAAATAGGCAACAGTCTATAGTCCGTTCCAGTCCATTATAACGTTTATTGTGTGTTATGTGTATGTAATCTAACTAATATTATAAATGCGAAAGTATGGATGGATGGATGGATGGATGGATGGATGTTTGTCTGTTACTCAATCACGCCAGAACGACCCAACAGATTTGGATGAAAATCGGCACATACATAGAGAAAAGTCTGGAATAGCACATAGGCTACTTTTTATCCCGGAAAATTGCGTAGTTCCCGCGGGATGGTGATAAACGAATTCTTTGCAGACGAAGTCGCTGGCAACAGCTAGTAGGGAATATGCATTAAAAAAATATATAACAGTAGCTTCTGCCTGCGACTTCGTCCGCGTAGAATCACACTTACATTAGGCATCTACGACCTGACATGATTAGCGCCATCCCGCGGGAACTATGCAATTTTCCGGGATAAAAAGTAGCCTATGTGTTAATCTAGGATACCAGCTATCTCCGTTCCAAGTTTTATCCAAATCCGTCCAGTCGTTTCAGCGTGAAGAAGGAACAAACATACACACTCACATCGTCCCATCCATCCATCCATCCATCCTCACAAACTTTCGCATTTATAATATTAGTAGGATTTATTTACAAAATATGAAAAAATAGTAAAGAAGATGAAAAAAAGTGAAATTAAAAGTAAAATCGGTCAAGAAACACGGAAAATATAAGAGTTTTAAACTACTGATTATTCGGCGATTAGAGAGAGAGATCCGATATGACATGTGGCGTCATTTGTCACAATTCCCATACAAACTCCATATTAAAGTTCCGTTTTTCTATAAAGAGATGGAGACAAATCTTTAATAGCTCATATCTCGGTTATTTTTATAGTTATTTGAAAAATATTTCTTTCATACTGTTAATTACATAAATGAGCTTCTATAGAAAGCCATAAAAAAATCATGAAAATTCCCTATTGTAACTAACCCTTTAGTGTAATAGTAGTACTAGCAACATTATGTATGTGTCACTTAGTAACACGTATTAATGGATTTTATTTATTTATAACGTTTATGTAAATAAACAAGTTCATGTAAAATTTAAATCTATTATGTATAAAAATCAATTGCCGTTTTGTTTCGCTAAAACTCGAGAACCGCTGGGCCGATTTAGCTGATTTTGTCCCTATGCCCCTATGTCCCTATGTCCCTATGTCCCTATGTCCCTATGTCCCTATGTCCTTATGTCCCTATGTATGCTTAAATCTTTAAAACTACGCAACGGATTTTGATGCGGTTTTTTTTAATAGATAGAGTGAACCAAGAGGAACGTTTATATGTATAATACATGCATAATATACCGTGCGAAGCCGGGGCGGGTCGCTAGTTGCATACAAAGTGATTGTGTGGGAACTGAGATGATATAGGTTTGTTTACAAGAGCGTTAATTTTATTTGAATGGAGAATAATAGTGATGGGGTAGGCAGATAGATAACTATAAGCATAGATTAACAATAACTTAAGTATACTAGCTTTTGCCCGCGACTTCGTCCGCGCTAAATTAAATTTTGTATCCCAGGCAGCTTGACTTTTTCCGACTCTTCCAATTATGATTATATTTCAACCAATTTAAGCAAAACTTGACAAGTTTTATTTCTAATTATTGCCTAAACTAAACCATCAATCACTCTATGGATTATTGAAAACCTCATGAAAAACCATTCTGTAGTTTTTGGGTATATCGCCAATAGACAGACAGAATTTGTTTTATAATAAGTAGTAAGATATCTATCATTAGAGTTAGTTATTGTAATAGTTGATACCTACTGGTTGGTGGAAGAACAAAAATAGATCACATAGAAAGCACTAAAATATTGATAGCAAAGTTAATCGTAATATAATTACAATTAGTCGAATAGACAGACATGCCGACAGATAGACAGACGCGGCTGAGCACTTTGTTTTACAATATTAATGTGTATTATGTTATGATATTAGGTATATTATGAGTGAACTCGAACTTCGACTATTATTAGAACAAAATGCACAAAAGGATTTAAGTATACACTCCAGATAGGTATGTTCACATGTTTAAAATGAGGTCTGAGGCGGGGGAAAACGATTGCCATTTGTTAGTGTGTGAAAATAATTAGCTATTGCCACAGAATAAATAATAGTAAGTACTTAAGTAAAGTACCAACCTACCCATTGCCCCCGACATCGCTCGCAATTAAAGTATTAAATATAGCCTAGCGCTAGGTACAAAGTTTAATTTACCGAATCACATTTATTTGCCTTCAGAGTTTTCAACTGTCAACTCAAAAGTCGTTGCAGATTTGGGAATTTTGAGAGACAACGACGACGAAACAAACTACCTACCACCGAGAGACCACCCAGGAAGAACAAAATACTGAAAATATTCTAATTAATCCTCTTAAATAGTTAATATTTTATCTCAGTGGTAATTTTGTAACGATACAGGGATTCACATCGTTTCCGAATAGTATTTTCACAGACGTGAAAAAAAAAATGGACCACGAAGTCCTAATGTTAGTATTCGAACAAGCAGCGCCATCTTGCGCTTTAAAGTGAAACATTACGGCAGATACTTTCTTAACTGTGTTGTTCAATGTGCACGTAGTTCATACATTTTCCGCTAGATGTCTCTTTTATCAAACAACAATATTGATGGTAGAGACATCTATTGATCAGTAGCAAAACTACAATGTGCTACTATTTCTGATATTCGCCGCTAGATGTCAAGCACAAAGTAAGATTTTTTCAGTTAGATACTTTCATATTTTTTCATTTTCGGTAATGACATGTGTACTTTACTAATGATCTAATCAACAATTAATTTTTGTGAAGTATTTCTGTGTATTACTTTATAAAAAGTACTCTGTGTTGTGTATAATAGTGATGCGGCAAGCAAAGAAAACAAAAAATTCAAACACAGACAGATGGCGCTTCTTGTTTGTAATAATTAATGTAAAATAAAAAATAATCTAATCTTGTGGCTATTTTCTTGTAGTCTTGTTTACCCGTCCTTCCACTTTCCATGAAATAACCAAGTGCATAAATATTTCCGGCAACTTTACTTATCTGCGACGTACTTAAATCACGTCTTTATCCCTTTCGGAGTAGACAGAGCCTAAGAGACATTACCTAAAATGCAAAAGTATGATAGTTATATTTTTAACAGTTTCTTCTTTGTGCCTGACATCTAGCGACGAATGGCAGAAATAGTAGCACATTGTGGTTTTGCTACTGACCAGTAGATGTCGCTATCATCAATATTGTTGTATAATATATATATAGGCCACGCTTAGCATGTGGGCGTATAGGGGGAAAGGAGAATCAAAATAATGATGAGTTGCTAGCCGCATCGCCTATAACATCCTTTTTTTTTTTTTTTTTTTTTTAAGTGATTAGGAAAGCAAACGAGCAAGTGGGTCACCTGATGGCAAGCGATCACCACTGCCCATAGACACCCGCAACCCCGGAGGGATAGCAGATGCGTTGCCAACCTAGAGCACTTAGATGAAATGTCTCTTGTGCCCCCTTTGTGATCCTTATTCTTGGATAGTCTTTCAAGTAAATTTTCACCCACTCCCACTCAAATTGACTCGAAAATTAGCGTCTTTTGATAGCAAAACACCTAAATACCGACCGTTTAACGTAGCCCTCGTCCACGCAGGTCCATTGGGCGGGGTAGGACGACAAAGGGAACCGAGAGCGGTGCGGGCGGGGAGTGCGCCAAACACCCGCACCTCTCTCGGCCCCCTTTGTCGCCTACCTCGCGTGGCGCGGACTCAGTTAAGCAGTTGGTCTATAATTCGAACATACCGTAATCAAATTACACCATGTCACGCGCACTGTTTACTGGAGTGATTGCTAGGAAGCCACTGGTCAATGTAGACGACAGGTAACCAATACTTTGGTTATGCGAATATTACATATGTCTTAATGGTACTAGCAATCAGTGGCGTGGCGTCCATAGAACTCGATTCCCACTGGTTTGCCTATTTTAAGGCAGTTGGGCACTTTATTGTGCAGAATTAGAGGAAACGGTTAAGTTCCCTTCGGCTTGCCTTCTGATATACTTGACGCCACGCCACTGTTAGCAATGTATGTTCCAGAACATTCTAAGAAATTTCCAGATACTCACGAGAATTTATGGTAAGTTCCCTTAAAGTTTCCAATGGGGATTAAATGGGATTAAATAAAATCTTTATCATGCGGACTGATATGGGGCGAGTTCATTAGTTAGTAAAAAAACAAAAATATTTACCCTCTTATTCATAAACGCTCATAACTTAGCAATCGTTTGTCCTTATCTGTGAAAGGTATATATCAAAGTAACAGGATAAGGACAAACGATTGCTAAGTTAGCAGAAACCTAAAGGTATGAGTTGAGTAGGTAATATTGGTTTTGTGTATTTATAATTTGACTTTGTCTGTTTATAATTTTACTAGCGACCCGCCCCGGCTTAGCACGGTATATTATGCATGTATTATACATATAAACCTTCCTCTTGATTCACTCTATCTATTTAAAAAAACTGCATCAAAATCCGTTGCGTAGTTTTAAAGATTTAAGCATACATAGGGACTTAGGGTCAGAGAAAGCGACTTTGTTTTATACTATGTAGTGATGATTTAAATAAACTTTGAGTATACCATACCTATCATGTTATATATATAGGATTTTGATTAGACAATCAGTCGAAACAACTAATAATTATATCCTGAAGAGACTAACAGATTTTTTATATATATTTAACAGTGATATTATAGATAACAACAGTACGTGAGCTCTTAGATTCTAATCAATCTAATCTAATCTAATTCTAAGACTTAGAATGTCATTCGGATTTGTATTGCCGTCTCCCTCACTCGGCCGACTCAAGCATCAACCCCATAAGAGCGAGTGAGAGAGCAAGACAACGAATGGCGTTCTAAGAGTTCACGGATTGTGTTGCTATGGTGTGCGCGCAGACACCTCGCCCTAGATCACGCATGCGCCGAGGCCCGAATCTCACGGCGATTACCGAGTGAGATGCAAGACCACTGGTACAGTCAGCGTCATCATCATCATAATAAAATCGTATATTTTCAAAGTCTGTGTGTCTGTCAGTGGCATCGTAACTCTCATCCCAAGCGGATGGACACGATTTCAATGCGTGGTTTTTTTCATCCATGCGGTGGTTTTTAAGCTTTTTAACCCTGACTATGAAGCAAGGGGTCCCGGGTTCGAATCCCGGCAGGGGCAGACATTTATATGATGAATACGAATGTTTGTGCCCGAGTCATGGATGTTCAATACAAATACACTTTATTGAACACCACAAAACAATACAGAAACAAAAAACAAAGTATACAATAGGCGGTCTTATCGTTTAATAGCGATCTCTACGAGACAACCATTAAGACAGAGAAATAAGTTGGAGACAGTTTAAGTAGGTGGCGGAAACAAATAGACAAGAGAAACGCAGGGATGCTGTATTTATTTAATTATGTATTTATCTACATTATATATTATGCTCCGGCGGGTGCGCGGCAGCCCTAACAGCCTCCTGGCCACTGTTGCGGAGAGGATCGAGAGCCCTTCTTTACAGGCTTGGGATGCTATGCATCTGTCAGCGAGAGACTGTTAGGTTATAGGACTTATTGTGTTTTTACTAATTTAGACTTAAGGTTTTGTTACTAACAAATTATGGATGTTTCCGAAATAAATGATTATTATTATTATTATTTATTTATATGTATGTAGGACAGGGATAAATGAAAAATAAGAATTAGACTTTAACACACTGCGTTTATTAATTACTAGCTGTTGCCAGCGACTTCGTCTGCAAAGAATTCGTTTATCGCTATCCCGCAAGAACTACGCAATTTTCGGGGATAAAAAGCCTATGTGCTATTCCAGACTTTTCTCTATCTATGTGCCGAATTTCATCCAGATCCGTTGCGCCGTTCTAGCGTGATTGAGTAACAAACAAACATCCATCCATCCATCCATCCATCCATCCATACTTTCGCATTTATAATATTAGTTAGATAAAAAACAAAAATTTGCAACAGCGGCTATGAACGCGTGCACACCCATCCATGCAAGTTCCTCTTTCCCTCTCTCTCACACATTACTGTTTCTTTCACACACTGCCTTGCATTCCAATTCACGCTTCCATTCCTACATGTATGTTTATCCATTGCCTGGTACCCACAGATATGCTTTGCTTAGTTTGGGACTGGGTCAATTGGTGTAATTTGTCCCATGATATTTATTATTATTATTAAAGTTATGTCAAATGATCCGTTGTCAAAATTTATAGCTCAAGAATCTCTATTAATACCAACGTAGCTTTGCGTTACAACTGCAGCCAACTGTACTCCAGTATGGCACGGTAGCTCATAGAATATTGCCTAACTCGCGGCCGGCACAAGGTCCCCTCGATAAGGGTAACTAGGTCTTAGCACTCAGTCATCACTCGCGGTCTAAGTAAGTGACTAACTTGAGAACACTGGGAACTAACATTAAAAGTTTGCAATCGTTTTGTGGTGTTGCAACTTTTTCTACCGTCTTTTCATTCATAACTGTCCTATTTGGTAAACAAAACTGTCATATACTTCATAGAGTAAGCTAGTTACCGTTTGTTTAGATTTTTCACTGTCATTCAAAATATAATGTTTCCTTGATGAAGACTTGCATTATTTAATTATTTAAGGCGCTGTCAACAGCAAATGACCTGGAGCAGCGCCACTCTTCACACATACGGTTCACGTGCCTGTTAGTGAAAGAGAAGAAACTATTCCGGCAGCTTGGCGCGCGTCTAAAATCTTGCAAAAAGACACAAATCATCTATATATATAAAACAAAGACGGGTTTGTTACAACACTTATAACTCGAGATCGGCTGGATCAATTTTCATGGTTTTTGTTTCGTTGGATTTGTCTCCGCCCTGAATAGCAGAATACATTTTAAAAACAATGAAAACTTGACGAATACATAATTATGAAAATGAAAATGTACCTTTGTTTAGTACCTGTCAAACTTTTGTTTTCCTCCTGTCATCCTGTCAAATACTGTGATTGACATTTATGCATGCGTTCAGAAATGTATTTTGTGTAAACTATTTAAAAAGGGTGGATAAACTTTTGTCTGTATTTTTTTTAATCAATTAAAAAGGTTGAAAAGTGTATTAAGCAGATTTGAATAGAAGTTCCTCAAATATTTATGCGTGCGTTCAAAAATAATGACAAATGGTTAACATTTACGCGTGCGTTCATAACTTTATTTTGCGTAAATTAAAGTTTCTATTTTCGAAATCAATTTCTAAGCTTTATTATTTAAGTTATCATAAATCATAAATCATAAAATCATTTATTTGTCAAACATAGGTCACAATAGATGTTACAGTAAGTATGTAATGAGTTGGTATCACTATGTCTCGCCCCAGTGGCATACAAATAGCTACAAATTCACATGCAGCATGCATTAAATAATAATACTTACACAAAAAACTGATTACAATAATTACTCAATAAACTAAAATATTAAAAGGAGTCTGTCAGATATTCCTGGATGGAATAGTATGCTTTCCTGGTAAGAAATTCAAAGAGCTCTATCCTAAATTGTGTAAGGTCTACCAGTTGCAGTATTTTACTTGGCAATTTATTATAAAGTTTCGGCGCCATTCCATATATACTCTTACTGAGAAGCGCCGTTCTACATAACCTATGATTAATTTTGTAGTGGTGTCGTCGGCTATTTAACTTAGTAAACAGTTCAAAGTTTCGTTTTACATATAAAGACACTTCGTATATGTAAAGACACGGTAAGGACATAATCGAAAGCGTAAATATCTTTTTATGTTGTCTATGATTTTCTAAGATACATTACAAAGGTTAAAAAGTGCAGTATCCAAAGTAGTAGTCTATGATCTAAACTATTGTCAATCAATGTCTATGTCACGAAAGTTCAGCTACTGTTATATTTGTTTGTTTTGTGTGGTTTTGTGCGAGTACATATTTAGTATTAGTATTAGTTACAATGCCACGTCCTAGAAGATCTAATCTTTCCCAGCGAAGTCGTACTGCAATTAGGCAACGGAACATCGCGAGTCAATTATCTGATGAAGAACGAGACATTGCACGAGAAGAGCGCCGCGTTAGTATGGAGCGAAGAAGGGCTTTAATTCGTGCCTCTCAAACACAAGAGGAAAGAGAGGCAGCCCGTGAAACGGCTAGGTTAGAAACGAGAAATCGTCGAGCTTATCGTACAGATCAACAGAGGGATAATCTTCGACGTGCAAGAAGAAATGGTTCAAGCGTTGATTTGAATCGAGCAGCGTTTGTGCTGCCTTAGTGGTAAAGTGAAATTGCCATTGTTGGTTCCGCCACCAGAGCCATTACACGACATTCATTGACTGTTAGGCGGTACGAAGTTCGCCGGGTCAGCTAGTAAGAAATAAACAAAAGTATGGATTATTTGTGAAATATGACTCGTTGGCCGTTTAGGTATGAGTATGTTGACTTTATGTTTTTAATTGCAGACTCATACGTCGAAAAAATAAAGACATAGAACCGTTTAATGATGATTTTAAGACAAATCTTTGCAATTATTTTCTATCGAGCCGATTTTGTTCAATTATGTATCGAGCCCGTCTAGCGTGTTTGAAATATGATGAAAATTAACATTATATTTTCTTTGTATTTTTTTTGTGTGCAGTTTTTCTTAAAAAAGTGTTTAAATAACATCAATTTCAACAAAATTAGGTGTTGTCAGCCTCTTAACAAAAACTTAACCTCAATGTACAAATTTTTGTAAAGAATATTGTGTATTATGTTATCAAATAAACCAGAGGCAATATTTTGTACATAATTTAGCTGATATTTTGTCTCCAGTTCCTTTATTTACGACGAAATAGTTAAAAAATTACAAAATGAGACGTTTTGAGGTTACAATTTTGTTTACCAGTACATGCAGAACGAGCAGGGACAAAAATTAAGTTTATTAATAGTAACGGTAGCAAGAGAGACACTCGAGGACTTTAATTGTTGACCACACATGGAACGCTGTCATAGTGAAGTACGCCATGTCGACAAACAAATTTCGATAATATTTTGACATTGACATTTTGCGACAAGGTTCTATCGTGGCTCAACAATTAAAGACCGCGGGTGTACAAAGACAAGACAAGCAATGACATAATTAGAACACAATAGAGCTTATTCAAAATATAAACCAGTTAGTATCAAAAATAGCCAGGGTGTTTACTATCAGAAAATAGAAACAAGAAGATTTAACAAAGGCAAACGAGCACATGGGTGAGTAGGCTTATTGTATAACTCGCTCGCAATCGCCATCGCGCTCATTTTAACAGGTCATGTATGGGCTGACAATTGGCATCGGAATCAGCTAGCTGTCACATTCATACAAGAACTGTCAAAACGAACACGATGGCGATTGCGAGCGAGTTAGACAATAAGCCTACTGATGCCATCAGCTGATGGTAAACCAGTCACAGAACACTCGCAACTGGCTTTCCTATCGTTTCACTCCACTCTATTCTCAAACATCAGGGACCGACTGTAGTACTAGTAGTTTAGGTACCTTATAAACGTCATAACACTAAAATTACGTTAGGTGAGGACTGAAAACCAATTCCCAAACCTGCATTGCACAGGTACCGCGAAGAGGGAACCCCATCCCGGATAGTGGGGCGTCGCGGTGACACCGAGTGCTCCCGTTAACGCCTCACATACAACCGAATAGGGATTCCGTGTGGTTTTAGTGGGTCACACGTGGGTCACATACTCCCAGCAACTCCGTACCGGGCGGATGCGTAAGGTGCATTTTTCACACCTAAAAAAAAAGGCTAGGTACCTATAAATATAACTCTATAAACTTATGTCAAATGAAATTGTACATGTTACATTGCTCTTAACCCTAAAAGTCACCTAATTACAAAAAGAACACGGTTCAAGCCTCACTGTACAATACAATACAATACAATACAAATACTCTTTATTGAACACCACAAATCAGTACAAAACAATACAGAAACAAATAATTAATTGTAATTTTAATAATTAATTGTAATTTTAGAGTCCAAAAACTCTGTGTTAAAAAAAATACAAAAAGGTATTCTTAGAACAAACTTTAAAAAATTAATTACGCTCCAATAATAAAAGGTACTAAGAAAATAATTATCATTCTCTCAGATTTGTATCTGCCCATGAATGATTGTCCGTATGAATTTAACACGCTGTATTGCTTGGCCTTGTAATAATAAAATTAAACTTAAATTAATAGGGTAAATGGCTTCAAACATTACAAGTAATTATCACTTTCTTTTAAAGCAGGAAGCTATCAAAGTATGATTAATACAACGAAAGCTAATCATGGATACGGTGATTGGAATGCGAGAAAGTAATCTAGTTATTACGCAAGAACGGGTGTTATATCACACGTTTTGTCGTTTACTTTGTTATGTGGAACATACAGATGGACATTACTTAATAATTTAGTAATTAGTTGAAGGTTTTTTTGTAAAACTTTAAATAGGCATGTTGGGCTGGGAGCAATGATGATTAATTTGGATTAATTTAAATAAATATCTTGGGACAATTGACACCAATTGATCTAGTCCCAAACTAAGCAAAGCTTGTAATATGGGCACTAGACAACGGATAAACATACTTATATAGATAAATACATACTTAAATACATATTAAACATCCAAGACTCGAGAACAAACATTCGTATTTTTCATACAAATATCTGCCCCGACTGGGGATCGAACCCGGGACCTCGAGCGTCATAGTCAGGTTCAGGTTAATTTAGTTTTAGGTGCGGCGGGGCTGGCCCTTGAGCCCCCCTTGAGACGCGAACATGTTTGTTTTAATTTAGAAATAGTCTTTACTTTACCTTAGAATGTCCAGGGACCTTACCATGACGTCCTAATTCCGACTCAGTTCAAGTTTTAGCTGTCACTTTTAGTATGAATCTGACAGCGCGCGAACCTAAACTGAATCACTTTAAGACGTCATGGTACGGCCCCTGGTTATGTAAAATAGTTGTACGAGGAACAAGCGTATATGCACGGCCCGCTCCATAAGGGAGTGCAGGTGTGAAAGAGATAGCATTATTCCTATGATTAATGGCTTGACTCGCCACTTGGTTTTGCAGATACACACACACACACACACACACACACACACACACACACAAATAAATAAAATATTATATTATCATGGGACAAATTACACCAATTGACCCAGTCCAAAACTAACCAAAGCTTGTGCTATGGGTACCAGGCAACGGATAAACATACTTATATAATGTAGATAAATACATACTTAAATACATACACATCCCTGACTCGGGCACAAGCATTCGTATTCTGGCCTGCCCCTACTGGGATTCGAACCCGGGACCTCTAGCTTCATAGTCAGGGTCGCTAACCACTAGGCTATCCGGTCGTCGCATACATCACGTCTTTATCCCTTACGGGGAAGACAGAGCTTAAGCTATAGTGTATATCGTTTTGCTGACACTTAACATTATTACAATAGTTATAACATCGAAAAAGAAATTTTCGTCCGCCGTCCGCTGCCCACCGATGGGTTGCGTAAGCGCTTTCTGCCCGCAGGCTGTAAGAAAGTCCGCTTTCGGAGCTTTTGGTGCTTAAAGTGCTTTGACAAAATTGAGCTTTAGTTAAATTGGATAGATATCGAGAGGGCTTTTGTAGCGATTAACACGAGTGTTTTATGGGTACCTTGAAGGCATCATCACTGACTCTAGTGTGAGTTTCCATTCAAAAGTCTCAAATGCATTCACGTAAACATGAGGCCAAACTGCTCAAATAGCTAGTTAGTTAATAGTTACCCAGTTCCATCTACACCTACCGCTAGATCCTCCGATAGAGATATGTGGAATAGTTTTCCTTTCTTCCCCACCGGTAAGAAATTGTTGCTCTATACTTCATTTAATTTAGGATGAGAAACCACAACAACATTATATTGCAGCTCGTTAACTGTAATTTCTTTACAATTTGTACTAGAGTAACAATTGACGACACGCAAATAAAGTGACATTAAAACAATTTTATTTTGCGGCTGCCAAACTATTGCACTGTACTATTTGCTAGGTAAGAGATAGTTGACCAGCCGCAATAATAATGTTATTGTGGTTTCTCATTCTAAATTAAATGAACTATAGTCGTCCAATTAGTTACCTACTAATTTCAAGGGCCATAATAATAATTATTATTACTGTTATTATAAAAGTAATTTTTAGTTTTAAGATAATTTTATAATAATTTGCTGGGCCATTACTGGGTAAATATTTGGACCTTTATATATCTTAACATCTTTGTCACAACATTTTTATGCAAGCTCAAACGAGCTTGAGTTAGGGATAGATGAACACAAAATATTTATCTTGCTACTCCGCTACTTACGTGCAAGATAACCAAGCCTGTGCGAAATATATACGTTTTGCATGCAAGCCCTCCCACCACTACTGCCACACAAAACGCACACAAATCCCACAAACTTAATTAATCCTATCACCACACAAACACTGACGCGCCTTTCGATCCCTCTACGCAAAGTGACGCCTGATTCAATAAAATATTTAGGGATAGATGGAAATAATATGTCCGTTTAAATCCTATCCTACTAATATTATAAATACGAAAGTTTGTGAGGAAGGATGGATGTGACGATGTGAGTGTGTATGTTTGTTTCTTCTTCACGCTGAAACGACGGGACGGATTTGGATAAAATTTGGAATTGAGATAGCTAGTACCCTAGATTAACACATAGGCTACTTTTTTTCCCGGAAAATTGCATAGTTCCCGCGGGATAGCGATAAACATGTCAAAGGTCGTACCTGCCTAAATTTAAGTCTAATTCTACACGAACGAAGCCGCGGGCGGAAACTAGTGCCTAAATAAATCAAAGGATTGAATTTGAATTGTATTCATACTTACACAAACGTCGTGTGATGCTCAACTTAATTCAATCTAGTTCGGCGGCGACGTTCGCTTCGCTGCCGCCGGGGCGAGCGCTCGAAGAAGGACTACGAACTAGTCTGAAACATGTCGAGCCTCTCGACTTTTATACGTGAGTTATCCGTTTGTGTCTATGATAATCACGGTAGTTTCATGTTGAAAGTAAATTGTATGTAGAAACGCAGAGCCTGGAAAACAAAAGCGCATGCAAAGGAAACTTCACACAACGAGCAAGGAATATATCTTCATGTCATAATGCAACTGTATAATAATGCTCTATTGTTGATTAGCAAGTTACAGCGACCCTTTTCTCCCGAACAAACATCAGGTGATAATGGGTGTTGCGTGCGCGCAGGAAAGTCGACAGTTCCGCGACGGGTACAGTCGGTCCCACTTTGGCGAGTGATACTTTCTTGCTTTTTTTTTCTTTTTTTTTTTATATCAATAAGAAGGCTGAAAGAAGAAGAAAGTGGAAGGAAAGGAAGGGGGTGAAGGTGGAAGGTTTGTTCTTTGTTTCTGTATTGTTTTGTACTGATTTGTGGTGTTCAATAAAGAGTATTTGTATTCTATTGAATTGAAGGCTAACGATCAAGTGGGTCATCTGATGGTAAGTGATCACCACTGCCCATAGACACCCGCAACCCCGGAGGGATCGCAGATGCGTTGCCAACCAAGAGGGCTAAAATGAAATGCCTCTTGTGCTCGTAATTTCCCCGGCTGTCTTACTCTCCATACTGCTGCTTAGCGGCAGGATTAGCGAGTAAGATGGTGGTAGCGATCCAGACGGACCTTGTACAAGGCCCTACGACCCGCTTAATTTATTATTTATTATTTGTTTGTTACTCAATCACGCCAGAACGGCCCAAAGGATCTGGATGAAATTCGGTACATAGATAGAGAAAAGTCTGGAATAGCACATAGGCTACTTTTTATCCCGGAAAATTGCGTAGCTCCCGCGGGATAGCGATAAACGAATTCTTTGCAGACGAAGTCGCTGGCAACAGCTAGTACATACATAAATCACGTCTTTATCCTTTACAGGCTAGACTGAGTCTAAGGTAACAAGCCCTGAAGGCAACATTTAGCATAATTGTGGGCGTATAGGTGGAAAAGGGAATCAAAATAGTGATGGGTTGCTATCCGTATCGCCTATAAAATTATTCCTAAGTTTATGCCCATTCCTTCGATACCACGCATACCTTTGTCAAACACGTTTTCGGCAACGCACTTGTGACTCTTCTGGTGTCGCAGGTGTCCATGGGCGACGGTAATCGTTTACCATCAGGCGATCCGTCTGCTCGTTTGCCCCCTATACCATAAAAAAAACAGTTAAAAATCTTGAAGAACAGTTTAAACTAACCGAACTGGCTGAAAGAACTCCAGATTATTTAAGTGGAAACTTCTTTAGCGACGCTGGGAACTTTTTTGGATGGGTAAAAAATGTTAAACTCGCGTCAGACGTAAGACGGAGGGAGAGTTTTAAGTGCCATACCAGGATATCAGGATCCTCTAAGAGCTTATTTTGAAATACGAATGAAGCTAGAGTCGCGTTCGTTTTTTGAAGTGTAAGTTAGTTTCTTCGCTTTATCGTTTGTGAGTCTGGCCTAGTGGTATAAGGTGTGGAATAACAGTGCGTTCTTTCAAGTGACCGCAGTTCGAATTTCGTGTGGAAAAAGTTTTTTTTTCTTTCTTTTTCTTTTTGCGCGAGTGTGCGTGTTTAGTTTTCACTTCTGCCGGCACTCCCGGAGTGCTACCCGGTGTTTTTTTTTTAAACAACTCAAATTGTTATCCAACATTCCATTCAATAAGTCAGTCCAGTCTCATTTTTACCCGACTGACTGTACGTCTAGAATATCAAGAGATGATCAAATATGGGCGCAGGAGTGGCAGGGTCGACGAAAGTGTGACGTCACGCGTTACGACACCACGACAGTCGCGCGGCAATGTCAAAGCACTGTCTGCAGTCTGTCAACTGGTAAGTATAATCGATTAAGTTATGCCAAAGTTTGTGACGATGTGAGGATGTGACGATGTGACGATGTGAGTGAGTGTGTATGTTTGTTCCTTCTTCACGCCAAAACGACTGGACGGATTTGGATAAAATTTGGTACGAAGATAGCTGTGACCCTAGATTAAAACATAGGCTACTTTTTATCCCGAAAAATTGTATAGTTCCCGCGGGATAGCGAAAAACATATCGATTGCTAATTCTACGCGGATGAAGTCGCGGGCAGAAGCTAGTAAATAATAATAATAGTTTAAATTAGTTTTTTTGACGAAGATTGTTAAGTAAGTACCTACTTAATATTATTAAATGTGTAAATCAGTGATGTATTCAGTGAATGTTTTTACAACACGCTTTATTAATCTAGCTAATATTATAAATGCGAAAGTACCTATGGATGGATGGATGGATGTTTGTTTGTTACTCAATCACGCCAGAACGGCCCAACGGATCTGGATGAAATTCGGCACATAGATAGAGAAAAGTCTGGAATAGCACAGGCTACTTTTTATCCCGGAAAATTGCGTAGTTCCCGCGGGAACGAATTCTGTGCAGACGAAGTCGCTGGCAACAGCTAGTTGTATAATATGAAGCTCCAAATTTGAAATATTTAGGTTGCTATGCCCTTGCAGGGTGTCACATCTGTACTAATCTATGATTATGATTTCCACCTTTAAACTGTAATGTCACTTGCAATAAATGATTCTATTCTATTCTATTCTATTCTATTCTATTCTATTCTATTCTATTCTATTCCAAGTATGAGTTACAGGAAGCTATGTACTTTTAAGCAACTTTAATATCAATCGACGATTTTGACATATTTTTCATATGTTTTCTGTTAAATATTCGTAACTAACTTGATGTTACTTTTACGGTAAGGCATTCCTTTACCATCCTAAGGTCCAGTCAAAAGAAAAAAAAATTACACCTAGTACAATGATGATATTTATTTCTCTTTGATATCATCATTGTACTAGGTGTTAAATAAAACACTTACAGTATACGAGTATATGTATCACTACCACTACATAGTATAAAACAAAGTCGCTTTCCGCTGTCTGTCTGTCTGTCCCTATGTATGTATGCTTAGATCTTTAAACCCACGCAACGGATTTTGATACGGTTTTTTTAAATAGATAGAGTAATTTAAGGAGAAGGTTTATGTGTATAATTCTACGCAGACGAAGTCACGGGCAGAAGCTAGTTTAATCATAAAACATTCAATGTGACAATCAGCCATTACAGTTTTTATTTTACGAATCAATAATAATTATATTATGTTAAAAACACATTTTAAAGCTATGAGATCGTTTTTTTTACCGAATATTTTAAAAATGATCTTATAAACATTCGTAGTAAATTTATAGGTACTTAAACGAGACTAAGATTATGTTATCATCAAATAAATTAGTTGGAACCACTGCTTTTTAAGGAAAATCAACTTTTTTTCCAGATTAAGAATTTTATCTTAAATAACTATGTCGTTTTTAGTAAAACCAGATTGAAACGTCTATTGTAACTAGAATTACCACAATCTAAATTAAAGTTCGGATATTTTAGCGCAAGTATCAACATATAAGATTAGAGTAGCGTAATTTTTAGAAGCAGTTTACAATGAATGTTTAAGTACTTAGAAATCAGGAAAAATTACCTCTTGTTAAGTTTTTTTGTCATTTATCTCTATTTTAGTTCCTATTAGCCTCAGCAGCTGGAGCCCGATTTTTGAAAGCACATGTGTGAAAATACCACTCGAAAGTGGTGAAAAATTGTGCTGAATTTGAAATACGAGTAGCTTAGAAGATACTTACGGCTCTCATTAATAGTGTGAGCTAGTCAAAAATTTTATTAGAGCCGTAGTTTTGAAGATCGAGTGGTACTTTCGAGTGATGAGCTTTCAAAAATTGGGGCCCTGGGGTGTATTATTTGGTGGGCTGATATCATTTCTGTCCACCGTGGTCTTGGGCAGTTCGGGTCACCTCCTTCCCCCCTACTCTGGTCCACGGAACGACGCCAAGTCATTTTGGGATGATGTCACTTTGTTGTAATCTATCTGTGTGCGAAATGTTTCAACGCTTTTCTAACTAAAGCAACAACATACTATTCAAAGGTTAACTGGTAGACATCCCTTATAGAGATAAGTTCGCCTTTGTGCATATATTTAATGTATTTTTTGTGATTTGTGTCTATTTCTTTATAATTGTTCTTACTTACTACAGGTTCTAGCACAAATCTCTATCTTCTACACCATGGCTTAGATGTAAGACTAAAATCCGGACATATCCTCATTAATCCAAAATGATGGTAACCCTATTCGTATCCCAATCTTGTAGTAATAAAACCCACGCCGCTACCAAAGTTTTAATCGGAGGACGACTCGTCCATTTTGGTAGGAAACATAAAAAGTTTAGTAAAAAATGTAACAGGAACTAGAAAAATGGAGCGCAGGGTGGAATCGGGAAGTGGTTAAATAGTTAATTTCGTGTAAGTAATTAAGTTAATTGCCGTAGTTTGGTAATCACTAATCATTAATTTTAAGTACAGTGTCGAAATAAATAAATAATCCAAATGTACAAACCGGATTGAAACAATTGCACAAAAGATGACGTTTGCGCTCAATTAGTTAATGAATTATGAAATTAATCAGTATTCAGTTAGTCATGTAATTTTTGGACATTATTTACGGAACATTTGCGATCGATCCAAATTACATGTAAATTAAAATGAGCTCATAATAATTTTATAATTGATCAGTGATTTAAGTCGAGCACTGTTGGTTTTTTGGGGTTCCATTATTCGGTTAGCAACAACAGAACCCGTCTTATTCCTCCGAGCAGAATTCATATAGGATCACTAGCGGTTGCCCGCGTTGTCCCGCGGGAATGAGATTTTCCGGGATAAGAACTATCCCATGTCCTTCCCCGGGACTAAAAATATTTGTATACCAAATTTCAACTAAATCGGTTCTGCTGTTTTATCGTGAAAAGGTAATAGACAGACAGACAGAGATACTTTCGCATTTCTAATATTAGTAGGGATTTTATTTACCAAAAATCACGGCTCATGAGACGAACGGACGGACAGCTAAGTCTTAGTAATAGGGTCCCGTTTTTACCCTTTGGGGACGGAACCCTAAACAATACGTGTCCAATTCTTTTTGGTAGTCTACCAGACAAGTAAAAAAATAGTCATCATCATCATTATTGTATAATAAAGCTGTCCAGTCTTGAAACGAGCGTTTCGGTCGCGCACCAGTTGTCTGCGCGCGCGCCGTGGAACTGTGCCGTGCGTTCGCTGCTGTTTAATTTAGAATTAACTATTGCTAGTAAATACATACATACATATGTAGTAAGTTGAAGTTGCTGCAACATTCCCCGAGCGGTACAACTTAGGGATCTAAGGGATCTTCCTGCTAGCTTATTACGTAACTCGCTCGCAATCGCCATCGTGTTCATTTTGACAGTTCTTGTATGAATGTGACAGCTAGCTGATTCCGATGCCAATTGTCAGCCCATACATGAACTGTCAAAATGAAGACGATGGTGATTGCGAGCGAGTTACGTAATAAGCCTGCTATTCTTGAAAGGGCCGGCAACGCACCTGTGATTCCCCACGTCTTGCAGGTGTCTGTGGGCGATGGCGATCACTTTCCATCAGGGTGATCCGTCTGCTCGTTTTCCCCCTCTTATATAAAAAAGTGGCAATGAGCAGGCCACATCGCTCGTAGAATAGACAACCGGGTGAGAAGTTCTCGAGTGGCGACCGCGAACCCGAAAAAAACTTTTAGTGCCATCATACGTAAGTATAGGTAAACTAGATACAATAAAAAGATAACTTAAAAAAAAAAACTTAACCTAAACTCCGCCCGCTTGGCAATGGGTACCGGCTCCCACTGCTGGGAACAGGCTTCCTGTCATAATGAGAGGGCTTGGACTATATCGGGCCCAGTGCGGATTGGGAACTTCACACACACTATTGAATTGGTTTGCAGGTGTGTCCAGTAGGCTTATTGTCTAACTCGCTCGCGATCGCCATCGTGTTCATTTTGACAGTTAATGTATGGGCTGACAATTGGCATCGGAATCAGCTAGCTGTCACATTCATACAAGAACTGTCAAAATGAACACGATGGCGATTGCGAGCGAGTTAGACAATAAGCCTACTGGTTTCCTTACGATGTTTTATTGCACCGAAAAGCTCGTGGTAAATTTTAAACGTAATTTCACACATAAATTCCTAAAAACTCAAGACCCTCTGCTTGAGAAGCCATTAGGCTACCACGGCTTTTGTCAAAAAATCATCGATATATCGTTGGTTCTATATTCTAAAAACGATATAAAATTGACTTTTAATTATAATGCTTAAAACATGATTTAATAATACTTAATAGGTTGCGAAAACACCGAACATTACCTAACTGTCGAACTAAAAATTCCGACTGAAGAAAATCGACTCGAATCCCTCCCTGTGTAGTCTCACTCGCTCAGTCTAAGCTCGACACCCGAGCGGCGCGCACGCATCCCCTCTACCAAGTGACTCGTACCTCGTACCACGAGACTTGCCTTCGACCAAGAGACCAAGTGACCCTGTACCACGGAACGTCAAGATGAACCATTTTTTTGAAAATGTAATTCAGTCAACGCATTAGTTTAAACAGTTACGGATTTTTGTGCTGAGACTTTTAGTGTTTGTGGATATTTTGAATTTGTAAGGCGGTTTTAATAAGGTATGTAACAATTTTTTTAAAAAATTTTTTAGCGTTCCATACCCAAAGGGTATAAAAACGGGAGCCTTTTACTAAGACTTCGCTGTCCGTCCGTCTGCCACGCTGTATCTCATGAACCGTGATAGCTAGACAGTTGAAATTTGTCAGATAATGTATTTCTGTTGCCGCTATAATATCAAATACTAAACACATATTTTTATATCGGTCTGATTTTTCTTAGAAGTTGTAACACGGTAAACCTCCGCGACGCACCAAAAGCGCACTGGCCGCTTACAAATAAAAAGTAAATTCAAAATTCAAAATTTACGACAAAGTTAGGGCTCTGATAACACTGGATCATAATATTCACTTCCCGAATTTACACGGAGTCCGACTCGCACTTGGCCGGTTTTTATTACATTATTGTACGAAATTAATTCAACTATCGAAGTCGGACAAGGATAAAATGCAAAACGAATTATTTGAAAAGTTTTACTGTGACACTGAAATTGTATACTACTAGGGTAAATGCGAAAGTTTCAATGGAATGATGTTTGTTAATTATGGTTGACCGACAAACGTATGACTCATTAATGTATCGTTTGACGACCCTTTCTTTTCTGCTAACATACAAACTATATGGAAAAGTTTTAAAAATAAAACCTGTCTTTATCTAAATCACGCCACGCAAAAATAATTTAGAGCTTTAAAAAGTTTATGGGGGTACGTATTAAAATCCATAAAGTTTAAAATTTATAATTCAAAATATATAATGCGATTTACTCAGAAAATTGCAAATCAATAGAATTGCTTTAAACTAAACCTAACATAACCTAAACCAATCTATAGATCATGCTATAAAAAAAAACATATATCTAACAGTTTCACATAAAATGGCATTATAATATTTTGAACTATTATGCATTTTAACCCATTATACATTTTAAACTTTGAACACAAAATATTTACCTTGCTACTCCGCTACTTACAAGCGGCAAGTAGCGGTAAGTAGCGGAGTAGCAAGGTAAATATTTTGTGTTCATTGAAATGGACCTCCGCAAAGTAACGCCTGATTCAATAAAATATTTTAAAATTTATATATTCTGATCCGCTCCCGATAACCACTGCCCATGGATACCCGCAACACCGAAGAATTGCAGATGAACCAACCTAGAGGGCTACGAAAATGCCTCTCGTGCATTTTATCTTGTAAACATCGAAACGTGTGTTGTAGATCGGACACCGTTTATACATACCACGGCTGAACAGATTTGGATGAAATTTGGCAGATAGATTATAGTAGCCGAATTATTGCGTATTTCCGTCCGTCCGGATCGCTACCACCATCTCGCTAATCCTGCCGCTGAGCAGCAATGCTTGCATGCTGTGTTCCGGTGTGGAGAGTAAGACAGCCGGGGAAATTACAGGCACAAGAGGCATTTCATCTTAGCGCTAGGTTGGCAACGCATCTGCAATCCCTCCGGGGTTGCGGGTGTCTATGGGCAGTGGTGATCACTTACCATCAGGTGAACCACTTGCTCGTTTGCCTTCCTATTCATATAAAAAAAAAAAAATACCGCGGGGTGGTGACGCGGGATTGCGGGATCGCGGTGGATGCGGAAGGCACAGGACAGGTCCGAGTGGAGAGCCTTGGGGGAGGCCTATGTCCAGCAGTGGACGTCTTTCGGCTGACATGATGATGATGATGATGACAAGCGAATTCTTCGCAAACGAACAAGACAAACAAGAAGTTGGTTACCCAAATGCACCGATTAATAAAATTGCATGCGGGCCAACAGAATGTCTCAAACTACTCTTTACCTGGGTCCTTACCATGACGTCCTAATTCCGACTCAGTTCAAGTTTTAGCTGTCACTTTTAGTATGACTCTGACAGCGAGCGAACCTACACAGAATCGCATTAAGACGTCATAGTAAGGCCCCAGGACGGCAAGTGTCCAATATTTTGAACTTAACCTACTAAAATATATTGAAGAAACATGTCGCAGAGGCTTAGCTATTTTACACGTGCGGAGTAACTACGTGATTGGTTTAAATTAATTACATATCCTTACATCCCGTGCAGCTTAAACACTTTCACTGTGTCTCAAGGACACAGGCCGCCCGCAAACTACGGACGACCTGCGATTGTCGCACGCCAATCGCTCGATAACAAAGTCGCAAGATTTTATAATTTGAATTTTGTTTCGTGCCGTTCCGCTCACCCTCATTAATTACTGAAACTGTAACTAAAATGGACACGATGGTGATTGCGAGCGAGTTAGACAATAAGCCTACAGGTTTAAGTATGTTTAGTGAACAAAAATGGACGAATTATGAATCATCCTTCCCTGGACTTCCAAGCGTCTATAGCAGAGGTTCCCAAACTCTTTTGTTCCATAGACCACTTTCAAAATTTTGCTGGATCCGGTGGACCCCCTGCAGCTACATTACCACTAATTTCTAAACTAAATCTCGAAAAAAAATTAAGATTAGCTCTAGATAATCTATGGAAACTTGCGTTGTTGCTGGGTGTCAACACTTTCAACGATAAATTAACAGTTTTCGAAAAAAATGGTTAGAATTGATTGCTTGATAGGGTTAATTATTTTAAAATATAGTCGACTAAACAAATTTTCAATTATATTATATTTTTGTGCTGCGAGTGACTCCATCCTACTTTACTTTCTTGAAATCTACAATGACTCACAGAACAAGAACCAATCAATTCTCACAAATTTTATTCAATTTTCATGCACCCCCGCTTGCGATTGTGGACCCCCATTTTTGGTCACGCCCAACGTAGACCCCCGTCGAGTCTTCCGTGGACCCATGGGGGTCCACCTGGACCACTTTGGGAACTACTGGTCTATAGTATAGACTTTATACTATAGTATAGGCTACGGTAAACGCTTACCATCAAGCGGGCAGTACACCTATTTATCACTAACGTGATACATATAAATAGTACAATGTTGTGTCCTTTCGTGAGAGGTATATCCGCGTTCCGCTGCTACCTATTATACAATTTAAAATACTACGGTTGTCATAAAAATATTATGCAAATAAAATGCCATTTGTAACTGTCGAGACGTAAAGTTGATTCGAAATAAAATCGAAAGTGTTCAACCGACCTAACGTTGCGTAAAGATAGAGTTTAGGCTAATTATACAATGTCGTTACTATAATGGCTTATAATGTCTTATTAAATAGTTTAAAGAGTTTCTCTTCATGGTAAAAGAGTGGAGCGATTTAATAGTCCCTAATGTACCTAATTGATGATTGTTAGAAGTCGATTTGAGAGCGGTATGCTTGCGTGCGGACATTATTAATTTATAGATGTTATACAACTATTATTTTGCTATTAAATACAAGTAAGTATTAAAGTGTTTGATACTTTTTTTGCGTTTAAAAACTTTTGTTGAAAATGGAAGTAGTAGGTACTGTTCGTATTTGAAAGTCTTTGTCAGTTCGGAAACTTACAGATTGCTGATGGAAAAAAACTATGAATGAAGCATTAATCATGTGATGTTTGAAAGAGGAAGGGGATAAAAAATCACGAAACATCACACGGCACCGTGTGCTTATGGAATGACACGTGTTATTTCGGATATTTTCTTTGAAAGTTGGACGAAACAGGCACGCGCTTAATGAAGCATATATAGAGCTAATAACTACGAGTGGAGCCTACATTTATTTTATAGCACCAAAAACCAGACATCTTTTTTGCGTAAGTACTAGGAAAAAAATATCACCAAATATCACAAAGGGTGGACTAAGTTACCCGCTAAGATAAATGAATAGTCGCAAAAATGTCACATGATTTATTTACGGGCATAATTGATGATTAAACGAACTTACCTGTACGTGAAGTTCAATCATAATTATACTTGGCTTCGTCCTCGAGATTAGCATATATGTACTTGTAGTAACGCGTAGCGGACACCATTCTCACACTATATTTGAGATACTACCTTATTTTTTTTTTTTTATTTTTTTTTATTTTTTTACGGTAGTTCCACATTCTTTCCTTATTACGTCCACCGGCAGCCGTCTTCATTTAGTTCAGAGCTTAATATCACGCCTGTGGGGCTAGCTATATATTATAAAGGGAGGGCGGGATGCTAATCTCTTCGGACGAAGCCTTCGTATAATTATGATTGAACTTCACGTACAGGTAAGTTCGTTTAATCATCAATTATACTTGGCTTCGTCCTCGAGATTAGCATATATGTACTTGTAGATGTTTAGAGCTTTTAGTTAAGCGGGCGTGATATACATAGAGGTGGATTTGTTCTTTATGTAGGAAACGGAAACAATGAAAAGCAAAAATAAGAGAAAGAAAACGTATATTAATCTTCTATATTTGATCATTATTATTTGAACAAGAGATTATTGCTTCGGCGAAAAGGTTATTTCCTTCATTATTATAATCAACATGTAGATGTCTATTATAGAATCTAAAAAATGTTTGAGAGCTGCCGCTCCATCCGGCAGTTCGTTTAATTGTATCGAGGCTTACGCCTAACCTGTGCGCAGCAGAGGCGGCTGCGTGCCGTGTGCTGTGCGCACCAAAAATTGAAACATCAATTCCGCTATCAGTTAAGGTGTTTCGCACCCACCGACTTAGTGTCTGACTGCAGACTGCTCTATGAGGATTTCTAAAACTTATAAATAAGCTGTTAACATCTGCACGCAGAGTTGACGTTTTATCCAAATAAGAAATCAATGTACGTCCGGGACATATTGCGGGCTTTGCATCGAAAAAAGGGAGAACCAATAGTGGCTGGCAGGAACCCAGCCTTGAGGTTTTAATTAGGTCGGGAACTTTTATAGTTACTTGAGTTTGACCAATAGATATGTTATTTAAATTAATTTTGGAAAACGTCTGCATTCTGTGTGCAGTTATTAGGGCAAGTAATGTGATTAACTTCTTAGAAAGAATTTCCAAATTTAACTCGTTATTAGGGTAATAGTTTTCCAATAAGTTTAGGACGACTGATGGGTCCCAAGTCGAGTCATACCTCGGCCTAGGAGGGTGAAGCCGAAATATACCTCGAAAGAATCGTTTCAGTTTCTCGTCCTGCCCAATATGCTCGCCAAGTACGAGCGCTAAAGCAGAGCGGCAAGTATTTAACGTACTATATTTTGCACTGTCATTATGAAGCTCTGCGAGGAAATTAATGACATCGGGAATGGACGCTGTGTACAAATCGACGTTGTTTTTAGTACAGTATAAATACCATCGTTTCAAGTAAACATCGTATTGTTTAAAGGTGTTAGGTGAGAGTGATGCAAGCATAACATCTAAGGCCGATGATGGTACGTTTTGCTTTAACATGGCCGTCCGGACAATATTGCGACAGCCAGGGTAATTTTCTTGTGGATTTTCCGTTGGCTGAAAAGATGAGAAATCAAAGAGTTTTCATTAGGATTAAATAACAACAGTTCTGAGGAAACAAGGCTCTTAAAGAGAGGGAACCACGGTTGGGTTTGCCAAAAGGGGACCACCATTATTCCCCGAGCTTCTTCGGAAATTATTTTACGCAGGGATTTGAGAATCAAAGGGAAGGGCGGAAACGCATAGAAGAAGGTATTCCATTTTACTGTGAATGCATCGATAGCGTGTGCTTCGGGGTCACGGTGCCATGAAATGTATTTATGGCACTTTTTATTGATCCTGCTTGCAAACAGATCAATTTCTGGTGAACCGAACTTATCAACGATACGTTGGAAAACCTCATCTGATAGGCCCCATTCGATATCCGGGTGAATGCGTCGGGATTCTGTATCAGCTTCTGTATTGTCCGAAGACTTTATGTACGAGGCTAACACGTGCAGCTTGCGAAACTCACACCATTGCCACAATTCCTTCGTGACTCTTGTTAGGTGTGGGTATTGGATGCCACCCATCCGATTGATGTAAGATATAGCGGTTGTGTTATCAACCCGTAACAAGATTTGGCAGTTAGTTAGATTTTTAGCAAAAATTTTCAGACCGAAGAAAGCGGCCAGCAATTCTAGATAGTTAATGTGCTGGCGGCTTTCTTCTTCGCTCCACAGCCCGCTAGCTCTATCGTCCCCGCAAGCTATGCCCCACCCAGATTGAGAGGCATCTGAAAAGATTTCTATGACATAGTCGTCTCGTTTGATTTTGCTGACTGAATTTTGAATAGACTTATGCCACCAGGTCAGGTCAGGCATTATTGATTCAGGTAATACCATGTAACGATCGTAGTCGTTATGGTCTTTGAGGCTTAAATACTTTAGGCGTTCAAAATATTTGGTATACAACCAACTGTATTCGACAGCCGGGCAAGCCGAAATCAGAAGACCTACTAAGCGTGCGAATGCTCTAATCGTACAGCGTCTTATGGTGAAGAATTTCTCAATTTCTTTTTTAATTCTATCAACTTTCTCTGACGGCAAACTGACTTCGAAAGTTATTGAACTGATGACATAACCTAAAAACACGCAAGAATTGTTAGGTATAAAACAGCTCTTTTCTTCATTTAGGGTGAAACCGAGAGATGTCAGTAAAGTTTTAGTTTGTGAGACATTATCAGCACATCCTGTATAGGACTGTGATATTAGGAGCCAGTCATCTAGGTACACCGTGGATAAGTACCCGGCAGAACGAAGGAGACGAGCAACGGGTTTCATGACTTTGCTGAAAATGAAAGGCGCCGTACTGAGGCCAAATGGTAACACTTTAAATTCGAACAGCTGAGAACCCCACTGAAAACGCAAATATTTTCTAAATTTTTTATGGATCTTGATTGAAAAATAAGCGTCCTTTAGGTCTAGTTTTGCCATGAAGCAACTATCAGTAACTAATTTTAAAGCTGTTCGTAAATCCTCAATTTTGAAGTGTTTCGGATGTATAAATTTGTTCAGATTTTTTAAGTTCAATATGAAACGCTTTGTACCATTTGGCTTCGATACTAGAAATATGCTCGACAAAAATTGGCCCTCACATGGTTGACACATAGATATGGCACCTAGAGACAGCAAATCGTTAATGGCTTTACAAAATTCGGCATGATCTGAAGCCGAATAATCACGCATTGGTGGACAAGATGTTTGAGAAACAGGCCTATAAAAGGGAATTTGATAGCCCCTAATAACGGAGAGAACGACAGGGTCACTCGTTATTAGTGACCATTGTTTATAAAACTTTGCTAGCCTGCCAGCAGTGTTTACCGAGTCTAGCGACGACTGCGCTCGCTGCGACGACTCTGAGACTGCTTGGATGAGCCGAAGCGCGGAGTCTTCGTCTGCGTAGCGGGTGTCGTCCTCGGCGTCTGCGTTGTCTGCTTGCGTGCTAGATTCGGGCCTCTCCAGTTTTTTGATGTGCTAGGTGCATTCTTTTTGTTGGGCATCGGTTTGGCAGCAGGTACGTACGCCTTTAACTCGGCTCCCGATTTATTGATCGCTCGAGCGGTTTTTATTGTCTCAGATAAATTTTGCCCAAAAAGTAAAGTGTCGACCTTAGTGTTTTGCAATTGGTCTTTCATGTCCCTTTTTACAGACGAGAGAACATAGTTACGTCTCGTAATCGAATCATTATATTGACAGTCGGAGAGTATACGGCAGGCGTCCATGAGAAGGCGCGTCAAGGCCGAATTTTTCTCATTAGCTGTCAACAAGAGCGTAATCGCTTCGCTAAGGGCAGACATGGCAGTACCGAGCATTTTTTGTCTTGCCTCGATTGCTTTGTCTCTTTTCGCGACTAAGTCCGTTAGTGCCGCTTTAATCTCTGGGTTAAGCAACGGTGAGTCCAGTAGTCTGCAGTTGCTCGGAATAAGATATTTATCCGTCAGTTCTTTTCGGGCCTCTTTTGTCATACCTGACGTAACAAAATGCTCAAGGCGAACCGCAAGATCCTTCTGAATATCTTTTCCATATTTAGCAGCCTTTGTCGGATCTATTCCGAGAATATCCAATAATTCAGCGTCTAATTCTGTTTCGATGCACGACGCTTCGGCAGGTCCCGTAGACGTCGCAGGCGCAACGGGCGTGGAGGGTGCGGCGTCCATAGTCGGGGCGGCGGACGTGGACGGGGTGCTGGACGTCGTTGGCGCGGCGGCGGCATCGAGCGCGGCGGCGGCGGCCGCACCCTCGGCGCGCGGCTCTGGCGAGGCAGGGCTACTCGGCACAGGCGAGGTGGGCTCCACAGGTGGTGAAGGTGATTTACTATCTCCTTCATTGCTTTCGTCCGACGACGAGGCCGGACTCTGGATTCGACGTCTTTGACGTTTGCGGTTTGCGTCATGGCGGTCTGAAATCGATAAAACGATTGTCAGGTTTATGCATAACCCTTAATGAGTTAAGAAACAGTCCTACATACTGTTCGCAAAACTTAAAATCGGGTAGTGACAACTCCAAAGAGAAGCACGCAAACCCTGGTGGTATGCATTGTATGTAGCACCATAAAAACGGGCAGTAACAACTCCAAAGAGAGGCACGCAAACCCAGGTGCATACTACCTACAGTACCGCAAAAAACGGGCAGTAACAACTCCAAAGAGAGGCACGCAAACCCGGGTACTGTAGGAACTTTTGCTCATAAATATACGTGGGTATGCCGTAAACGACGTACAAGTAATAACGAGATAGCCCCGAAAACTATCCGCGTTATTTAAAACTCAATATGCATCGGTATGAGGCAGCCCCTCGAACTACCCGCTATACCGATTCAATATTAAATTTGTAATTAAGTATGAGCAAAAGTAACTAATATACGTGTAGTATATTAATAAAGGAATATCCTTTACATACCTCTGGTTCGCGACCGGCGCGGGGGAGAAGGTGAATCCAACGATGAACTGGAATCTATGGTGCGTCGTGTGCCACGAAGAACCTTCCTTTCCAACTTCTTTATTTTTGCTTTTAAATATACGTAAGGATCATCACTACACCTTTTAGGCATTATTATTTTTTATATCACTAATCATTAGTGCCTAGAGGTGAGAACGTGTGGAATGGCGAAGCACTAAAACGCGAATGAAGACGGCTGCCGGTGGACGTAATAAGGAAAGAATGTGGAACTACCGTAAAAAAAAAAAAAAAATAAAAAAAAAAAAATAAGGTAGTATCTCAAATATAGTGTGAGAATGGTGTCCGCTACGCGTTACTACAAGTACATATATGCTAATCTCGAGGACGAAGCCAAGTATAATTAGAACTTTCCCAGTGGTGTGACAAACAAATTCTGTGAAAAGAAAATGGTTAATTTATTAAAAGCGAGAGTTTTAATCTTAATTATTTGAAGCTCAACATTGACCCAAAATATTAATCCGTTTAATCGATTAATAATTCATACATTTTCCGCGAGATGTCACAGTTCCGGTTTTCACCGGTTTTGCATACAGCTTTCGAAGAAAGTTTGTATGACAGGTGTTAGCAGGTGTGAAGTCATTGTGTGGGAGAAGGCTATTGTGTGACTGTTTTGGGCGTGTCTGTTAGGTAATAGGTAACTCGTGTCTGTTCCAGTGCCGACAAGGAAAAAGATATGGACTAACTTTCTTGTCGCTGAACACATACGTACATCCATAAATCACGGTTATCCCTTACGGAGTAGACAGAGCCTAAGGTAGCAGCTAAAGGCCACGTTTAGCATGATTGCGGACCAGGGCCGGATTAAAGGAAGGGCAACCGGGGCTACAGCCCCGGGGCCTCCACAAAAGAGGGCCCCCCACAATAGACTTCGAAAAAAAAAACAGACTAATAAGCAACAGAACTTGCACAGGAAAATAATTTGGGGCCAGGGGCCTCCAGTCCTTTGTTGCCCAGAGGCCTCCAGACCTCTAAATCCGGCATTGTTGCGGGTGTAAAGATGGAAAGGGGAATCAAAATAGTGATGGGTTGCTAGCTGCATCGCCTATAACATGATTCCTAAGATTTTCGCCGCGGCTCTTGCCATCTGCGCGAGAAGAGCAGCTAGTATGTTCTATTGTCCTCCACGCTGGAGCGTAGTGCAAGCACTGCTGCTTAGCGGTAATATTTGACGGAACTCTTAAGGCGCTGTCAACAGCAAATGACCTTGAGCAGCGCCACTCTTCACACATACAGATCGCATGCCTGTTAGTGAATGAGAAGAAACTATTTCGGCAGCTTGGCGCGCGTCTAAAATCTTGCAAATAAGACACAAATAATAAGAAATAAAAAAAAGTATAGATTATTTGTGAAATATGACTCGTTAGCCGTGTAGGTATGAATATGTTGACTTCATGTTTTTAATTGCAGACCCATACGTCGAAAAAATAAAGACATAGAACCGGTTATTGATGATTTTAAGACCAATCTTGGCAATTATTTTCTATGGAGCCGATTTTGTTCAATTATGTATCGAGTCCGTCCAGCGTGTTAGAAATATGATGAAAATTGACATACATATTTATTTGGATTTTTATTGTGTGTAATTTTTCTTAAAAAAGTGCTTAAATAACATCAATTTCAACAAAATTTGGTGTTGTCAGCCTCTTAAGAGCGAATACCTGTGGCCGGAAGCGATTTCCTGAGACACAAATATGTGTGAGACGCGTCGCGGTGCGCGCGCACAGCGAAGTGGACCAGTGGGGCAGCCGTGCCCGCTGTCACACGGCGCACGATACAAAAATCAAGTGTAAAAATTTGACAAAAAACCGATTGTCTATAAAGTCGGTTTACGGACTTCTTGCTCTGGAGCCTCTAGTGTAAGTTTTCGCATATAAAAACGTCTCGAACGCGTTCACGTAAACGTCTCAATTACTATGGAAAAATTGGCAGGTCCACTTGCGGATCGAGACGGCAACTGTAGGCTTATTACGTAACTCGCTCGCGATCGCCATCGTGTTCATTTTGACAGTTCATGTATGGGCTGACAATTGGCATCGGAATCAGCTAGCTGTCACATTCATACAAGAGCTGTCAAAATGAACACGATGGCGATTGTTCTCATAGTATTTTGACATTTTAACGCAAACGCGTTCGAGACGTATTTTGTGACCGAAAACCTACACTAAGCATACTGACATCGCGCGAGAAGATCGTACCTCTCTATCGCTTGTCCCGCGCTCTCGCTTGCACACTCTGACGCCACGCGGAACGTGACAATGAGTCATGTTTTTTCGTGAGTGCAGCGGGCGTTCATCGATTTATAAGACGTTATCACGTCAATATTTACCTTGCTACTCCGCTACTTACGTGCAAGATAGCCAGCCTGTGCGAAATATATATTCCTGCAGCCCTGGTGAGCAGTAGATGTTCCACGGGAGTTTGTAATTGTGTCGTACAGACACATCATTTGGTGGGTGGTAGGGCCTTGTGCAAGGTCCGTCCGGATCGCTACCACCATCTTACTCGCTAATCCTGCCGCAAAGCAGCAGTGTTTGCACTACTGTGTTCCGGTGTGGAGAGTAAGACAGCCGGGGAAATTACGGGCACAAGAGGCATTTCATCTAAGTCCTCTAGGTTGGCAACGCATCTGCAATCCCTCCGGGGTTGCGGGTGTCTATGGGCAGTGGTGATCGCTTACCATCAGGTGACCCACTTGCTCGTTTGCCTTCCTAATCACATAAAAAAAAAAAAAAAAAACGTTCAATTTCTAATGACAATGCTTTCGCCGCACGCGTCTGTGTTTATAGAGGTGCTTGATTCTTTTGTTTATGTTATGACACGTGTCGGTTGTCGCTATAAAGCAATCAAGCCAAATGACAAACAAAGGCAGTCGCAGACTCAAATCCCTTGGTAGATATTTGCTTTTGGAAACAGGGGACTTACAATGACGTCTTAATGCGATTTAATTCGAATTCACTTTAGGTTCGCTCGCTGTTAGATCCATACTAAAAATTTCAGCTAAAACTTGAACTGAGTTTGAATTGAATTGCATTAAGACTTCATGGTAACGACCCAGTTCACCATTAAACAACCAACGAGTGCTGTAATTAATTCCAAAGCGTCAGTAGTAAAAAAAAACGATTTTTACGGTTTTTTCTGCTTGAACTTTGTTGAAACTTAGGTAGTTTCCTTGATAAAATTATAGAGACATTCCCTCTTACCTATTCATAAACGCTCTATAGGCTTCTGCTAACTTAGCAATCGTTTGTCCTTATCTGTGAAAGGTAAATGCCAGACAGATAAGGACAACGATTGCTAAGTTAGCAGCCTACAGGGACCCGTTTCTCGAAGCTTATTAGACCAATAATATTTGTGTTTTGTCTCGTAAATTAAACGAAACAATGAAACAATAGTCTAAATAAGCTTCGAGAAACGGGGCCCTGAGCGTTTATGAATAAGGGGGTAAGAAAATAGACGCACTGTAGGTACTCGTGTGGTGTGGACACGCGTCCCGGTGCATTGACCGCGTTTCTCCACTGACGTGCCCACTGCTGGGAAGCTGGGGCCAGCGGAGCGTGGACTGCGGCGTGTAAACATGTGATAAAAAGAAAATTGACGTGATATTACGTATTGATTCCGGATATAATAAAACGGAGATTATAAAACTGGAAAGCATCAAAGAATGTACAGGCGTTACATTTTTTTTAATGTTTGTCAAATTTATGTTATTCATTACTATCTGTTGCCTGCGACTTCGTCTGCAAAGAATTAATTTTTCGCTATCCCGCGGGAATTTTCTGGGATAAAAAATAGCCTATGTGCTATTTCCAGACTTTTCTCTATCTATGTGCTGAATTTCATCCAGATCCGTTGGGCCGTTCTGGCGTGATTGAGTAACAAACATCCATCCATTCATCCATACTTTCGCATTTATAATATTGACAAGCTGTTGCCAGCGACTTCGTCTGCAAAGAATTCGATTATCGCTATCCCGCGGGAACTAAGCAATTTTCCGGGATAAAAAGTTGCCTATGTGCTATTCCAGACTTTTCTCTATCTATGTGCCGAATTTCATCCAGATCCGTTGGGCCGTTCTGGCGTGATTGAGTAACAAACAAACATCCATCCATACTTTCGCATTTATAATATTAGTTAGATTAGATTAGATTAGTACAAGCTTAATATTAACTTACAATGTATGTAGTATGTAAGTACCTATGTTTGCCCGGGTGGAATCTTGCGAGTCAATTTTGAAGCAGATATCTATATCCGATTGAGCTGAATTTTTTTATAGGTACCATCAGCCAAATATGTGGTCTACCACCTTAAGGTAGAAATTCCTTTGCACGTCACAATATATAACGTCGATAAGACAGGCTGTCAACTTGGAAGTTCGACTTTAGCGACATTTTCATTTGATAGGAAGTTGGATGAAAAGTGGTAGACCACTTATTTGGGCGACCGTACTTGTGTAAGTCAGGTGACAATACAATAATCTGTTTGTAAAGTTCTGGTGGTCCACCCAGGACCGTCTCCGCAGGAGGGAACTCTTCAACAGTTGGTCCGATTGACTTGAAATTTGGTACACATTATGTAGGACGGATGGCAATGCAAGTGCGGACAGTAAAACGCTTGTGTCTAAAATGTTTTTTTTTTTATATGAATAGAAGGCAAACGAGCAAGTGGGTCACCTGATGGTAAGCGATCACCACTGTCCAGAGACACCCGCAACTCCGGAGGGATTGCAGATGCGTTGCCAACCTAGAGGACTTAGATGAAATGCCTCTTGTGCCCGTAATTTCCCCGGCTGTCTTACTCTCCACACCGGAACACAGCAGTGCAAGCACTGCTGCTTTGCGGCAGGATTAGCGAGTAAGATGGTGGTAGCGATCCGGACGGACCTTGCACAAGGCCCTACCACCCGCAGGTTAGGTATTTGTAACAAAAACTTAAACACTGCCACACTAAATCTTCTTCTGGTGCCATCTTCTATCGAAGGTTGGCGATCTTCACGGCGACTTGAACCTTCGACACAACAGGTCTTGTACTCCGAAATTCGATTTTCGAAGTTCGTTTCGTGCCGTTCCGCTCACACTAATAGTCATTCATTTTAGAGCGATAGGGACGGCATGTCACGAACTTCGAAAATTCGAAAATTCGAAAATTTCGGAGTAGCCCCCCAGCTCTGAACAAAGATCGGGTGCTTTATTGTACCACTGGCGTAGATTTATACACACACTAAATAAGGGTGCGACCAAACCGCCGCGTATACGCAGTGATGTGTCGTATGCGTCTTCTCACCGTTTCTTCATACATTTTGTTGCGATTCCGTACCGTCACCGTTTTTTAAGCGGCGGTATGGTCGCACCCTAAAGTGACGCAAATATGAAAACGAATTACACAATTTATTAGTCGATAAATAACGCTTGTCGGTCTTCAATATTAAACAAGCAACATCGACTTTCTTCTTCATCTCTGTCACTAAACTAATAATAATTTGATTAAGTATGCCTAGGTATAATCGATTTCGAGATCTCATCCGAGCTAAGTTTCTCTAGAGTAAACAAATTGCCGTAGTAGGTAACTCAAATGTCCGTGAAAAAAGTAAAAATAGAGAGTCAATGACCCCGTCACCCAATACAAACAGTGATCGAGTTTGGTACAGTCACTTTAGAAAGAATGCTACGAGATATTTCGATGAAGATTATGTTAAAATAGTTTAATTTATTTGGGTTATCGCTATATTTTATATTTAAGTTGTCATTTACGAACCACTACTCTAGTCAAGACGTGAACCCAACGACTACTCATGACGTCCTAATTCCGACTCAGTTCAAGTTTTAGCAGTCACTTTAACGGCCGGATTACCTAGTGGTTAGAGAACCTGACTATGACTTGAGGTCCCGGGTTCGATCCCCGGTCGGGGCAGATATTTGTATGAAAAATGCGAATGTTTGTTCTCGAGTCTTGTATGTTAAATATGTATTTATCTATATAAGTATGTTTATCCGTTGTCTAGTACCCAAATTACAAGCTTTGCTTAGTTTGGGACTAAATCAATTGTACCAAGATATTTATTTATTTGTTTATTTACTTACTTTTAGTATGAATCTATGACAGCGAGCAAACCTAAACTGAATCGCATTAAGACGTCGTGGCAGCCTTCCCAGGCAGCAAAAAAACTAAGGTTAAATTTTTTAATCTAACAGAAAGTTACCGTCACGCCCCTTTCCCACAGGGGTAGGCAGAGACCACCTACTTTATTTGTTCCACTTGCTGCGATCCTGACATACCTCTTTCGCTTCATCCACATTCATCAATATCTTCATACATGCTCGTCAGTTTTGGGTACCCTTGACCTGACTAACAGAAAGTTATTTTCACAAAGCCCACAATTTAATGGAGATGTCTTGTCACTTTACTTTAGGCTCTGTCTACTCCGTAAGGGATAAAGACGTGATTTGTGTATTGTATGTTCCATCTTACTTTACGACCATGAAACGAAATTCGTATGACAAAAGAATCAAGCACTTATTTTTTCCAAGAAAAAAAAAGTTTTTTTAATTATTCCGGAATTTCGTCAAAAACGTTATTCGGAGGCGACTGTACAGGTTTTTTATGAACTTTCGCTCGGACCGGCCGGGCCGGACTTTCATCGTGTTCTGTTTCGCGCTAATTGGAGTTGCGCAAGAGTCGATGCGCAGGGCGGTTGCGAAATATGTTCCTTTTACCATGACGGCAGCGACGGGAGACCTTTTTGGGGTTCCGTAGCCAAATGGCAAAAATTGGAACCCTTATAGATTCTTTAACCTTGGCGCAAAACAGAGAAGTGTTATGGCTATGAGTTTTAACGTTTTAACGTAGGTATTAATTTGTAAAAGCGGCTCGACCACGCTATCTCGAGTATTATTATAGTAGGTGGTTCTCAATATCGGCTATGAGCATCACTGATGTATATTTCGCACTATTGGTTAAAATAAATTAAAAAAAAAAACTATACTTACCCAGCGGCACCAAATTAAATTTAAAATCGAGAGCATAAATATATGTGCATTACCAAGACGTCAAAAACATCTGGACACCTGGAAAAAATCCTCTTTCAAAGCGTTTACATTCATCGCCAAATCCTACTAATACATATTATAAATGCGAAAGTTTGTGACGATGTGACGATGTGAGTGAGTGAGTGTGTATGTTTGTTCCTTCTTCACGCTAAAACGACTGGACGGATTTGGATAAAATTTGGAACGAAGATAGCTGGTACCCTAGATTAAAACATAGGCTACTTTTTATCCCGGAAAATTGCATAGTTCTCGCGGGATAACGATGAACATGTTAAATAATTGCTAATTCTACGCGGACGAAGTCGCGGGCAGAAGCTAGTAATCCATATTTGCGATAATTTCACGAAGATGATCACTTTTCAACGGGTAAATAAAAGAAATTATAATTACACGAAACCCTAAAACCAGTGAAAATTGGACTTCTCGCGACACTAGCGCCTCTAGTGGCAAACTCACACGCGATAGGCCCCCATTCAAAAATCCCGAAAAACATTTATTTACTCGTACAAGGCGTTATGGAAAAACCAAGTGCCGATAATTATTATTGTGTAAATCACTACGCATATTAATATTACGTATCTAAGGTCAAGTCTAACTATAGTCATAAAAATATATATACACCGCAATAACAAGTTTAAATTACTGTAAAGAAATAACGCGTTAAGTGTAACGATTTCACAGTGCGTTAAATGTGGAACGGTGATTAGTTCGTGGTTAAAATGAACACGTTTTTAGTTATGTTCGTTACTATAATTAGTTAATTAGTCTACTGTTGTACAGGTCTGTGCGCGCTGGCATGGATTACGAATAGTATAATGAGTCGTGATTGGGGCCTTTGGCCAAACATTAAGGGTGCGACCACACCGCCGCGTATACGCAGTGACGTGTCGTATGCGTCACGTTTTCTCACCGTTTCTTCATATATTTTGTTGCGATTGACAACATTCCATATTTCTGAGCCTGTAATTTTAATGGTTCTCTGTATTTTTTTTTAAAAGATGAACATGCTGACAGTTTAATTTTTTCGCTAGGGCTTGTATTTAATTTATTATTAATTTACTAATTTGTGCTTATTCTAAAAGGGCGTAACTCCGGTACTATCACAGAATACACACTTATCCCTTTGTCTTTTCTCAATAGAAAAAAAAACTGACGTTAATTTCAAATTGTCAATGTCAGGTCCTACTCCAGTATTAGATATTCGAGGTTCGCTTCGTGCTGTTCCGCTTATACTAATAGTTATATATTATCTTGAGAGTGAGATAGAAGGTATGCAACGAACTTCGAAAGTAGAATTTCAGAGTTGCCCCCCTTGTACTTTGAAGTTGTCAGAAATACAAAATTATGATCGCTTATTTTTTCTTGTGAAAAAAGCAAAGGCGTTTCACCTATCCTGTGGTAGTATTGGTAAAATTAGGACATATTTTTAATTATTTTTTATAATAAGCGATATTAAAATTATTATAAACATATTGCAGTGATCAGGAGGCAAAATGCTTTCGAACCATAATATACATTTTCAGGTGTTATAAAAATGAAATGTTGTCGATTCCGTAAAGTCACCGTTTTTTTAAGCGGCGGTGTGGTCGCACCCTAACTGTGTTATACTCTGCGGTAAATAAACATCTTTATAATGTATGTACATGACTTGACAATGAATAAATGATTAACATGGCCCTCATTGTGCATTGCCACTTACCAGCCAAGACTATGATAAAATATCTCATGTATCTATCTTTTCACTAGGATGTTATAAATTATTTCAATCAAAATAAGAATAAGACTAAGAATAAATTTATTTCGTAAAAAATACATCCTACTATCCTATTCCATCCTAATAATATTATAAACTAGCAACCCGCCCCGGCTTCGCACGGTATATCATGCATGTATTATACGTATAAACCTTCCTCTTGATTCACTCTATCTATTAAAAATACCGCATCAAAATCCGTTGCGTAGTTTTATAAATTAAGCATACATAGGGACATAGGGACAGAGAAAGCGACTTTGTTTTTTACTATGTAGTGATGATGCGAAAGTTTGTGACGATGTGAGTGAGTGTGTAATGTTTGTTCCTTCTTCACGCTAAAACGAAGATAGCTGGTACTTTAAATTATAACGTAGGCTACATTTTATCCTGGACAATTGCATAGTTCCCGCGGGATAGCGATAAACATGTTAAAGGTCATAGCTGCCTAGAATCGCAATGTAAATAATTGTTACAGAATATTATACGATCAACGTTAGTTCTTAAGACTAATAATTCTACGTGGACGAAGTCGCGGACAGAAGCTAGTATTACATAATGTAAAAATTTACATAAAAAATACAGGGAATTAATTTAATTAGTAATAAACTCCCACGTCTTGTCAACAGACAGACAGACGTTAATCACGTCATAACTAACTAATAGAGCAGGAACTGGTGCAGCTGTCCAATCACAGAGCGGGATTCAGACGGAACATATTCAAACGACCAATCGGCAGCGAGTGATTTAGAACCCACAGTTTTAATTGATGTCAGTTCCTATTCAATTTACATTAAAATTTCATTGAATTTGATTGATTTGCTTTTTTTTGTAGTGTTGTATTCTCCATTCCATTTTAACGTCTTTGTAAACAAACAACATACATACCTACATACATAAATCACGTCTTTATCACTTACGGGGTAAACAGAGCTTATAACAAGATCTACAGGCCACGTTTAGCAAGATGGTGGGAGTATAAGTGGAAAACGGAATCAAAATATAAAATAATCCTAAGATTTTCGCCCATTCCCTCGATGGGCTTTTACCATCTGCGCGGGAAGAGAAGCAACTGGTACATTCTATGTTTTTTTACTCCCAGACCAGCATTAGAAGTACCTAACCAACAAATTTCATCTAAGTTCCCACTCTCCCACTCACGACATTTTATAGCAATCATGCCATCATCATCATCATCAGCCCGTGTCAGTCCTCTGCTGGACATAGGCCTCTCCCATAGCACACCATTGGACTCGATCTTATGCCATGATTATTATAATTATTTTTATATGAACTAGGTCACTTGGGGATTTTTTTTGTTTACAAAAGCGTTAAAATGGATTGGAACAGACTATAGTTTTGCTTATTGGTTATGATTGGTTAAATGGTTGAGCTATAAAAATGCAATAAACAGTCTGTTAATACCACTTTCACGTTTATTTTACTTATTAACTAATAATTAATTTTATCATAACACCGGCCTTAGATTGGTATTTATTTTAATTATCAAAGTTTCCCCGAGAACTCGTTCTACAATTTTATCAATATTAGTTTAAAACGACCATAACTTTCATCATAAAACTACCCCGAGACTCAATTATAATTACACAAACGGATAACTCACGTATAAAAGTCGAGTGGACTAGTGGGAAACATGTCGAGCATCACTCGACTTTTACACGTGAGTTATCCGTTTGTGTGATTACGAACGTCTATTACTCTAAAGAACCTTCATTGCTACGACAGTTTTCATTTTAAAATCGTTGAGTAGTATATTTACTGTCATGAATTTTCTCACGTATCCACCTCATGATCCTGACAAAAGTTTTTACTGAATAGGTATCTGACTGAATTGGTTTTTTTTTTCGCAAACTTGTTCAAAGATCTTACTAATATTATAAATGCGAAAGTTTGTGACGATGTGAGTGAGCAAGTGTGTATGTTTGTTCCTTCTTCACGCTGAAACGACTGAACGGATCTGGATAAAATTTGGAACGGAGATTACTGGTACCCTAGATTGAAATATAGGCTACTTTTCATCCCGGAAAATTGCATAGTTCCCGCGGGATAGCGATAAACATGTCAAAGGTCGTAGCTGCCTAGACTCGCAACCTAAATAATTATTACAGATTCTACGTGGACGAAGTCGCTGGCAGAGGCTAGTAAAAGATGAAGAGAAAAAAGCTTTAAGTCAAGATTGACTTTACGAATTTATCTATGTATGTAAGTATATTTATTCGTTGTCTGGTACCCAAAAAAGCCGTGGTAGTCCAGTGGTTTGACCTGTGGACTCTCAAGCAGAGCGTCGTGGGTTCCAATCCCGGGCTCGCACCTCTGAGTTTTTCGGAATTTATGTGCGAAAATTACATTTGTAATTTGCCATGAGCTTTTCGGTGAAGGAAAACATCGTGAGGAAACCTGCACACATCTGCGAAGAAATTCAATGGTGTGTGTTAAGTTCCCAATCAGCACTGGGCGCGCGTGGGAACTATAGCCCAAACCCTCCAATACACGGAGGAGGCCTATGCCATGCGGCACGCTGAATTACGCGACAATTTAATAAATAAATGACAATAACAACAACAACAGCATGTACTTACTGAAATTGTAGCGAATTCGGAATAAAAAGGCTTATAAATAAATAAAAAAACCCAAAGTTCTTAGCGCACCCGTTGATGTTTTTTCAATGGGGCTAACTTGCACTCATGCCCTCTTCGTAAAAAAAAAACAAAAAGCATTCGTATATCTTTAAGAAATTCGGTGGCAAAAGATCAAGTGGACCTTCTGGTTGGCCCATGGACACCCTCAACACCAAATACTTGCAGATACGTTGCCAGTCTGTGGAGTACTGACAGCGTGTTATTTTTTTCAAACAAAATGTAACGAACATTAACCGTATGTAAGTCTGTCTGTCATTACGGTTTCTCCGACCGCAGCTTTCCCAGCTTTCGCATCGATCCCGACGCCCGCGCACAAATTGGTGTTATTTTAACTTGCTGAGTTTATTTTGTGGCGAGCGGATGAAAGTGACAATAACTAAACAACTATCTTATACATAACAATACATAGCTCGAAGAGTATGTACGTTGAAGTGGCAATGGGCAGGCCACATCGCGTAGAACAGACAACCGTTGGGGAAGAAAAGTTCTCGAGTGGTGACCACGAACCGGAAGACGCATTGTTGGCAGGCCTCCCACTAGGTGGAACGACATCGTAAAAGTTGCGGGAAACCGGTGGATGCAGGTGGCGAGTTTCGAACCCGCGACCCTCTGCTTGAGAGGCCTCAGGTCAAACCGCTAGGCCACCACAGCTTTTTTAAGCTATATAAATGAAAAAATTAAAATTAAAAATTAAAACGATGATATTATTTTCGTTGCAAAAATATTTTTTCAGAGGTGTCCGGGGAAACGACCATATTTCGCCCAAATGTCCGGAATTTATGCCGAGTTTATCCGGGGTTGGCAATTTAAGTGATGAAAACTTTAAACCCACAATAATGCCTTGAACCACAATTTCTATGGCAATTGACAACATAATCATCCTAACACTAAACCTAATATAGCTTTTCAAGGCTCCACTTCCCACGCTAACCTTAACACCTTAGCGAGACCTTAATATAACACAATACGGCTCATTATGCATTGTTTCAGGTAATAATTAACTTTGTAGAAAATACCTACGTAAAATGATATGGCAGTTAAAAGAAAATACACTTTACTTTCTGTACTGCATGGTTCAATTTGGATTGTCTCGTTTCAATGGCGTCGCTATCCCATTGTTTCGCAAGATGCGTTTTGATACCGGTTTCCGTATTTGGTATCTGGTTTCTGGTATCTAGGGTTTCGGTTTCGCAACTTGATTGTTTAAAGATTGTTGGTGATTCACTCTTAAAAGACTGAATGAAATGCTGGAATTTAAATAATTATAACTTTACATCGACGATTTATGCGATGCGATGGCACCAGTTTTGGACGCTTTAAGCTGACAAGGACCAGTAATGGACACGTGTCCTCATTCATAATTTAAAGATAATATGGTTATTAATTGACTGTTTTAAAATCAATTACAATAAAATGATTTGATTGAAAAAAACCATTGGATCCCGCGAGATGGCCATCGTAGCAGAGGCAGACCAAGGAGGAGATGGCGGGACGACTTGGATGCATATCGAAAAGGGTGGCAGGAGCATGCATTTGACAGGGACGAGTGGCAGAAAGAAGGGGAGGCCTTTGCCCAGCAGTGGGACACTGTAATAGACTATTAACAAAAATTAAATGTACTTACAGTCCTTTCGTTTGTTATAGGTAATGTGAATCATAAGTGCATTACTGGGCACTTGTCCTTTACATGTCGTTATGTCTGTCATGTCATTATGTTTTTTTCATTTTTTATTGTCCACAATAAAAAATGAAAAAAATATATACCTGCAAGAGTGTTAGGGATAAATTTAAAGACACAATGTAGAACTGTAATAGGTATAAATGTCTAATCTTTATATTTATCTATATTTCATTATTTTTGTTACAGGTAATCCCAATCCCCAGTCTTCTGTAGAGAGTAGAAAGTGAGTTTTTATGATATTTTTTAAGAATTTCCCCCTTATACATAAACGCTCTGTAGACCTCTGCTAACTTAACAATCGTTGGTCCTTATCCGTCACTGACATTTACCTTTCACAGACAAGGACAAACGATTGCTAAGTTAGCAGAAGCCTATAGAGCGTTTATGAATAAGGGGGTTTAAGTTTACATTCTTATTTTAAAAGGAACGAAGGGATAGTAATTAATTTAACAACAATCATTTCGTAATCATACTAGGTAGGTACATAAACCGTCAACGGGAATTCAACGACTACCAACATTTTAATACCTCAAATAACATTGCTTTATTATGTGTTAGTTATGTATGTCGTGTAGCGCGGTTCACCTTGCGCAGGCGTCGTCTGGCGTAGGACGGGAGATTGTGCTCGCAAATAGACATTAGCCTTTGTATGTTTAGAAGCTACTACTAAAAGTCCGACACAGATGAGAATTGTAGCCGATGTAAACATAACTATTGTTACTATTTTATCAATACCTACTTTTTTTATTGTTTTTGTTTCTTTATTAATTGTTTGTCGTAAATTAACTTTTTTCGTTCATTCTTTCTTATTAGGGTGAAGGCACCAGTGTTGGACACTTTAAACTGACAAGCACCAGTAATGGACATTATTCTTGAATTAAAGATAAAATGTTATAAAATGACTGTTGTAAAATAAATCACTATCTCTTCGTGTCGAAGGTTGTTGTTGTTGTTCGTTGTCCATTATTGGTACCTTACCTATACCATGGTTACCTTAGCCATAAATTACGTCACATTAAGTTTGATAAATGTTAGCCCCCTTTTCCTTATAATATTCATATGCGGTTTTAACCTGTAGATATAGTGATTCACGGGGAGAGTTTAGATATATTATATAACTTGTCAAGCTTTTGTGTAAATTACATACATACATACATACATACGATACGGGGTAGATGAGCCTAACATAACAAGACTGAAAGGCTTCGTTTAACGCGATTGTCGCCCATTAATTGGCAATTGCCTTCATTCGAAACTATAAACGCAGAAATGTGCTATTCATCCAGATTTCTACAGTAAACTGCGATGATTATGAGAAAATGGACGTTAAGTACCTTTTTACGATTGACAGAAATAATACGGAGGATAGACTTATCATGGCTATTGACTTTCAAACACATTAATATAGAAAGGTTTGGGGAGTGCCACCAATAGAGAGATCTCTCTCCAGGCAGATGTTATGCCTGGGGACCGAAGTCCGAAGGAAGAGAGTTGGAAGTTGGTATTTATGCATCCGTGTTGAGAAACTTCGTTAGCGCGATGTAGAACAATGTGACAGCTGTCACTAGAGTTGGCGCTAGCTACGCATGCGTCGTAGTAATTATGTAGCTGTCAACTAGGTGGCGCTAGTGTCGCTACAAAGGTTTTTAGTTATAGATCGACCGGTTAAATGAGCCCTCGCCCGCGCGGCACAGGGCCGCGGGGTGGGACGACAAAGGGGAACGAGGTACGGGCGGGGAGTGCGCCTGCCGCCCTAGTGAAGGGACTCGAATCACGTTTCACTCGAGTCACTCGAGTAGTTTTACTGTCACTCGGACTCGAGTGAAAAATAAGTTGACTCGGCTGTCGAGCAACTCGAGTCGCCTAAAAATTCACTCGGCCGGCGAGTGACTCGGACCACTCGATTTGACTCGAGCCACTCAAGTTGCCTGTACTGACTCGAGTGAGAAAGTCAAGTTAAGACGATTTGGGCATAATTATTCATAGGTGTTCTGTCAAAAATTGTTGGTTATGGTTAAAGTTATTAATTTCTAAACAACACTGAAAATTAAAACACAGAAAAATCCGAAAAGTAAAGCTATGGCCGGGAATCGAACCCGGGTCCTCGTCATTCCGTAACGCGTGCTATACCCCTACACCACCCACAGCAGGTTAAAGTTATTGTTAAAGTAGCTTTGTGCTACTGACGCTATGATGATGTGATATTTTACAAGAGGACGGCCAGCTGACTGAAAAAATCGCGACTCATATCACAAATTCACTCGAGTGACTTTGGGCATATCATCACTCGAGTGAAAAAATTGACACTCGAGTCGTGTCTTCACTCGAGTGGTACTCGAGTGAGTCGGGTTTTTCGAGCGAGTGACTCGAGTGAAAAAATGACACTCGAGTCCCATCACTATGCCGCCCGCACCTCTCTCGGCCCCCTTTGTCCCCCCCCCCCGCGCCCCTGCGCCGCGCGGGCGGGGACTCAGTTAAGGCTCGGTATTCCTGCGAAAATAGGCATTTAGCGCTGTCCCGGCCGTGCGCGCGATAGTTCGCGCGGACTCAGATTTTGTGAACTCGCATGACCTCGCCAGCGTCACAGTATAGAAAATAAATAGTATGACTTTAGAAATGCAATTATTGTGATCAAACTTAAATAAGTATACCTACTTACTATGAATTTGAATAGATAAATAGGTGATAAAAAATAATAAATAGTCAATCGTTTCATTCTTCGTCATCGTGTTAAATATACCCGATATATTCGGGTTCTTTATTTCAAAGACCTTTTGGCAAAAAAGACAAATAAACAGGTAAGGTAATAAATAAAACTATGAATTAAAAATATAATTAAGGCAACGGCAGGTATTACCGTGGTACTTAAGTAAGTTTTCAAAAGAGTCCATATAATTACGGGTATCAAAGCTTCTTAACGACCAAGTATTTTTTTTATTGAAAAGCGTTTATTGAACTTTCAGCCTCGTAAGTTTTTGGACTCATTTTACTTCTTATTATTTGGTAAAATTATTATTGAAACTGAAATGTGCATTTCTTCTGATACCGTGGTAATGTACAGTCTGTGACTCTTTTACCGCGAATTGAACTTTCATTTCCAAGGGTATAAAAATCAGGAATTTTCTACCATCGGTAATAGAAACCATATTCACGATTTGGAACCTAATACCGAAAGTTAAGAAACATAATTATGGCTTGGGTTCTGTATATTATTTTTTCTTTCGTCCATGCTGGTCTTGGAGTATAGAATAAAACATAGAATGTACCAGTTACTTCTCTTCCCGCGCAGATGGTAAAAGCCCAACGAAGGAATGTGCGTAAATCTTAAGAATCATGTTATAGGCGATGAGGCTAGCAACCCATCACTATTTTGATTCCCCTTTCCATCTATACACCCACAATCATGCTAAACGTGGTCTTGTTACCTTAGACTCTATCTACTTACCCTGTAAGGGATAAAGACGTGATTTGTGTATGTATATGTACGTATATTATTTTTGTACCTGCATCAATTTTTTTAAGTAGTTTAGTATAAACGGAAGCATTTCCAATTGATAAGTAAAAGTCTAAATTTTATAAAAAAGTATACACAAGTATACAGTACCATAAATGTTCATATTTTAATAGAAAATTAAAATGTCACTCGGTAATAGATACTTCTTTAAGAACCTATAACCGAGCCAAACAAATATTGAATGGGTCGGTAATAGTCCCATACATAATATTTAAAAAAAAATTGGAGTATTTTTTTTATATTTTCTATAAGAATGATTACAGTTATTAATATTTTTTTTTTATATTTTTGTTAGCTTCTATAGCTATGGTTATATACCCCAGTGGATTATTGTAAGGGGGTGTTTGATACACCCTGTATAATGACTATAAAAAATAACTTTAAAAATAGGATCTTAACATTCAAAATGAACTACAAGTATCAACTTGGTCGATTCCTACTAACAAGTTAAATTTGCCACTCGCTTATAATTTAAGATTGCGTTAGGGATCCTTCACTTTCTTCACAAATTTGGTTGTAAACATTGAACACAATATAATAATAATAATAATAATAATAACAATATTTATTTCTAAAAAACATCATTTACAAGGTATCTTTCACTAGAACTCTGCTCCCTAAATAGGTAAAAACCTGTGCTATAGGATAAACAGCGCTCCTCCCCCTAAAATTGCATGATGTTTTAAAGTTTATTAAGAACTGAATACATAATACAAGCAAGGCAACATGCGCATGCATGTGTTGTGTGTGTGTATGTGTGTGTGTGTGTGTGTGTGTGTGTGTGTGTGTGTGTGTGTGTGTGTGTGTGTGTGTGTGTGTTTAACTTATTGCTTTTAGAAAGGCTTCCGTTTCGTCATAACTTTTATTTAGTAGCCAAGTAGTAACAGCTTTCTTACATTCGATTTTAGACATCGGGTTTTCGCGATTGTGCGCGGAGAGGTTTCTTCGACATTTTTACTATAATAACATTGAAATTTTATTAAAACAGTCGAGCAGCAAGTCGTTATGACAATGAACGTACTGATATTAGACAGTGACAGTTTGACATTGCCATATCAAAAACTCTTTTTTTTTCTATGCCATGACATTCTGGTAGACCTATACAAATTCAGTACTGAAGTTTTTGCTAAAAATTAAGGGTTTGTTGAATACTTTCCATACCACGGAAATAGTTCTTTAATAGCGTGAATAGATCAAGATTGAAATAACTTTAAGAAAGCATATAACCGATCATACTCGTATATACCAAAAATAAAAGTTAAAAGTTTATTTTGCAAATAGGCCGCCAAGGGCTCTTTTACATGTCTATTTTTTAATCTACCAGCGCATTCGGAAAGATCATCATTGCCAAGAAGAATGCGCCGCAAGAAACTTGGCAGAAAGTCATTTTTTCAGAATAAAATATGTCCTTGTAAACATTAATAATTATAAAATAAAAATATTACTAAAGTAATAAATTAGAAACTAATTAACATATCTAGGTACAGCCTGGCAAAAAAGAAAGAAGAAAGAAAGAAAGAAAGAAAATACGTTTATTTGACGCATAGGACAACAGCACAAACCAAAAATAAACAATACAAAAAATAAAAAATAAAAATAAAGTAAAAATAACAATTAGGTAGTGTGTCGCTGTCCAACGTCAAAAAGGTTGCAGCTCAGCATAATGCTGCGACGGGGGCCGCAGCGCTAGTTTTCTGCCAAAAGAGCAAAAAGAGCATAAAGAACCAAAATAACCACTTAAACTATTATCGCGGCACACCAGGGAAGTAAGATACACAGCAAAAAATAAGTCCTATCAACGCCGTATTTTATTTTCCATTTTTAACGCAATTCGAGCTCAAAAAAACATATAAAGAATATTTTAAGTTTGTGCAGAAAACTATAAACAACCACTTAAAAACCATATTATTAGTTCGATTGTCTGAACCATTACGTAAAGCACTACATAAGATTAGAGTTCTCTTACATGTGATGTGGCGTCACGCGTTAGTATGGTACACCTCTTCCCGCGCCCCCGTCGCGGAAACTGACGAATTGTGAGCTCTATATTCCAATTCACACACACTAGCGCTAATAGATCCGTTGGTCAATTAAATAAGTTTCGTTTGTGTATAATTCATTTTTTAGGAAATCGATCGGTTTGATTATAAAATGCGTATTTGAAAATACCGCGGTAAATGACACTGATTTTGATACCCTCGGTAATACCCGCCGTTACCTTATAATCTCGAGATTCTTCGTAATTTATTTGTCGTGTGCTTATATCTGTACTTAGCCGCAAACATGATGATGATTTAGAAACCTAATTTAGTAAAGTGTAATCCCGTTTAGGAAGTAAGGATCCTAAACATATTTGTATAATTTGGTTTACAACATATTGAAATTAAATAAGATAAGTTAGATTTCATTTTATTTGAAGATATTGATGAATGTGGATGAAGTGAAAGAGGTATGTCAGGATCGTAGCAAGTGGGTCAAAGTAGTCTCTGCCTACCCCTGTGGGAAAGAGGCGTGACGGTATGTATGTATGTATGTCATTTTATTTCCATTTTTAATTGGTACGTAATTTATAAAATTATTATTCGTAAAATTTCGGTCAAAGTGCCATAGTATAAAACTATCAGTATAACAACTGAAAATAGCTACAATTTTTGATAATCCATATTTTGTCTATATCGGTCGGTACCGGTACCTCTGCCTCCCGCTTGCAAAATGTACCTTACTCCATTTACTTGTTATTGTAGGTCAACAGGGCAGCCTCAGAAAACAGACAATGACATTGCTACTGTAATAAATCTGTTTGTTTAGTGCACCGACCCGTCGCGGATAAAACTGACACAGGTCCGTCGTCCGTAAGCGCCAGCGCGCGACTGATCAGGCCTATCGAGGCTCCGCGCTCGCACATTTTGTAGGTATTTAAACATAGTAATTAAGACAATCATTTTATCTATTCAAACTCTGCGAATTTGTCTATAAATATTTAATAGCTTTAGTTGAGTACAAAAATTTAATTTAAAATATCAATAGTTTAGTCATAATATTGAAAAAACTTTACAAAAAGGAGTAACTTTGGAATTTTTTTCTATCGAGGGAAGTTTATTGGATCGTGTAACTGAATGCGATTTTGTCTAGACTAGATCCTTAAGTAAGACATAACTTTTTTTCAGATTTTTAAACCCTATTTTCTACGTCTGAGATGGTTTTTAAAAAGTCTAAAAGGCGGCCTCTTTGAGCCTACCTCGCCTTAACCGGTCGGTCTATAACGCTGCTTATTATTGTTCAAAACATTGTTAGGAATCATGTTGTAGGAGTTAGCAAGCCATCACTATTTTGATTACCTAATCCACCTATACGCCCACAATCGTGCTAAACGTGGCCTTTAGGTCTTGTTACATTAGGTAGGTACCTTAAGTTCTGTCTACCCTATAAGGAATAAAAACATGATTTATATGTATTTTTAACCGACTTCAAAAGAAAAAGGAGGTTCTCAATTCGGTTGTATTTTTTTTTATTGTACGACGTTGGTTCGCATGTACACATCGGTTGTGCTCTAACTTTGAAAATGATCCCGTAGAGGGATCGAAACGCGCGTCAGTGTTTGTGTGGTGTTAGGATTAATTAAGTTTGTGGGATTTGTGTGCGTTTCGTGTGGCAGTAGTGGAGGGAGGGCTTGCATGCAAAACGTATATATTTTGCACAAGCTTGGTTATCTTGCACGTAAGTAGCGGAGTAGCAAGGTATATATTTTGTGTTCATGATTTATATGTTGTATACATGTTGTTCAACCGACGGTCGATGATGAACCACTGATGATGAAAGGGAGAGAGATGAAACATGTACACATCAAATGTATCCAACGTTAACCTTCACGGTCTAATAAAAGAAAACATACCACAAACAGAGCGACACGTAACAATTACTTAATAACATGTTTAGATACAAAACAAACATTAATTAAAACGAAAACACTCCTTACCTATTGTGAA